>PVJL010001491.1:36958-260107 GCA_004026885.1 Lyroderma lyra | reverse complement strand
GACACACACACAAGGACACACACACACACACACGGAGATACACACACGTGGACACACACACACGGACACACACACGGACACCTGTGCCCTTCTTGTCTGATGAGGAACTTTTCCTCCATATCTAATAATAATAAAAATCAAAACTTTATCAGAGCCGCGTAGAGTTGGGGAAACAGGATGACGAGCTTAGAGGTCAGCCGTGACTTCAGTGTCACTCACCACCCAGCAGGTTCCCTTTCCATTCTGCACCTCTGGTTCCTCCTCCCATGCGGTGGCCGTGGTGATCCCTGCCTGTCTGGGGTCCCTGCCTCTCTGGGCGCCGAGGATTAAGAGAAGCAACGTCTGCAGAACCCCTACTCAGCGGCTGTTCACTACGTGAAAGTCTGTAGGCCCCACCTCCACTCCTCCGTTTTTATGGAAGTTTGGGTCAGTGTTAATCCTTACAGGGTGAACATTTATCATGTTCCCTCCTCACATTAAATAACCTTAAACCCTTGATTTAATTTTTTATCATTGTTAAAAGCATTAGCCACTGTTACCTTTTATTCCAACTATCCAGTTTCTTCATACTTCCTAGAATAAACCTCTTGGCAAAAGCTAGACTAAGGCGTGTTATACGGGTTCTCTTTGGAAGGAAAAGCTTCTCAGGAGCGATTCACTGTTGGCAGGCTTGTCCATGTGAAAAAGAATTTCACTCCTTAGTCTTTTAAAAGTAACTTAATTTACTTGCATTCCCTGTCATCCTTGTTTCACAGCTATTCCATAAGGTAAGGTATATGTGTATGGAAGGAAATTTACTTTCCACTAAGTATTCCACAGTTTAAGTACCCACGTTCCAAAAATTAACTTTTCATTTCCCCCAAACTTACCATGTTCTTCCTAAGATGTTGCCTTTATTTATGGGGTTCCACCCTTTTTGGAATACTTGTCATTCTGCCTCACAAAGTCGGAATTTGAGCCACTCTTCAGGCTCAAATGCCACCTCCTTTTTGAAGGCCTCCCCAAACTCCAGGATAGAGCTAATGCTCTGCTGCCATAGCACCGGGGCATACTGCTATCACAGCACTTACCACAGTCCAGTGCTATTGTTTACCAATGTAAAACAATTTACTGAGCAACTATTATGTGCAGGTGCTATTCTCAGTGCTGGGAAAATGGCAATGAACAAGACAGACAAGGTACTTGCCCTCATGGAACTTAGAATTTAGTTTCGAGAAGGTGGGTGATAAACACCTAAACAATAAATAATCACCAATGACCCAAGTGGTGTTGGTGGTGTTGTTTTGTCTTTGTGTTAGACATTGAGTTCATCTAGATGGTCTTGGTTTATCCTTCCAAAAACAACAATAAAAATAGTAATATTGGCCCTAGGCCAATGAGACTACATGGACATGGAGCCCTGCCAGTTGGTTTCTGAATCGATGATTTTTACTACTTTCATCTGACTCCCTGGAGGTAGGTACCTGCAGTCCATATGATGAATGGAAACTGGTGGGGGACGGCCATAGAGTTTAATGACCCCCATCAAATTATATCCTTTCTCTAACCTCACCCAACAGCGTTTCTCCAACGGCCAGGTTCAGCCTGCACTCCCAGGTCTGCATCCCAGACGTCTCTCCTAGGATCCCGTACAACCCTCAAAGCCTCACCCTCTTACCACCTTTGGCTTCTATTTCAATGCTTATTCTTTGTTGCATATCATTTGATGGTTTGAATGTACTTCCTGTCTGGATAACAAGCTTTTCTCTTTGTTTCTCTTATTGTGTGAGTGTGAGACAGACTTGGCACCAGTTATAGCCTACTTTTTCAAAGCGTATTTGTACACAGGTATTCCATAGAAATTAGTGATAGCCTTGCCCTACTTAATGTTTAACTCCAGGGCAGCATCTCCTTCATCCTTGTATTACAGATCTTAGAAGATAACTAATATGCAATAGATTCTCAATAAAAGAGCTGAAATGAATGAATGAATGTACCATATTTTGCAGTGTATCAGGCACACCTTTTTGCCCAAATTTGTGAGGAAACAATAAGGATGCTTATTATACCTGGGTAGTACGAGGCTGGACAATTAATTTCACGAACTCATCCTAGAAAAAGTGCTGCATCCCTCCTTGCTGAGTATCACTACGGTCACCTTCAAGTACTCCCCTTGGGAAGCTCTGCACCGATGCCAGTGCCTAGTTCACCCTTCAGAGAAATTTTAGAACTCTTTTTCTGGAGTGGCCATCACAGCTGTCGTCCTACCCAAAATCTGACCATTAAGTTCACGAACTTGGCACCGTGCGCTTATGTTGGCAGCATTGTACAAACAGCTCGGTAAAGTGTCCTAAACCTTGTATGTTTGGATTAATCCAGGAAGCCCTCATGGGCTTCCACGTTGGCAGGCATCCGTGCCCAGGTCATCTGGAAGCAATTAGTTGTCTGAACGAAGGAAATTAAGTGTTGGGTAATATTTGATAGAGCAGGGTTACATGATGTTAAAGCACCAGCCTGGAAGTTAAGGGAGCTGGGCTTAACCTCTTTCTGTTTTTTCTCTAAAGTGAGGATGCTGATAGGAACATTTCCCTCATTGTGTTGCTGGCAGGATTGAATTAGCAGTGATTTGTAAAGCGCTTCGTTGAGTGGCTGGCCCATAGCGCTCAATAAACATGAGCCAGGAAACCAGATGTATGATTTCTGGATAGGAAGCCGATTTGACAGATTACCGTGAGCTCAGCAGACGGAGTCGTTAGGAAACTGGGATCACGGGATGGAGCATTTAGAAGTAATGGGTGGAGAATCCACGGAGGAGGAGGAAGTGCTTCTAACTCCCGCCCCAGTGACGGGAGTGGAGCTGAGGAAGCAGGGAAGACCTAGGAGATACGGTGCTCTGTCACCTACCTGGACCCACCTTGGCTCATTACAAGTGACACAGAGTCTGGGTCTTTTCCAGACCTGTGGGTATGCTGCCTTGCTCAGGCGATCTGTCATTGAACATCATCCCTAGGAATTCATTTGAATAAAAACTTCCCCACCCAGAGGTTTGTTTCTTTCTTTAGCAGGTTAGATTGAGCAATGGGCAGGTAGCAACTTCCTGCCGGGATCATTTCGTGGGTGGGGTGGAAGTCATGGCCCATTTATTTGTTTATTGTTACTCTAGCTCCGGTCCTAGGTGTTGTGACTTGAAGAATTGGTAGTAGGAGTTGTATGTATTGTAAGTATTGGCTTCGTAATGAAGCTCTGGGTTTGCACTGGGCCTAAAAGGTATTTGGCCTTGTCTCATTTTGCTTAATTGTTGTGTAAAGTTTGAAAATTAATATAAGGTCATTCTGCTTTTCAATTGAATGAATTTATAGGCCTAGGGAGTTCTGTGTACAAAACTGAAGTGGCAGTTAGATCCAGTATGCCTATGAATGTCTATATTGATAAAAGTATGAGTGGGATTGTGTGACAGTCAATCAGCATGCTAGAGAAGCAAAGCAAACCAAATAATCTAGGACCCATACATGTGCAGCTGTGGCAGTAGCTCTCCAAACATGACTTGGAGAGGGCTTCCCAGGGATTTAGACTGGTCCAAAATACAGTTGGTTTGATAATCATTTATTGAGCACCTAATATAGACATTATACTAGATATTAGGGATACAAAGATAGATATAATACTGTCCAGGATCTTGAGAAACTGATACCCAGATAGAAGTAAAAACATACACACATGCATAACTACACACACACACACACACACACACACACACGGGCTTTTTCTCTAGGTTTGTATGCAAGATAGAATTAAATCTGTACTAAGCCTCCTCCTCCCATCTCAGTCACCCAGTCTGAGTCCTCTGCACCTGGCTTTTGTTTAAGACAGCATTGTCCAATCCTTCGGCTTCCCTGGGCCGCACTGGAAGAAGAACTGTCTTGGGCCACACGTAAAATATACTAATATTAACAATAGCTGAGGAGCTAAAATAAAGTTCACGAAAAAAATCTCAGAATGTTTTAGGGAAGTTTACAAATTTGTGTTGGGGCTGCCTTCAAGGTTGTCCCGGGCCACACGTGGCCCACAAGCTGTGGGTTAGACCAGCTTGGTTTAAGACAGCATTCCCCCATGACAATGCAGGCCAATGTCCTCTGTGAATCCTAGTGCTCAGGACCCTACTCCTGTCAGCCAAGCCCAAGGGAGTTTAATTAATCTCCAAAAGGTATCTGATCCCGCAGCAAACTAAGAGCAAGAAAGTGATGTCAGCCAACAAAATAAAAGTTTGAATATTTTGTGACTGCCTCTGCATATGAAGCTCCTACTTGGAAATTCTAATGGCTCTCTCTTGCAGTGGTCTTTACTGATGGGCAGTCTCAAGGGTAGGAGGCACTGACATCTGGTAGGTGGCAGCTTCTATACCAGAATGTAATTTTTAAGGAGAAAATTTACATTTTTGAAGGCTATTTTGAGGAACAGTCAAGGTTAGTGGATGGGACAAAAGTAAGGCTTCTGGGTCTATGAAAATTAGGCTATGAATCAAATTAGGAAGCTGTATGATTTCTTCCTGGAAGTTTACATTCCTTAGGTTGAAGTGAAAGCCTTTGGTGAAACTCTGGAAGAACAAATGATCAGTTTTGACACCAAGATAAACTTGGAGGACCATTCAAGATGCCTATAAAAAGACATTTGCCATGGACGACAAATAAAAAATCCACCTATTGAAAATGCAGTCACTAGAGAGGACCTTGAGTACATAAAACTAAATGGGAATGCCACTTGCTTTGTAAACCGTGCTGGACTAGACCTGGCTCCATACGACATAAGTTTTTTAAATTGGTCCAACCCCACCCAACTTTTGGGATCTCAGTAGTTGTATAAAGAGAATTCAGGTATATTAAATATTTGGATCGCTTGCGGCTCATCCTAAGGTTGAAACCATCCTCCTTATCATTATTGTAGGTGGAATAGTGAAATTTGATGATGGCATCACCAAAGACTGCTGAGAACTAGGCCCCATGGCCCTGGTGGTCAGGCTCGGAGAAATCCTCCACGACATTCAGCTCCCCGTCACTTCAGGCACTGACTTGGAGGATGCAGCCAAGGGGGCTGTGGCCAGCATGACAAGGAAGTCATTCCTTTTTCCTAATCCACCGGGGACAGAAGTCTCTATTACTAGCAAAAAGGGACAGTTCTCATCACTACGGAGAAGTTTTCCATTTGAAAAAAAAAAAAAAGTGAGGGAGGCTCAGAAATCATTGCGAAAATCTTAAATCTGTACTTTTCAAGAATAGACATCTAAGCAGCCTAAATAACTCTGATTTCAGAAATAGTTTTTGTTAAAATAATGGCAGCACTTTGCTGACTACTTTTGGGAGTAAGTATATGACCAGACTGTGGATATAGTGTAACATCTGAATTAGGATTTAGTTTATTTAAGAGAACTCTGCTGCACAGTTGTCCAGACTAATAAAACATTAGACATAAAAAAACTACCCCTGGTGGGGTAGTGGTTAAGGCTTCGGTGCTGTGGCCTGGGTTCAATTCCCAGCCAGGAAACTATACAAACAAACAAAAAAATCAGGCAAAATTACGTTTAAGACGGATGGTTTGGTTATATTAAACTATTGAAAGGATACAACTGAACCATTATAAGAAAGAGCTATTATGCACTATATCATTGTTCCAAGTTTCCTATTCCAACACATGTGAATTCATGGGGTTGTTTTATTGTAAATTATTTCCCAAGGAAAGATCTACATGTATTCCCTACATATGTATTGTACCATTTGCCTTAATCTTACATATACTGTTTACCTCACAATCAAATAAAATCTAAAGGGCTTATTTGTGTCTATGGAGCAGAAGTTCATTTTTATTTCAAAACTGAAAAATTCTGATTCTTCTAAAAATGTATATAAGTAATTCATTTTTCAGGTGAGATAACAACGAAGATTAAGTTTTAGAGGCTGTTGCCTTCAATTTACTTTTCATTTTTCAGAATCTACTAGCTTGTGGTAGACAGGGGGGGAAAATGTAGTCAGGGGTGACTTCTCCCATGATAATTATTGATGTAGTGGAGAAGATTTAGACTTAGATTTTTAAATTTTGGTAAATGTTTTTTTAACTTTGTTCACTAATGTAAGACTTATATTATGTGAGCTATTATAAAAAAAAAATTCTATACCAAGATGCAAAAAAGGTAACCTTGGTGACTATGCATTTATTTTAAAAAACCAGAAGCGACACATTTCCCCCCTATTTTGGAAATAATGAGTTGGTAGTGCACTTTGAATAAAGGATGAAGAGGTGGATGAGTGGATAGATGGCGAGGAGGAAACGATGATGGATGAATGACACGGATAAGGCACGCATCTGCCCAGAATTTTCTGAGACTATCCACATTTCAAGTATTTACTGATTGTCAAATTGTGTTTCAGACAATGTGTCAATTCTTTTTCTGAGAAAATGTATCACCATGTATATGAACAAAATGAAGATGACTGTGACATCCTGTCTTCGTTCAGCGCTTGCTGAGTGCTAGGTGCTCGGTTCTGGTGGGCAAAGGGGACGTGAGGATAAACAATCTGGAGCCTGCCCTCAAAAACACTCACAGGCTAGTAGCAGAGAAGGTCATGGGGACAGATACCTTGAATGCAAGCGTGTACGTGGTGCTGGAGACATGGACAGACTTCTGATGGGAGCCCACCGGAAGGAATGTCTAAGCTAGATCTTCCTCAGCGTATCCAGGCATTTCCCACACCCAGTGAAAATAGCCCACCGAAGAGCATGTCTCCTCCTGGCTTGGTGGTATGTCACTGCTGGGCCCTGCCACGCACGCAGCACAGGTGTGCAGGCCATGGACGCGTCTGCTCCTTTACATTCCAGGGCGTCAAGTGTTTACGAGTGTGCTATGGAGTCGGCGACATGGAGCAGCCTGGAGTGAGGCGCCTTCAGAGTGCGATTTTTCAGCTTTTGAAACCCCACCGAGCAGCTGGGCTTAGAGCCGTTCTTTCTTCGGCTACTGCAGGAAGGGCATTTCTGCTATGAAGCATCTCAGAAACTCGAAAACAGTACGAGGTCGGACAATTAATTTTCCCAAACTCATCCTGGAAAAAATGCTCCACACCTCACTGCTGAGTATCACTACGGTCACCTGTGCAGCACTCCCCTGGGGAAGCTGTGCACCGACGCCAGCGCCCAGTCCACCCTTCAGAGCGATGGGTATGACACCTGAGTTGTTTGCGCAGTGCTGCCCACGTAAGTGCACAGTGGCAAGGTCGTGAACTTGTCAGATCTGGGGGACAACGACAGCTCTGATGGCCATTCCAGAAAAAGAGTTCCAAAATTGCTCTGGAGGGTGGACTAGGCCCTGCTGTCCGTGCAGAGCTTCCCAAGGGGAGGACTTGGAAGGTGACCACAGTGATACTCAGCAGGGAGGTGTGTAGCACTTCATCCCCATTAACAACCGTGAAGGCGGTTCCATTATATCTCAGCTTTAAAGATGAGGAACCTCAGGCAGAGAGAGGTCAAGTTCACAAAGCCATCGGGGATGGTCACAGAGCTCCCAAGATTCCTGGCAGCCTGACCGCGGAGCCCACGTTGCGATACTGTCTCTCAAAGACACAGCCACCGACGGCCGGTTGGTGAGAGGGTTGTACTGTTTTGTCCTTTACTGAGTGGCAGCCCGAGGCAGCCCCACACGCGTGGCAGTTTGGAATGTATTTTAGAGAAACAGCTGCAGGAGCGGATGGCACCACATGCCGAGAGACTGACCACACCAACCACTTTAAATGGGACAGAAAACAGCCGTCCTGTCCCCTTTCAAACGGGACGCCTGGGCAGCCTCAGAGGTCGTACAGGGCACCCTCTTTGGCCCCCTTCCCCCCTTTTTCCTTGGCCCTTCCTTTCTCCCACGCCACTTTTCCTCCGGGATTGCTTAGGCTGCTGGTGTGCAGACGTGACCCACGGAAGGTTCCCAGTGTCCCCGGGGACCCGCAGGTGCACGCGGGCAGCGGCCTGGGGCTGGGGGCAGCCCAGCGTTGTGCCGGGCGAGGGGGTAGTCGGAGGTGGGAAGTCAGGAGGCCGCGAGGGCAAAGGCGCCAAGAACCGCGGACCTGTTCAACCCGAGCACCGGGAGGGGCGATCCCGGGGGCTGTCAGGGCAGGACACGGGTCAGGTTCACAGGAAAACGGGGGGGGGGGGGGGGGGGGGGGGCAGGCTCCACTGGGGAAGGACCGAGCCGAGAAGAATGAAACAGGTCTGTCGTCGGACGCGGACAGCGCCGCCGTCTTCGTGTCCTCGCTGCCGAAGTGGGAGATGTCACCAGAGGCTGGTGAGGGTAAGGGTCACCAGGCTTTCAGACTGCGACGGAGCACGACTACCTAAGACGACATCGTGTCCCATAAGTGCCAATGGAATTACAGAATCCTGTCACGTTGGAGGGGAAGGGACCTTTGAAATAACCGAGTCAGGTCATTTAAAAACCAATTGTATTGTTTTGTATTGTTAGATGTATTGGGGTGACATTGGTTTAGTCAAACTTACAGAGGTTCCAGGTGTGCAGTTCTACACTTCATCTGTGTGTCGTGTTGGAATCAGGTAATTCAAAATGTTTTAGCCGCAGAACCCCGACAAGTGACCCCCTGCCAGGCGTCCGAAATGGGGACTGGGCGAAAGCAGGCCTGCTCTCCGTGACGTGGGCACGGCCGTGTCCCCTCCCCGTCCGCTCCCACGGTGCGCGGTGACGGCCCGCGGCATCTCCAAGAAATCCTGAGTCTCAAACGGACACAATTTAAAAATCGACAGGTCAGTCCAACCGCCCCGCGTTACAGAGGTTCGGAGGGTGAGGCGACAACCCCAATGAGAGAGCCCCGTGGGCCATGTCCCCCGGGTGCCACGCCGCCTTTCAGCCACCAGGCTAAGCGGACGCCCGCGCGCTCGTGCAGGACACGGACGCAGAGCGCCCGCCCGGCAGGGAAGCCTGTGGTGCCGGCCGCACGGCTCAGAGCGCCCCACTCCTGCAGGCGGGGTGCGCCTCACACCCCGCCGCTCTCCGCTCCCGAGAGGCCGGGTTCTTCCCACGGTGGGAGCCTAGGGGGCGCCCCTGGAGTCCCCTGACATCTCACCTGCAGGCCCGAACGGGTCCCAGCTGCTGCCCTGGGGCGACGGCAGGGGACACGTAAGGGCCCACAGGGCTTCTCCCTGCTGCTCCGTCTCAGGCTTGGTCTGTGAGCGCTTCAGGAGTGTGGCTGTTCACTGCTTCGGGGGGCCTTCCCCATCACCGCTTCTTGGGGGCCTTCCCCATCACCGCTTCGGGGGGCCTTCCCCATCACCGCTTCGGGGGGCCTTCCCCATCACCGCTTCGGGGGGCCCTCCCCATCACCGCTTCGGGGGGCCCTCCCCATCACCGCTTCGGGGGGCCCTCCCCATCACCGCTTCGGGGACCCTTCCCCATCACCGCTTCGGGGGGCCCTCCCCATCACCGCTTCGGGGACCCTTCCCCATCACCACTTTGCTTTTGTGAGTTCTCCTAAGGAGCGGTCTTGGCTTGAAAACTCTGGCGACTGAGGCTTTGACCTCCCGGTGGCCTTCCCTGGGCCGGCTCGGATGTCTCCTTTCCCGTGGCTTGCATTATCAACACAGATGTTCTGTGTGCCATATATGCAACATTTTGTAATCGAGGTTTTAGGACATCAATGCCATTGGATTCGAGCTTGTCTATACTTAAATCTAATTGATGCCACTTAGCATGTTTTGAGTATTTTTTACTGCAATTCAATATAATGGTAAATGTATTACCATACAACAAGAATTTAAAATAAAAATGTCATTTATATACAAAGCAGCTCAAAATATAGTGAAAATATCAACATTTTATTTTTTTGTGGCTTTTAGACACATTTTGGAAAAACAGCCTCGAAGTCGGTTAACTCAGTGACCGGGTTAAGCAGAACCTGCGAGCAGCGGCTGCTGGGGTCCTGCCTCTCCTCGCTGGGGTGTCCCGCCTCAGCTGCCCCGGATGTGTTTCGTCCTTACCTGCGTGCATGTGCCTCTCAGGCCTCGTGTCCACTGGGGGATGCGGAGTGGTTCCTGCCAGCCTGTCCTGCCACCTGGAAATGCGCGGACTAGCAGCCTCACCTGTGCCCTCCAGGCCCCGGTGTCACCCGCGTGATACTGGGCTCCACGGCGTCCAGACCAGGAGTTGTGGAGGACGCTGCTCCAGGCCGTACATCTCCGTCCTCCCTGGAGAGGCCCGGCCCCTAAAGACCTAGTACCGGGCACGTGTCCTCACCGGGCGGCACACCTCACTGAACTGGAGGCAGGATCCTGACTCCCAAGTGTGGGTCTTTGCCCAAGACGCCTTCTTCTAGAAGTTCCTGCTTCCACTGCTGCCATCTGCTGGTCAAAGGTGCCCACTACGTCGCAAGGAGTGGGGCTACCAGCTACTGTGTTTCTTTAGGTCTCAGACCCCTATTTCTTGAACAATTTGTTCCTAAATCCTTTTGTTTCCTGAACTCTCAGGGAAGGTGTGTCAAACCACCTCACTCTACTTCAGCCCCCTTGGGTTAGATCAGAACCAATGAACACAAAGCCACTGTCACAGTAGAAATTATATTCATTGGACTGAGAGAGCATTTAAATCTACTGGAAGATTTCGTAATAGAGGGGATGACATAAGAAATCTGTCAGAGACTCATAAGCCCCAAACAATTATTTTGACAGACACGGAAAACATTTTTAAGTTCCGATCATGGTCTACCTATATCACCACCTCAATAATTCAGCTTAACCAAGTTTCTTGTTTCAAATGATTTTTTCAAAGCTAACTATTTCCATTGCGGTGTGTTAAATTTCCCTAAGAGTTCCATAATCAATGCTAATTAATTATTAATTCCTCATCCTTGGAATGTCAACAGGCTTCCTAGAGATGCTGAAAGTAAATTGTAGGTCCAGTTAATTTCCTATTAACCTCATGGTACCCTAAGCCGTGATTTCAAAAGCTAAGAAAAATGAGAGTCAATCTTAGTTTCGACATTGAAAACTGGAACAACAGATTCTATATTTTAAAAAATGACAATATAGCATCTATACTTTCAATTAAGATTCTGAACATACTATTTTTATTGAGGGTTTAAAAGTTATACTGTGTAAATTATACTTGCATGTACTTTAAAAAAAGATGTAACCATTTAAACAAGACATTTTTCATGTCTGCTGTGTCTTTATTTGTCTTATGACAGTTGAATAGCCTTCAAAATAGCAAAGAAAATTTTTTTCTGCAGTGGTGTCCCTAGCATAATGCATGCAATTGGAAAAGAAGAAGGACTTTGAGTTAGACTCCTGTCTCTGTCACTAACTGTGATCTTGGAAAAGTTGCTTAACCTCTTTGAGCATCAGATTTCCCCATTTGTAAAATTGAGAGCACAAAACTTACTCCTAGGGTTGTTTTTGGTGTTGTTACAATTAAATACCAATGTATGTTCAGTGTTTAGTACTTAAATGTAGTTGTAGATAGATACAGTTTAACTTTTATTCATGTGAGTCACACATAGACATGAATGCAAATCACTCTTAGAAAATAATCTCCTACTTAAACAGCCAATACACTCTGTCTTTAAGTCTCAGTTGCTACATCTGTAAAATGGGATATGGACATGCCAAAAATTAGAATTGTTTTGAGATATAATTTTATGGGTTCTTTAATAACTTGTTAATCTGAGTGCTGCATCATCTGGCTTCTGGGTCCCTTGTACCTTATAAAATTAAAACATTTCACCTAAAATTCAAATCCCCAATATATTAGAAACTAGGCAGTTGGTTACGCTGGGGCAGATTTTGAGAGAGCTCTATGCTGGTGAATAATACAGAATACTTGTTTTTAATGGTTGAACCTTTGCAAAAGCAGCAGGATTGCTTGTTCAGCATGTTGATTGCTGGGCCCCGGCCCCAGAGTTTTTGACTCACATACTATATAATTCACTGGGGTTCAGAGAAACAATGAAAACTTACCATTGCTTTTAGTCGACTACATTGAGTGGGGACTGGGACGCTGTTTTACACGTTCTCCAGTGATTCTGCTGCAGCATGTCCAAGAACCATCCTCCAAGAAACACGTTTGGTGCAGCGACCTCTCACGTGCAGTAGGACAAGAGGTCCGGAAGATTCTGTTGGAAACTCTATTTATAGTTTCCTCTAAAGCAGATTAATCTCCACTCACACTGAGTACACTGGAGCCTTCATTAAGTCTGCTTGTCTGATTGTCACATGTCACAGCCCTTGAGAGGAGCTCTAAAGGAAGAGTGGAGTGAGAGTGAGTGCACAGGCAGGTGTCCTGCCCCGGGCACCCACCTCCTTTGCTTTAAGCAAGCCATGATTTTTGTGCCTGGCCAATGCTTATATAACCCACATCTTAAATTCCCTACAGTGAAGATGAATAAAGATAATTTGAGCACAAATAAGCAATGGCAAAATGGCAAAATGGATACTTCTAGTATGAGGTCTTAACTGCAGTGTGAGTAAAAGCTAAGGCCATCTAATCAGATCTAACAGGAAATCTCAAATTAGAAATGATCATGAATATTATATGAAATATGAATTTACATCCAGCTTAGTTAGTGATGAAGTTTGTCTTATTTGGGAAAGTATCTTTGTATTTTGGGGTGTCTGAGATAATGATGGTATGAAGCCATCAAACTAGTTCGCTATTTTTAAATAAATTATTTCTAAATTTTTAAGATATTTTTTTCTTGTAGTACTAAGGGAAACATTTTTTAAAAATTGGTTCATTTTCTCATAACCTTTAAAAATCCACAAATCCCACTCCTTCAGCCACCGCAAAGATTGTCCCGTACCCTGAGTTGTCTGCTACCTCTTTATTTCCCTCTACTTGAATGATGCAGAAAAAAAATTATTGTGAAGTAAGCAGGTTTTCAACCTCAAAAATAAAGGAACCATTCTGGGGAGTGCGTAACACTTTTATAGCTAACTATGTTATGCGACTGACCTAAGCACAGTCCTCCAAGCAGTTTCACGTTTTGTATTAAAAATTTCGTTTTTCTGGTTACTTTGCCTGTAATTACTGCATGAAATACTTTCACCATATGACTTGTAAAACTGCAAACTTTTCATTGAATCCGTACCATCATTGCATGAATAATGCATTGAATCCTGAAATGTCACAGTGAACATCAAATGGTTTTACATCATGCCTCTTGCTGGAGTTTCAAGAAGCCAGCAACGCAGGGAAGCAGCAGAGAAGACAAAAGTTTGAAAAAGAAATTTCATATAAATTGGTCATTTACCCAAGAGGGATAAAGTAAGTAGCAAAAGAGTAAGTGGACAGGGAAGACTGAGAAATGTAAGTATCTTATCCACAAATAAGACAAAAAGCAAAACTAGTGCACTTGCCACTGGGGACAAGTCAGGGAAAGTAACAGAAAGTAGCCATGTCCTTGCCATCAGCTGGGGGCTGCCCCTCACGCATGGAAGCCTCTCTCTGGGCCTTGCACGTGGACTTTGCCCGACGGTGTGTTGAATCCTTCACACTTGGAATCTGACTTCCTCTTTTGCTCCAGCCAGGGCAAATGTTCTGCTCTTAAGAAATTGCGTGGCTATATTGGGCCCCTGGATAACTTAAGGTCTGCAAACTTCATTATTATATCTGCATATTCACAGGTTCCACAGATTAGAGAATGGATACCTTTGGGGGCCTATTATTCTGCCTACAATAGTATGCAACCCACGTGTGATCAAAGTCACAGTGGGGTGTCCTCGGGGAGCTTCATTTCCTGGTTGAAAAGATGGAGACTCTGCTCCTTTTTTCCAGTGAGAGACGCTAGTATGGAGACAAGATGTGTGGAGCAGGGGCCACCTTGTAACCAGGAGATGTCAAGAGTGAACATAAAAAGTTAACATATCAAGGATGGGCAGGAGACTAAATTCTTGATGACATTTTTGCATGGCAGAACCAATGCCTGATAGCTTGTCATTTAAGGAAAAACATCCACTATTTAAGCAATCAGACCAGTTTTCTGTCACTGGCCACTAAAAGCAGTTCTAAATATGCTGCTCCTCACCATAATTTCCAGAACTTTGCTGTGGGACAGACTTCAACTTTTCCATGATTTAGTGTTGGCTAATATGATTAAACTTAGTTATACCGTAATTCATAGCAAATGCCTTCAGTTGGTGCCAATCTTAGCTTCACCTTTAGACTGTGCTCAGGATTTCAGAGTGCAGGACAAGGGTCCAGGGGTCAGCTAACTATAGCCCATGAGCCAAAGCATGCCAGGGGAACTAAGAAAGGTTTTTACATTTTTGAAAGGTGGTTAAAACAAAACAAACAAAAAGAATATGTGGCCACAAAACTGAAAATATTATCTCGTCTTTTACAGAAAAATCTGGTCAACCCCTGCACTGTCACACAGAGGACTCACCTACCCTGAAGCTGAGACTAGGGCTTTACTAAGAGAAGTCATTAGGTCAGCATTTAATGCCTTTGAGACGTTATTATAGATCACCACGTAAAGCTCTGGGCATCGGTGAAGATGAATTCTGTCTTCGAACTGCTTCAGCACCATAGGGAATTTCCTCACGACTCCCAAGTTTTCTTCCCTAGACCGACATGGCTCACAGTGCAATGTAGGCAGAACGACTGTAATACTAATCACACACACAGCATTAGAGCAGGAACCATAACGGCTAATCATCCCCCTCTCCTGTCTTTGATTTCTGATGTTAACCGATTTTTTTCCTTTCCATCTGTCACTGCTATGTGCCAGTTAATCGCTTGTTACTTTTCATTTTACCACTGCGACAGCCTGTGAAACAGTTTTCTTGTTTTCAGTCTCTCCTCCCACCTTCCAGACGAGAATATTCTATTCTACAAAACAGAGTAACAGAGTGTTCTAGAATCTGGCGCGGCCCACCTTCTCTGTCCAACCTCCCGCAGTATTCTTCCACGCATCCTCCTTTCGCTGGGTGGCACTCCCCATTCCCCGGGCACATTCATGCATCGTCACCTCCCTCCCCCTCGCTCACGCGGTGTCACGTTTCAGCCCCAGGACCCTCTCCCATTCCTTTCAGATCCAGGAGCAAAGATGCACAAACCGCCCAAGCAGGGGGACATTATTGAGGGGCCGAGGGACACAAACCCGCGTGACTCTGTTCATTTGGGGAACTACCCAAAATAAGCTACTCTCCCAACTCTTGTTATTCCCCCAAATAAGACAACCGCTGTTTCACAGTAAGGGAGAACGGTTCCCGGGCCAAAGATTCTTGGCCAAGAAAGAGGGTAGAGGACTCTCCAGCAGGCAAAGAGGATTGTGGTAGCTCCGTTCGTCGCCCCGCAGGCTCATGGGAAATGTAGTGCAGGTTTCTCCAAAATGGCTGCGCCCAGGTGAGGCGCTGTGCGAGTCCCCGCCGCAGCTTTCAGGGCCAGATTGGACAGCGTGGTGAAGGAGTGAGCACCCGCGTGGCCAGAACCCGACCTACGCCGAGGCGGAGGTTTGTGGCACTTCCTCCTGGCGGGCACGAGGGCTGCACATCATCGCGTTTTCCGGTCTCTGCGTGATGCTGAGAACCTACGGGAGGGACGGGAGGTCCCCAGCGATGCTCTGCTGCGGTCACTGGGCGGAAGCGTGTCTGCGCCCTGGTGGTCCTGCCGGTGTCTGAGCTGCGCGTGTTTGGGTTTGGCGCGCATGCGCACGTGTTGTCTAAGTCGTCTGCTCCCTCTGGGCACCAGCGCTCCTTGTGCTTTTCTGTGCCAGTCCACGAAGAAAAGAGTTGCTGGTGGTCGGCCACCTCACACAGCCGAATCCTCCTGCGCTCTTACATGTGTCATCCCAGAGGCCCTGGGGCCCGTGTCAGCCTCTGGGTTTGCCTTCAGTTAGCCAGTATGTACTGGGTGCCTGCTGTGCCCTCGAGTAGATGACAGCCGTCTGGTGAGCCCAGCACACAAACAGGTCGTTATACCACAGGGCGGAAAGTGCAGAGAGAGACACACACACACCGGCTAGTAACGAAAACGTGCAAGAGAACCACCAAACTCAGAATTCTGAAGAGGTAAGATGGAAGGTTAGTAAGTAAGTTTAGGCTTGCTCTATGAACGTTTATTGAGTGGCTGTTAGATGCTACATCCTGTTCCAGGTGCTGAGTGCTGCAGGTGAACAGTGAAGACAGAATCTACTTTCATAGAGCTTACTTTCTAGTAAATAAGAGGACGAAGACAGGCTCCATCTACGGGCATTGGACTCTAGGTGTCAGACTTTAAGTGTCAGACTTTTTAAAAGCTGTATTCAACATCTTTTCTTTCTCATTTCTTCCACTTGGCAGGCTTTGCTCATGTGACACACTAAGAAAACGAATTCTTAGTGCGTTCATCCCCGTTCTCCATTGCATACTGCAAAGATGCCATGCCAGAGCTAGTGATCTTGGAATGGAATGGCAACAACCCTTAGCTTTTCTTTATCCAACCATTCTGATCTGGCCCTTCTGGAAATTAACAGTAATAATTAATACTAAATTTAGCAATAGATGTATTTATTCCTTTTAACAAATGTAGGAGATCGTGTCATGGATTAACGCAGATGGACATTAGTTGAATCAGTGACAACAGATTTTATTGAGTAATGACTGATAGTAGGGGAAAGAGAAGGCGTTTGGGGGTTCTAAAGGGAGAATGGGGAGAGGGTAGAGTGATGGTCTCAGTAGCGTCAGATACGTGAAAATTCTCGGTGCCAGTGCAGCCAGGCCAGCTGTTGGCTACTGGCATCATCACAGTGGGGCTTCTGTCTTGCCACAGAGACTGGGAGATGGAGGCTCCGTCCTTCCTGATGATTGCATTTCAAAGGAGTGGCTCTCAGGTCCTTGAGAAAGACACCTCTGAGTTGCAAGAACTGCATATTCACAGTTCTAAGTCTTTTTTAGTAAACCCTCTAAGAAAGGGAGGTCAGATGTTGCTAGAACAAAAGGTAAGATTTCCTGCCAGCGTTTTGAGTTTTCTCAGGCTGGCATTTTAACAGATGGCGCGCGAAACACGAGAAAACTCATGAGCGGTACACGAGAAAACTCATGAGCGGTACGAAATGTGTTCATGAGTCGTTGGGGTCATCCTAGGAACATGGCTTTATGCTGCTGCAAGTAATCAGCTGACACGGATCAGCTATTAAGTGGTAAGGCTGAAATCGGAACCAGGAACCTGGACCCCTAAGCACTGTTCCACTGTCTCATAGCATTGAACAAAAAAACACAATTTAATTCCTGTCTTCAGTGACTCAGAGTCCCGCGGAAGGGGACAGACATTAGAGTAAACAATTATAATTAGTGCGATGTTAAAAATATCCATTCAGCTAACTTCTTCCTGTCTAAAGATGACCCTGAAAGCTTTCTAACCTTATTCCCTCTGCTTTTGGCAACTTTATGTTGTCACCTGCCAGCCAGACATTGCAACTGTGTGTCTCACCAGGACCTCAAACATGTTATATCCTAAATCTGACTCATCACGGCTCTCAGGTAGCAGTTCTTCCTGACCTTGCTTTACGGTTTTTGAAATGATATCACTGGTCTTTCAGTCACTCAGGCTGTGGACTGTTAGTAAGCGATCTGCGATTCTTAGTCATCACGGCCTCCTGATTGTACCTGAACTTCACTTTTGCCCTGCCCTTCTCTCCCTATTTCCTTCCTCTCTCCAGCCTCCACCCACCCAAGAGCCGCTGGCTTTTCTTGTCACCTCTTACTTCCCCACTGCGCTATCCAGGCCTCTTCCTGTCTTCTGGCCTTACCTCCTGTCCCGTGCATCCTGTGTATCAGTTCTTTTCAGTAGGCTAAGTGTGGTCTTTGCATACATAGAGATGAGTCGTTAAGAGTTGTTACTGGTTATGAGCCGTTTGGGTATAGAGTTTTATTTAACTTATTGCATATATCATTTGCTAACTTTGAAGGCCTGCAAGTGAGGGAAGCATGGGATGGAGGGTCAGCCAATATTCCCTGCCTCTCACTGTCTTTGCTAGACTCAGCCATGTCTGATGGTAGATTCTGCTCTCAGCTGACTCAGCAAAGACCCGCCCCCGCCCTTTCACATGACTCTATTTTTCTTGTTCTTCGATACTCAGCCCAAGTCCTCTTCTGGTTTGAAGTTCTCCCAAATGTTTCCAGTTAATATTGATCTTATTTTTTTGTTGTCTCTAGTTTATGTCACACCTAAAGGCTGTACCATGAATAATTACATAAAGATGTGTCATATTCTTTCATTATTTAGGGTCTGTTTTCTTCAACTAACTTATAAACTTGTTGAAAGCATAAACTATGTATTGTAGTTGTATGCTGCAGAGTTCTGAGACTATAAATAGGCATTTGTGTATTCATCCAATATCATTTGTGTGCCCATCCAATGTCATTTGTGTACCCCTTCAACAGGCTTTTATTGACCCCGTATCATGTGCTGGCCTTCCTAGGAGTTACCATCCCAATTGTAACTGACAAAGAAATCATCATAAATGGTGTCAAATTCTGAAAACAGAAGCAAGTAGGCCACTGGCGAAAAGCGCGATGCAGGGTGCTGAATTGGGTAGTTGAAGGCCTCTGTGGGAAGGCATCAGGAACTAGTTGCTGACAGACGTATTTCAATAAAGCTAAAACACAGTTCTATGGGGTTCTTATATTGGTTATTTAAAAAACTATGGATATAAAAAGATATAACGTGGACAGCTTAAAAAATAAGAAATAACACCTAAAACACTGTGTAGTGTAAGAAGTACCTTTGATGACTCTGTTGCTTTCATATCACAGTCTTCTCTTCCCTCCCAGAAATAGCTTCTCTCCTAAACTTCATGTGTATTCCTTGTTTTCTTTGCATTTATGTGTATGTTTATATGTAAACAACATATGCTTTTATGTAGATGGAATTATACTGTAAACTTTTCTGTGAATTTTGTGTTGTTTCTTTTTTTTTTCTTTCCTAACACTATATTTGTGAAATCTGTGGCACATTTTACTGAGAACTTCATAAGTAAAGGGATATATATATATCATCGATGAGTAAAAGAGCTCACTTAATAGAGCTAGCACATTGGAACGTTTTAGAACCCCAAGAGATGCTAGTAGATGTTCTTGCTTCTTTGCTAGCTTTTAAATAGTTCTTTATTTTGCACAAATCTGTTTGTTCTCACTTCTCTTGGTAAAAGATAAGGTAAGCATGGAAAACAGATTTTCACATAGAAATATTTGTAAACTATGGAGTATGAACAGCATCATTGTAACTGTGCCTTTAGGACTCTTAAGGTTGACATTTGTCCTTTTTTTTTTTTTTGTTTTCTTCCAGTTTTGCCATGGATAGTCACCATCACAGTAATTACAAACTCAGTAAAACTGAGAAGAAGTTCTTAAGGAAACAGATTAAAGCCAGGCATACTTTGCTGAGACATGAAGGCATTGAAACAGTATCCCACGCCACTCAGGTGACCTTAGACTGTTATCATCATTTGAATGAGAACATATTGCCATGTTAACATGCTATAGTAATATTTGTTAATAATTGCTCAGAGAAGAAGGCTGTAGTTGTTTAGTCATGTGTTATATCTATATGAAATATACCTGTGTCAGGACCTGCTAACTTTCTATTTTGTGTAGTTTGAATTTCCATTTATTGTTTTGGTTGAACTAGAGGGAGTTGTGGGTATGTATTAATAACAACAACTGTTTACAGTTTACAAAGCATACTTGTATTTATTATTTTATTTAATTCCCTAAAAATCTCTATGCGAGATGTGAGAAAGCGAAGGTTTTGAGAGGTTGTAACGTGTCCATTGATCTAAGGTGTCTGAAGTCTAAAAGCTAGATCTTTTGTATCCTAATGCGGTCTCCTTTTCTTTGTAAGTTCATCTGTATTATGGAGTATTTTGCCTATATGCTGTACAACATTTTGTATTTATTAGACCTCATTTACAAAGCCTTTTCATTATTTTGTGATGATAATTAAATTATATATAGGGGACTGTGAGACTTCCTGGGATATGAATTAGAAAAACTGACTTTGACTCTTGGATTCTCCACTTACTTGGACATGAACAGTATCCTTTGACCTCAGCTTTCCTCATCTGTAAGAAATGAAGGACACAGTATTGCATACTTTTTTCTATTCCATTGAATTGTTAGATTCTAAAGACAACATGTATATGACAGGCCAGCCTGCCGCCCTGCCCCCTCCTGCCCTCCCTCCTTTTTTCCTTCCTTCCTGTATCTTTCTGTTTCTAAAGATACAGAATAAGAGTAGGAAGGATGATCAGCCTTCAGGTAACCAAGGACCAAAGACAGACAACTGAGAAGGTGAAGTGGGATTAAAATTTAGGTCTCCTGACTCTCAGACCAATACTCGTCCCTTACGTCATGCTGCTGCTGTCTTCTGCGTTGCATCATGGTTCAGGAATGTGTAGTTTTTAAGGGAGATTGACATTTAGCAGGTAAATGCCCATACTTAGATTTTGTTAAATATTAAAGACTTCAGAGAATTTAACCCGAATTCCTATAAAAAGGTTGAAATAGATAATAGATTAGGGTCAATATGTCTGCACACAACTTTCCCCCAAGAGCCACTGAGGCTGTGCAGCATTTAGAAGATTAAACTGACAGACACTACTCTCATCTCTTCCCAAATGTAACTTGCTTTTTCCCTTATGGGGGTCATGAGGAGAAGTGGGAAGGGAGGAAATGAGCTGAGTTTCTCTGCTGCCTCTGTGCTTGTTTCTAGTGGGGGCTGTCTTTCCCTTCAGATCTCCGGAAGGTAATCTCACCTTTGTGGCTTCTCAAGTGTCATCTTATTTAGGTTTGATATTTTTTTCTCCACAATATTTTTAAAGGAAAATAATCAAATTATAGAAGGGCCTCCAATTATACGTGTTATCTATCCAAGGGAGAACGAATGCTCTTTTCACGATGGGTTCTAAGTATAGGTGTCTTTGCAGAAATTTGTAGCCATTGTGAGATTTTTCCTAGAGCAGTGATCTGATCCTCAAATCGTTGGGACTGAAGATAAGGAAAGTTCTGAATTCTCTACTTCGTGTTATTGGGAAAATGGCTTGGCTGAAAATTTAAAAATAAAACAATTATTGTATTTGATTATATTGTATAACTCACATGGAATAGTAAATAAATTTCTCCCTTCCACTCCCCTTCCACCTTGTTTTGGGTGGTTTGCCTTTAGGCTTGCCTACAAATCACTGAGAATCTTTTGGGGACCACTAATAATGCTCAAGTCACATCTCACCATCTCCCTAGTTCCTGGAGACAGCAGGGGAACCTTTCCATGTACATATCTTTGCAGTTCCTTAGATTTGAGAATAAGGAAATGTTTTGGCTGCATATAACCAAATTATTTTGGTAGTTTATAAACATCACTGAATGAGGTCCAGGGTAAGCCACATGAGACAAAATGTTATATGATCTTTACAGTACTGTATTAATGTGTTTATTACGGGTACACTTTGCATACATATAAAGTATTGGCTGTCCCTTGAAAGAACAAAGCTTTATATTTCTTATCTAATTTTAAACAATTCCATTACATTCTTTTAGATATTCCCGTTTTGTGTATATGAAACTACGTTCTAATCTCTAGTTGAGTATAAATCGGGGGTTGGCAAACTACCCCCCCTAGGTCAAATATAGCTTGTGAACTAAGAGGAAGTTTACATTTTTAAAGATTGTAAAACAAAGACAAGATTATGAGACTGAGACTTACATGACCTTGAAGCCTGAAATATGTACTGTCTCACCCTTTTTACAAGTTGGCCAATACCTGTTATAAATGATGACCTGCTAGGCCATCAGTGGTTCATTTTTACTGTGCTATAAAGTTTTTAGGAGGCATGGATCAAAAATTAAAGATCTTAACACCATTTAGAATGCTTTTTAAGTACAAAGACTATAGGGCACTAGTCCATGAGCATCAGAATAAGAATAGGAGACCCCCTCCCCCACCAAAAAAATCCCATGAATAAAGTTTATTGCAGGACTGCAGATGACAGGAAATAAACATGAAACTTAAAAAGGAAAAAACGGTAATAACAAAATGACTGAATTACTTAGACACAGAGGAAAAATTTTCTATGTTATATTCAGTATTACCTGTAATTAGTTTTTCTTTTGAGTCAGTACCTTTACGTTTAGTCTTTAGTAAACATCGTATAATGGTTATATCTGAAGTTTGAATTCTGGAAACTGACGGATAGGTTTGAAGCCCAGCTCCTAATTACCACCTTAAGCTAATTTTTATGATCTTCAACTTCTTCCTTGAGGAAGTGGGGCTAATATTATCCACTTTGTAGAATTATTGTGAAAATTTTGTTAATGCGGATTAAGTGGGTCAAAGCCTATATAGCACAGTGTCTGGCAAAAGCAAATAATTAGTAACTAATTCCTTGTTCCTTCTCTCTGTCTCCTTTTTTACTTTCATTATGTTAAATTTATGTTTCAACCGTAAAAAGTTATCTTTCAGTTTGTATATAGGTCATTAAGAAAGGAATATTTTACTGAAAAGGCTATATAAAAATCAGTATTATTTACAACATAGGAGTACTTTTTAATTCCTAAATATTTAGTAAATTGTTTACATACTTTAAGTGAAATTAGAAGACCAAATAACCACTATAAGGAAAGCTTTTTTCTTTCTTAATAACACTTTTGTGGAAATCTTATTTAAAAATAATCTTATTTTAAAATCTTTAAAAATAAACATGTTCCTATCAAGTGTTGATGTTACTTTCTTTTTTCTTTTCAAAGATCCTGGTCATTGCCAATGGAGGTTTGGGTAATGGTGTGAGTAGGAACCAGCTGCTCCCAGTTTTAGAGAAATCTGGACAGGTGGATGCTCTCTTAATGCCTCCTAATAAGCCCTACTCGTTTGTAAGATATGAAACTATAGAAGAATCCAAGGCAGCCCATGTTACCCTCAACGGAGAAGAAATAGTGGATGACTTAGGACAGAAGGTCACTCTGTACTTGAATTTCGTGGAGAAAGGTACTATCATGCAGGTATCTTTTAAAAACTAGTTCTTCTTTTGCGTTAAGTTTTCTTTTCATACCTAAGTTGGAAGGTTCAGTTATTGTGAAACAAAAAAGGACATCAGTTAAGTGGCCCCTTTTCCTTTAACGTTGTTTAAGCACCTGGTTTGCGCCAGGCGTGGGACTAGTAGTTGAAGGGATGGAAATGAAAACATGGCCTGCCTTTAAGGCGCTGGTCCCACCAACCCAACGATGTGTTTCCTGTATTGTGCGTGTTACCTGTTTGGAACCCTGCTGCCTGTAATTGTGTTTTTCATAATTTAATGTTGAGGATTCAGATCACCAATTTATTTCACGGTGTCTACCCAGAAGTTTGTAATTAAGAATTAATTGTGACCTTTATGATGATGTGCCAAGCTTCCTAATTGTGGAGGAACAACACCTTTTGCCACCAGAGATCCCAGAGCTTTATAGTGGCGCTGTTGAGTAGAATTTTCTATGATCATGGAAATGTTCATATGTTCATATTTGTGCCGTCCAACACGATTGTGATTAAGGAACTGATTTTTCAATTTAGTTTTATTTAAATGAAGTTAGCTAAGTTAAATAAAAGCTTATAGAGTGATTCACAGACACACTATAGGGATTATTACATCTTTTCACAACTGCCCTGTGGCAATGGGATATATTGAGTTAAACTTTGATTTAGATATCTAATCTCTTTCTAATATAATCATTTGCCACCTATTTAGGCAATTAGAGAATTTTGTTTAAATATCCTATGGATGGGTAGGCGAGTATCTTACCACATTTATGTCTTTCTAAAATAACATTCAAAAGAAACTTTTAAAGACTCTTAAAGATATATTTTACAAATGTAATTTTCAGTGCTTATATGTATTTGATTTTAAGTCTGATTTAAGCTTTACAGATTGTACAAACTAGATTATCTCTGTATTTTATGTTTGTGATCAGTTCCTGAAAATTGAATGATTTAGGAATAAGTTTTAATCAGAAAAGACTGTTCTTGGCTTTTCCCACATTCAGCAGATTGAACACTCTAAAAAGTGAGTTTGGAGTGTTCGTTATTTGAAATCCTGCATTAGTTCCAGTTGTACTTCTAAGGTGGTTGCAATCATGTTTATAACCTTGGAAATCATTTTTAATAGAAATGAATAGAGAATAAAATGAATAGAGGATAGAACTATGTCACAAATGTGTTGATACTTGCTTTGATATCTACTACCAGATAGCCATCGAATAACAAAGAGGTATTTAAAATTTTTTTAATACATACATTTAGAAAACTAAATATGAATTACTTGTACTATAAATTACCTGTCTTTAAGGAATTCCTCCTAATGTTTTCCTTACATAATTTGAATAAATAATGTAATGCCTGCCATAAAAGCACTTGCTAAGTATCAGATGATTCACGATTTATAGTTCTGAAATATTAATAAAATCTAGGAGATATTTATGGTATAATTTTTGTGGGTTTTTACATTAAATTATTCAAAGATGAAAACTGTCCAGCAGAAAAGCTTCAAAAATCATGTCTAACATGAATGATCCGATCCCTCATAGTAAATGTTAATTACGCTATCCCCTTTTATCATAAATAATTTTTTCCTTTTCTTTCTAGAGCTGTATTTATCTAAAACTTGGAAGGATATGAGCTCTTAGATTATTTTAATAATATGTTAAATAATCCTTCATACGATGATGTTTTTATTTTTTTAGAAAATTTTATGTTATTTTTTTTGTTTTTCTATTACTTGACCATACCCAGTGCTAAGAACCTAAGGGCAAAATGAGCATTACAATGTTTGTATTTGATGTTTATAGACAATCTGACTTCTTTATAGAGGGGCATACTGTAGATGTCATGAGAAACCTTGTTTCTTAGTGAGCTTTAAAAATAATGGCTCAATCATGTTCAAATAGGATATTTAAGTAAATACTTTTCTATTTGCTGTTGGTAATTGCGGTGCATAAAATGCACCATAATTTTTATCTTGGTGTTCAGTTGTGCACTTTTAACATATCTTGTGCCTTTTAGCATTCTTATTTGTTAAGATGAGATTGGGAGTTTAATGAACTGATAAATGACATTGGGCAGAATTACTCATACATAGGAGCTCTAAGTTTTGTGACCATTTCAGTACCATTTCCCACAGCGCAATGGAAGGAGTTGGGGCTCCCCGCCTCACCTCCAGGCCTCATGGTGGTAGAAGAAATTATTTCTTCTGAGGACGAAAAAATGCTTTTGGAAAGTGTTAACTGGGCAGAAGACACAGAAGATCAAAATTGTAAGTAAAACTTTTAAAATTTGTTATTTAAAAGTTTCTACAAATTGCCTTCTTTGATTTATTAAAACTCTGATCTATCCTCAAAATTACTGAAAGCCTGGATCCAACGTTACAAGTCATACCAACAATCTATAGTAGCATGAGTAGTAACATTTGTACAGCTGTCGGCAGTTTTAAACTCCAAACTGATGAATATTTATTAGCCAACATTTATAGACCTAACATTTATAAGCCCTTTTACATAGATTATCTTATTCGATCCTATGCTCTGTAAGGGAATTTCCTATAAGGAATCCACAGTTCACTGCCATATCATTATCGTGTAGTAAGAGCCTCCTGGAGATATTTGCAAACTAGTTACTCTGCTTCTTTCGTTAGCAGTCTTGTGAGTGGTAGTGTACATGTTTAGCTCTTTCAGGTCTGTTGGGTGAAATTCTTCAGTGTTTGTTACAAATTCGGACTTATAAGAACAGCAGATATGAGGTAGGATGGTGCGTTTTATTAAAGAAAATAATTCAACAGTCAACAAAATTTGCCATTACAATATTGACTTTGAAATATATGAAGGAATAAAATTTTTTTTACCCTCATAGTTCACTTTCTTTTCTTCATACAGTTCAAAAATCATTAAAACACAGAAGGGTAAAGCATTTTGGTTATGAATTCCACTATGAGAACAACAATGTAGATAAAGATAGACCGTTACCTGGGGGTAAGTAACTTAATAAATGTTGGTTCAGAAAAAAAAGATTTCACTGTATTAGAAGTATATCATAGTTGAGGGTGTTTCATTTGTCGTTTGCAGGTAAACTTTCAAAATAGTTGATTAAATTTAAAACATTTTAATTAGCTAAATAGTGCAGTTTTTCGTTGAAAAATTCATACATACAGATAAAGCTAAAGTTTCTGTCCTGACTTCCATACTTCTTAGAAGTGGTACCATTAACAGTTTAGCATATATTATTCCAGTCCTTTAAAAAATAGTTTATATCCAAATATAGGTGCCTATAAAAGTATATCATTGTTAACACGTACTGTTATATTGTACAAGTTGTATTATATTCATATATTAACATGTTATCACCCCAACTTGTTCTTGTCCCTTTATGATGTATCTTAGAGATCTTACATAGTTTTTCATTTTTATTGAATGACAGTAATAGCTTATTCAGTTAGTTCCCTTTGGATAAATATTTTGGTTATTTTGTTTTTAGCTTTTCCAAGAAGTTCTGCGGCGAATATCTTTGTACATGCCTCTTTATGCACCAAGCAAGAGTTTCTAAAGGGAGATTACTAAATTAGAATTGTGACAAAGTTATGTTCACTTAAAGTCTTACTGGATACTGACAAATTGCCCCCTAAAACAGCTGTACCAACATAATCTCACCAAGTGTGCACTCCAACTCCCATCTGATCGGCATGTGATATTGTTAAACTTTTAACTTTACAATTACCTGATGACTAGTGGGATTGGCCATTTATATTTCCTTTCCCATGAATTCTTTTTCATATCTTTTACCACTTTTTTCTGATGGATTATCTAATTTATTAATAAGAATTTACTATTTGACAGTAATCCTTTATAGAATTGTTTGTTGGACTTTATCTATACTTTTATGACTTTGGTCTTATTTAAGAAGTAACATTAATGAGTTCAATAAAAGTTCCATTTTAAAAAGTGTTATTTTTAAATAAAATAATTTCAAATAGATTAAATAATTTAAAATAAAGAAAAGTAGTTAGATTGATTTCCAGGATATAATATAGTAAATTTTATAATTTTATTACTATTTTAAAAAATACCAAAATTATTGTCAGCAAAATTATTATTTTGGATGTTGTAGTTAATAAAAATCAATAGAGTAACTTTAAAAGATTCTTAAGGGTTTTTTTTTTAAATTTTACTTTGCTTGTGGGTTTATTCTTATATTTGGATCTGCTTACTAATTAAAAGCTGTGTGATTGTTATCAGTGACTTTTTTTATTCTTGGGTAAAACATGCAAATTGAGTATTTTAATATATTTCGTTAGGTCTTCCTGACGTTTGTGACAGCATTTTGGAGAAATGGCTGAAGGAGGGTTTTATTAGACATAAACCTGATCAATTGACTGTAAACCAGTATGAACCTGGGCATGGTGAGTACTTCTTAAAATTTCCATCATGCTATTAGACTATGTAACTCTCGAAGAGCAAAGATATTTTTAGCTCAAACTAACTCTTAGGATAATTCGCTTGTTTGTTCCCTGTGTTGACTTTAATCCCTTGCAAATCTATCTCAATCTCTTGAGAAACCTGCATCTTAAAGTGTAAATGAACTGACACAAGCTATTTATGATTATTTTTTGTTCCTCTCAAATGTTTTATTTAGAGAGGAAGATTGCTTTAAAAACACAAGAGACACCTGTAAGGGAAGAAACCAAATAATTTGCAGATGCAGGCATGCTGTGTTTTATTGCTCTTCACTTCATCACATGCATGTCGCAGATGTTGTGTTTTTTCCACATTGAAGGCAAGCGCCTCCACCAGCCAAAAGATGATACTGGCTTTATTGCTGTGGTCTGGAGTGGAGGTGTGCCCGTACAGGAAGAAGGCTCATTGCGTGGATGGTCTTGCTCTTCCTTCTCTGTTGAGAATGTGGAAGACAATTCTAGGATGGCATGCTAATGCAAAGCCTTTAGGTTATTGATTTTTTGTATTTGTTAGCAGCATTTTCCTCTGATATTTGTAGTAACCAAATGACCGTAAGAGTTTTATTAATGTCAGGAGTTGTGGGGGTTTTTCCCTGCATTTAACATATGTTATGATAGCTTATTTACCAATCAGTCTTTTCATTGGTCTGAAAGCTCCTTGGGTACAGGGACTATATCTGACTTGCTTTATGTGCATATACTCCCACCATGTAGCAAAGTTCCTTTCACTTAAGAGATGCTCACTTAATGTAGATTGAGAGATCGGTGGAGGAACCATATCTGAAGCATTTCTATGTTAGTTTTCACAACTGGCTGTTTCTTTTGTCCTACGAGTACTTGGAGATCCAGTGTTTAAAGAAAAAAATGGTTTTTTGTTATTTATCTTTCACATTGTCCTCTTGGACTGGGATTGAGTAAATTGCCCTGGTTAAGCGTTGACTCTTAAGTCTTGAATTTAGAATCAAGCCCCAGTGGCACGTTAACATGAAGTTTTGTTATTTTTAGTGTAAATTGTTTAATTTTATTTACTTAGTCACATTCACCCTGTTTCCTTTTAACTAAAATTATAGTACATTCCTGATTGTCAAACAGTGTTTTCCCATAACAGTGTGAGGCTCTATTTAGACTCATCCTGGAGCTACTGAAAGGAAAAATGAGATAACATGTTATCCTGTCTTTCACCTTAGGAATTCCTGCTCATATTGACACGCATTCTGCTTTTGAGGATGAGATCGTTTCTCTCAGTTTGGGGTCAGAGGTAAATGTTTAGACTTTTTTATTTGCTATCAATATATGTCTTACCCTGTGCAATGCCCTTTTCATAGGATTTCCCACATTTCTTAATTCAGATGAAGATTTTAAAATGAAAAGTAAAGACACCATTAACACTCTTATTTGTTACAGAATGTAAAATCATCACAGCCTTTTCTTCTAGGTGTTGAAAGTTTTCTGTGTCAGCTCATCGGATGCCAGGAAAAGCCCTGTAATTTAATTTTTCACACATTTTACTTTGCAAGTTTAAAATCCTTATGTCCCTTCGTGCAGTAATTTACTGAAGCAGCATTGCCATCTAGTGGCAAAAGATAGTAGCTGCAGGCTACTAAAGGAAACAGCTGAAAGGTGTCTGGAATTTTAATAAAATTTATTTATTTTATTTATTTCCTGGTCTGGTCCCTTCAAAACCTTTGAGCCGTGGAGGGTAATGTTTTCATTTTTACAGATGAGGAATAAGAGGTTCATGCTTACTCACTGACTTGTTTCTATAATGACACTTTACTGAACTGCTCTAGAAGCTGTGAAAAGCATGGTCCTTGCAAACTGCAGATAGAGTTTTAGATAGAAATCAGAAATTTAAATCTAGAAGAATGCTTAAAATACAAGGTTATCTAATTTAACTAGAACTTGCTTCAAAAAATCTGATCTTGTTTCTAGAGGCAAATGCTATTTACTAGTATTTTTTATTTATTTTTTATTTGTGTAGTTCATATCACTAGGTCTTCAGTGCTTTGGCTTTTTAACCTCTGCTGAGCTCCTGTGATTGTGTTGATACTGTGACTAGAGGTTAGGATATTTGTTTGATAACACATGTGTGGATTCTTAAGGACTTTAAAAATAATGAGGATGGGAAGGAAAAAGGAAGAGCTCCTCTCTGTCTGGTTTATTTCCATTTTACCTCCTATCCTGGCCGGTAGCTTTGGGGAAAGGGCAGTAAAGAACATCTTGGTCTTTTCCACCAGCAGTGTCACCAGTTGAGAAATGAGAAAAACAATGAATGGAGATCAGAGTGTCAGCTTTTACTGCTGAGAAAACGTGGAGGAATGTGGCTTTAGATTTGCAGCCAGGTGGACGTGTTCAGGCTTCACCTCTGAATTAGGGATATACTATCCTGTTCACGGGCACAGCCAGGCAACTGGAGACCTCCTGCATGGAGTCAGTGGCCGCCCTTGTGATACAGGACATGAAGAAGCGTCTAGGAGGTTCCGCAGACCAGCTGGACCACAAAGGGCGCTGGAAGGGCTCCGCCGGCCTCGCGCCTTCTGTCCCCGGGAGTCGGGAGTGGAGGCGTGCAGGAACGTTAGGCGTGCTTCCTGTACTTTCACTGCTGTGTGAACTCCCTCCCCTTCTAGGGAAATAGGAGGAATGGGAATGAAGTATTCTCCAGCATCCTACGAGGCCACTAGGTAGTTTCTCATTAAAAGTTGTGAAGAGCAGACAGACCTGCCTTGTAGTTGACCTGATGATCTGCTGTCATCGTTGTCTCCATTTGCTGTCTCCAGAGGCACGTCATTTGTAGCCAATTTTTAGCCAATTTGAAGGATGGATTTTTTGGTTGAAGCCATCTCTGTAATAGGAAAGAGGGCATATTCTAAGTTACTGACAAGAACGGTAGATTTTGTCATAGGGATAGCTTTTGAGGGGAAGTGAATCTTTGTAAACTTTTCTATAAACATTTCAATTTATTACACTATTTAAAACAGTCTGCTGTACTTGGGGCTCTTTATTCCATCTGTAAAATGAAATTAATACCATGATACCTCTTGGCTGGCCAAAGGATTGTAAGGGGAATTGAGTTAATGAATGTGAAAATGCTTTTTACTCTCGGAGCAAGCCGTACCTGTAAGGGCTTATTGAGTATGCCGCCCTGTGGGCCCTTATCTGGAGGTTTCACTTGGGTAACGGAGGGAAGCGCGTGTCCTCCTGGCTTTGTGGGAGCTTTCAGGTGGTCACCAGAAAGGTGGCTTTCATATTTTCTTCTTGCTTTTGCCCTCTGTTGCTCTGCTGTTTTGTTTTTGATGCTGTGTAATTACTTGAATTCTCTCCCAGCCCCTTGTCCCAGACCTAGAATCTGGGTCCCATACTTTGTTACCAGCCTCTTTAAAAGTTTTTATTTTCTCATCCTTGACAGCCTCAGTTGTTTTAAGAAATGTACTATAGTGTCTACTCTGCCTTCTATTTCACTGTAGTATTTGTCAGTGGTGTCATTTTTTTGTTTTGTTTTGTATTAGGGTTTGTTTTGTTTGTTTATTTCTCCTTGGCTAAAATCCTCGAGGTTATCTTTAACTTCACTTTCTTCCCTTTCCCTTAAAATTTATAAGAGCTCCTAACTTTGGGTTTTTTCCAGCCTGGTCTCTGTGGTTTGCCCCAGAGATGGTCTGATGCTGGAGCAGTGCTCATCACTCTGTTTGTCGGGGACGATTCACAGGGTGCTTCTCTTTTAGGAGTTTATTGCTTTAACGGACAAATGTTTCATTATTTTCTGATCTGATCTTCAGTACAATCCGAGGGAGAAAAGATACTTTCTTTATAAAGCCTAACACAACAAATGCAATCTGGAATACTGACTTCATCTCCAACCTCAGATTCAGCCAAACAATTTCTCCTTCCTATTTGTTTCTCGATTCCAGGCCCAGACTTTATTCTTATCTGAGAGTCCTTGGGATATTTGCATTCTGAAGTTCTGTCTAGTGGATTGTCTCTGCCGTAGAGCTCCGTTCTCCCGTATCTCATCTTTTACAGTTCATTTGTGGTATTTCCCATCATCTCAGCAGTGCCCTTAGCATTAAAGGGGTAATGATCTGCCATCCTAGTGGGTGTATGTTACTTCTGCACCCGTGTGTGTGCGTGCGCACGCACGCGCGCTCTGTATCCATAGCCATGGTCACTTCTATATGGCTGTGCCTGTTACTGTAGATGTGGAAAGAAAATATAACTCTGACATGGAATATTTAGTTACACCATAACACAGTCACAGTAGCAATGGGCCAGATCTTTCTTTTTCTTTTTATCCAGTGTGTCGCTAACATTCAAAACTTCTATGGACATGTAGATCTGCTGGTTTGTGGGTCAGAAGTAAATGTTCTACCTTATTTAATCACATTCATTTTTTTACATTGAATTCTGTTTTCACTTTTTAGCATTTTCGACACTAATATTCTGAAGAGCTCCTATTTTTGTGTAGTTTTCTCATCTTTCAAGATCTCTTGGAAGCTATAATTCCCTTTTGTATACACTGGGCAAATGGGATTCTGCCGATGGTTCTTAAAGTGTACATTTTATCTCTGTTATGTGGAGTAAGATCTCCTTCATTCATTCCCCTACGATAAGGATAATAATGGCAAAGAGATAAACTGATTTCAGCCAGCAGTCTGCAGGCAGTCTGTTTCACAGTGTGACATCATAAAGTAGAACATTTAGCTTTATTTGGAGGCTTCGGAGTACCGATTTGTCTGTCTTTTTAGTTAGAATATGTGGATTTACTTTGTAGCAAGACAGCAACTTTGTGTCACTGCAACTGTACTGTGGAACTAGAATAAAATTCATCGTTTGAATGGAGAAAATGACACCGGAAGCCCAGTTACAGATGTAGTTGGAACTGGTGGGTGGTTGTTAATTGAAAAGTCACTTAAATCGGGAAATAATAATAATAAAAGATACGTACAAATTTTAAACATTTCATTTTAATTTACATATAAATTCACTCACCCACATTTTGACGTGGGGCCTTTCTGTTGGGGTCCATAATCTGCTTCGTCTTTCCAGTTTCCATATCTTTATAGTGAGACAAAAGCTTAAAGACATCTATGAAACCATTGGGAGTGTTTGATGCTTTTCTTTCCAAGGTACTATTGAATCATATCTATTACAACACTTGTTATTTCTTGCCCTCTTGATCCATTCTGTCAAGTGTGAGGTGATAGCTCATTGTGCAGAACCATCTATTCTGTGCGAGGTCTGTGGTAGGCACTACATAGAAAGTGCATTTTTCTTTCTGAGGAACAGTCCGTGGGCTCAGGAATAGATACACCCAGAACTTCCATTGTTCCTGGCACTTTGACTGTCTCCTTGTGGTTATCTCTGTGTGTGAGTCTGTTGATTTATTTTGCTTAAAGAGGAAAGCCCAGAAAATAAATAAATGGAATTTAGGAAGCCTTCCATCTAAAAATATAAGATATACCAGCCTTTTTTTTTTTTTTTTCAAAAAAGTTGTTTATGATGAATGCATTCACTTATTCATTCAAAAATATTTGTTGAATATAATCTACTAGACAGAATCAATAAGTAAATAAGAATGAAATCCAAAAAGAGTTTTTTAAGCTAAAATGTTTCATGACCTCTGTGGCCTTATCATATACAAAATAAAACTTAATTTTACTGAAGTGGTTTGTGATGGACTCTTCTTTTGAGAGTCCACAGTTCCTGCAAACAAATGAAGCAACACTGTGATAAATGGGAGAGATAGTGTGTCCTCTCAGAGCCAGACATAGGCATGATCACATTATCTCACAGGCATTTAAACTTAGTGTTTATAATGCATATTATAAATCCAGGGCAAATACGTAAACACATGTTTGACATGGCTGTATTTCTTTGTAAATAGCTTGTAGTTTCAATCTTGTATCCTTGCGATTGTGAATCTCTCCCTTTTTTCTTTTCTTTTCTTCCACTTGTTCAACCATTGTCTGCCTGGCCCTGATGAGGTATGTGGAATCACTTATTTGCTGTTTAGAATGAAAAACAAACTTCCTTCACATTTGGGTCCAGCGACAACGTTAGTGCAACTACGGAAGACGTATATTGGGCAGGCTGTGGGAAACAGGTGGACTGCTCTCTGTTCTGCTGAATTCCCAGCTATGAAACATTCTCTGCAGTTAAAGTCACTTGTGCCCTCTCAGTTTTCATCATTCTGTTGCTCACACATCATTCTTCCCATTGTATCCTCTCCTGCCTGTATTCTTCGGTGCAGGATCTCAAAAGGTCAGTGATGTCAGCCGATTTCTAACCAGAGGTGACCCAGGAAACAATACAGCCTTCAGTTTCCTGTGTAGCCAGGGTGGGCATTTGCTTATTCCTTCATGTGCTTTCTGTTACAAATCTTATCTTTACTTGAGTGACAGAGTGCTAGAGTCTGGGTTTCCATTCTGCTCATTTCGGGTATGTAAAGGTCTTACAAGGTCAGAACATGTAGTTTGCTTGGTAAACATTACCCTCAGTCGTGCCCCATGAGCTTTCTGGGAACTTGATCATTATTGACTTTGCCATCTCAGAAAATAAAGAAAATAGGTGAAACCAAAAAGGAATAATTGGAAAAAGCTCCTGTGGACCAAAACTGTCACGTGGCAGAGTGATTCGGCAGCGGCAGGAGAGCATTACAGATTGTGAATCCTTCGTGAATTTAAAAAAAAATTTTTTTTTTGGTCTGTTAACAAGAATTATTTAGTTAAGATACAGATACTTTAAGTATGGGGATGCTGATAATACTTTATTTTTGTGACAGAATGTTTTAAGAAGAATTTAATGTTCATAGGAAATATTTAATTTCATAAATAAAAATTATTTTCTAAATTAAAAAATATTATACTCTCACAGTATATACCTGTGGGATAATAAATATATATATTGGTTTCTGCCCCAGGTTCTTGGCTCAGAACTCCTAAAACCCTTGTAAACCCAAAGTGATTTTCTAAGTGATAAAAGACTAGGAGCACCTTTTGTTCTATTATAGTATTTTGTCTTTCACTCCGATTCCTAACTCTGAGTTCCTAAATCCCTTTGAATTTCCTGGGTAATAGCCATGTCTTCTGTTGCTAAGAGATGGGATCTTGGTGAGCTCCTGGATGGGGCTGGTCCCCAGAAAGACCAAGCAAGGATTGAAGCGCAATGTTTTCAGTCCCGCCCCCATTCTCCCTATAGGGGAGAGGGTCTGGAAGTGGAGGTGATGATGGGTCACGGCTGCAGGATGGCGCCTCCATCAGAGCCCAGTAGGGTGGGGTTTGGGGAGCTTCCGGGTCAGAGAACGCACGGAGTTCCTGGGAGAGTGGTGTGCCCTGTCCCGGGTACCTTGCCCAAGACGTCTTCCATCTGTGTGTTCACTGTGTCCTTCATCATGTCCCCCGATAATAAACTGGTCAACAGTGAGTAGATTTTTCTATTTTGAAATCATTACTCTCTGTTGATAGGAAGGAATGTGTTTGAATTTCACAAATATATATGTATTGTGTATTTGTAAAACATTGAATATTAATTAGCCCAAAACTATTAACTCGTAGGTGGGCAAAGGACATGTCTCTTATTTAGCATTGCAGCCTTTGGTGCCTCACTGTGATTAATAAATACTTGTCTAATGGATGGATTAGAGGCTATCTCAGAATATTTTCCTATCAACAGTTTTCATCCAGTTTTTATTTCTTTAAGCCACAAACGATTGCCTTTGGTAAACTAATAAATATGCTCATTATTCTTTCCCACGTGTCTGTTCAGAAAATTAAAACCTATAGTGTTGGTTTAAAAATGGTCCACAGTAGATTTTTTTTTTAAATCTTTTTTTTTTTTTTTTTTTAGGTATCAGTATACTTACCCTAAAACTTCAGAATTCATCTACAGTGTTTATAAATAGAATGCTTTTGGAGTGTGACTGAAATTATAGGCTTTCATTTGGAACACATAAGTGTTGGAAAATTAAATTCTATCATCTTCCTTTATATTCACTACTTAGGTTGGAAGGTCAGATGAGAAAAGGAAAAACCAGATTAGATCTATATAATTCTTTATATGAGGGCTGTCCAGGAAGTATCCAGCCATATAATATGAAAAATAGAGGTATTTATGGCTAAATTTTTTCCAGACAGCCCTTGTAGTTTACAAAGACTATTCATGTGTATTATCTAATTTGATATACTCTTATTATTAATAATAATAGTAGCTAACAGTTACCGATGCTTACTTTGTGCCAGGTACTGTGCTAAGTGTACCTTTAATGAAGGTACTATGCTAAATTCTCTTCACCCCTGATACTTGGTTGTCATATTTTTCAAATTTTGTTCACTTAAGAAAATATTTTTAAGCTCTGCAGTGTGCCTTTTAAATTCACATTTGTCAGTTGCTGCTGAATTCTTTTGGTGTTTGGGTTCCTGAGGATAAAACATCTTGGGTGTTGTATCTCTATAGGTTACTCTTCATTAATAATATTTGAGCACAATTTGGGAAGAGCGACTGAAAATGTTCATGTGTTCTTTGATTGTCTCTTGTAAAATAGCCTCTAATATCCAAATTATTGCATGGAAATGCAAAATGGATTATATGAGAATCTGCATCTAATAAATATTTCTCCTTAGATTACTAATGATTAATATTCTATTAATAGCTACCATTATTTTTGTATTTACTGAGTGCCAGATACTGTGATTTATATCATCATATATTTTATTCACATAAAACTCTGGAAGGGTTGAGGAAACCGAGACACAAGGATTTTTAAATGTCTTGTCCTCGGTCGTATGATTAGTAAAGGGAAGAGCCAGGGTATGAGTGTTTCAGCTCCCAAGTCCTGGCACTTGACCACTACCCTAGTGTTGTGCATGGGGTGTATGATCCTCAGAACCCCCTGTGTCATAATTTTCTGGGGTGATTGTTGGACATGCAGACTCCGGAGCCACACTCCAGACCTGCGGAGTCTCTCTAGTAATGACGTGTATCTTTTTGTCGTCCAGTTGATTTGTGTATACACCAAAGTCTAAAAACTACTGTGCTGTGCTCTTCTGTAAGCATTACCCTGTTTTAGTCTATTAGCCTAGAAAGACAGCCAGCGTCAGTGAACCACTCTTATCCTTGGAGTGCATGTCACCCGGGATTAATCTTTATGCTTTTGTCTTTACTCCAAGATTGTCATGGATTTCAGGCACCCCGATGGTGTCACAGTGCCCGTTTTGTTGCCTCGTCGGAGTTTGCTGGTGATGACAGGAGAATCCAGATACCTTTGGACCCATGGGTACGTCCTGAAATGACCTTGATGGCAGGACAGCTTTGGCTTTGTGAGAGTTCTCATTCTGTCCTGCGTCAGCCACTAGAACCATGCCTGAGGCCTGCACGTTGAGGTTTCTGGGTTGAAGCCCCTAGGGACATCACGGCCTTTTTAAAAAATAGTAACCTTATATTTTGAAAAAAAAAAAAAAAGAAAAAAAAGTCAAATTTAAAGGAAAGTTGCAAGCATAGTACAGTGAACTCCTTTCACCTTCCACTTCGTTTTACCAGTTGCAAACACTTTTATTTGTCTCTCACATGTTACCATTATTTTTACTGAATCATATCATGGTGAGTTGCAGACGTCCTGACCCGTTACTCTTACATGCTTCATTGCATATTTCCCAAGAATAAGGACGTTCTCTATCAGAGGTTGGCAAACTATGACTGGTAGGCCAAATTCATTCCTTAGTCTGTTTGTATACAGCTGTTGAGCTAAAAATGGTTCTTTCATTTGTAAAGGGTTGCAAAGAACAAAAACAAAAACAACAAAGAACAGTATGCAGCAGAGACTGGATGTGACCCTCCAGGCCTGAAATATTTACTACCTGGCTGGGAAAAGCTTGTCAACCTCTGTTCTGTGAAAGTGCAGTGCAGCCTTCCCATTCGGGGAGCTGGGCGTTGACAAAATACTCATATCACACTCTGCACAATCCATCTTTACGTTTCACTCGTGGTACTTGATAGTGCTGTCCTGGAAAAACCCAAGCCTGCCGGTAGTGAGAGCAGGAAAACCAGATTTCACACTGGAACTAGTGGATTGGGAAAGGCGACTTGGGGACAGAACGGGACTCGATTTCCAATACAGTGAGGAAAAGGGGGATTTATAGCCATGGAGGCTGGGGTTAGGGATGGGCATGGGGGATGGCAGATTACTCAGAGGAAACCTCAGTGGTAAGGGGGATTCTGGCTACGCCAACCGCAGGATTCTTGCTGAGGCCAGGCCAGGGTGATCACGGGGGGGTGAGGAACTTGGTCAGCTGTCAAGGATGGCCACATATGAAGGGTGGGAGATTCTGGCCCAACTGACCTAGCAGCATTCTGGTTAACATGGGGCTCCTGGAGGACACGCCCAAGTATGGGGCCTCGGCAGGCTCAGGGCTTCTGAGCGAACTTGGGTGGAGCGGAGCGTCGTGGTCATTCCTTCCGGGTTAGTTTCCCTCTGTCCTAGGATCCCGTCCGTGATCCGGCATCGCCTGCAGCTGTCAGTCCTCTCCAGTCTTTACTCTGCAACAATTGCTCAACATTTGTCTTTCATGACATCTTTAAGGAGGCCAGTTGCTTTTTAGAATGTCCCTCAATTTGAGCTTGTTTGATGGAATTTAATCTGAAAGAAACGGGTTATGCACGTCCGGCAGGAAGGTATCTTCATTGAGAAGGCGGCGTCCTGCTGCCCACACTGACGTCCGTTGTATGGAGGCACCCCTGACTTCTGCACTTACAGAACCGTTGTGCTTGGGCACGTTAGCTGATGTGTTTTTATAAGATTTCAAGGAAGTGAACAAGCAAATGAATTTGTAACCTGTCCTAAATGTGAGCCGTAACAACAGATGGCCTGATTTTGTGCACTGATGCTTAAATTTGCCTCTTTCATGGTCATTTAAAATATTTTTACTTACAGGATGGTGATGCCATCCAATGATTTCATTATTCCTAGAATTTTGAGAATATTCACATTTTGGTTTTGTTTTAGATTCAAGCATTTTTACTACTGGTAACATTTAAACGTAAGAGTAATGGTATTACAGCAAATACAAAATAAAAAAGTTACCTTTCATCGGTGTATGTTTTGAAAATATTTTAGTTTGTTCTGGGTAATGGTACAGGTTGGTTCTCCTAAACATCGTATGGATCACATTCTCTTATTCAAACCATATAGTGCTGTTAAATGTTAAGAGTAGTATCCCGGGAAGATTGAATTGTAGATAATATTTATTTTTAAAACTTTCTCTAAAATCAAAATTCTCTATAGTAATTTTAGGGGGACAAAACCCCTCCGTATGATTTTTAAAGGCTCCTGTTGATACCCATTACCTGTAATGTGATTTTGTGTGTGTATATGTGTGTGTACGTGTGTATGTATGTGTATATATGTGTGTGTGTGTGTATGTGTGTGTGTGTGTATATATGTGTGTATGGTGTGTGTGTGTGTGTATATGTGTGTGGTGTGTGTGTGTGTGTATGTGTGTGTGTGTGTGGTGTGTGTGTGTATGTGTGTGTATGGTGTGTGTGTGTATTAGGAAGATAGCCAGGAGACGGAGTGTAGGGAAGGAGGGGCACAGATAGAAACAGAAACAGAGAGAGACCAAACAAATGATATACCAGCTGTGAAGGCACATTTTGGGGTGGCTCATTCTGACGAGATCGGGCGTGTTCAGGGTGGTATGGCCGTAGACTGGGGTGGCTCATTCTGAACCCCCACAATGTCCTTGGCTGTGCAGAAGCTTTATAGTTTGAGGTAGTCCTACTTGTTTATTTTTGACTTTTGTTGCCTTTGGGGATTATTCTAACAAAAGATTGAGTAAAAGAGTATAATAATGACAAAATAAAAAATGAGAATTGAAATACATTATTTTATTTTAGGATCAAATTTATTTTAATTATGTGGTTGACCTTTCTCTTTTTTAGATGTTAGAAAAAAGTTATCTGGCTCTTAATAAAGAGGTATCAACAACTTAAGTATAAAATCACACTTTTTATAATTTGCTGAGATCTTAGCACATTTTCTGTGAATCTGAAATCCACTTCTATGGGGAGATAGTCTTGCTTGAGGGAGACAAACAGAACACTTAGCCTCAGAAGATTTAAATCTTAGGAATAAATTTAACAAAAGATATACAACACATGTAAACTGAAAATCATGAAATTTTGCTGAGAGAAATTAAAAAGAATAAAATAAGTGAAGAGATCAAGATAGAAAATTTAATATTCTTAAGATATCATTTGTTCCCAAATTGATCTAATGATTCATTTTAATTCCAATTAGTATCTTAAGAGTGTTTTTTGTAGAAATTGACAAGCAGATTCTGAAATTTATAAGGAAATATGAAGGATCTAGAGTAATCAAAATAATCTTGAAACAGAAGAATCTTTTTGGAGGATTTATTCTACTTGATTTTTAAGACTTATTATAAAGTTACATAATCAAGAGTGTAATGTTGGTATACAGATAGACCACTGGCACAGACTATATCTACACATATAATGTGAGTTGATTTTTGACAAAGATACTAATGCAGTTCAGTGTGGGAAGGAAATTTTTCAACAAATGTGCTGGATATTCATGTGGAAATAAATTTGTAATCTTGGGCTAGGCAAAGGTTTTTTAAAGAAAGATTTCAGAGCACACTTACTGAAAAAGAAAAAAGACAAAATAACTGCATCAGAATTAAAAAACTTGTACTGATCAAAAGACACCATTAAGAAAATGAAAAGGCAAGCTACACACGGGGAGAGGATATCTGTTACCAGGTTAAAGTCTGTATTTCTGCCACTGGTGAGCCAATAATCAAGAGACAAGGTTGGTGGAAAGAAAAGCAGATTTATTCAAAATGCTGGTGTTCAGTGAGGATGGTGGACTCCTGCCCAAAGGCCATCTGCCTGTTGCCTGCAAGGCCAAAAGCTTTTATATAGACATTGTAAGAAGAGGCTGACGGAAGGAGATGTGGGGGTGGCCCAGCAATTTCTGGCCGATTTGAAAGAAAAAAGAAGGCGCTTCCCAGAGTTTAGTTGGTTTCAGGGATAAAGGTGGGTCTTAAATATTGCCTTGAGCAAACAGCCATGAAGGCTGGTATGCATACAGGTCAGGTTAGAGTCATGAAGGCTGGTATGCATACAGGTTAGAGTCATGAAGGCTGGTATGCATACAGGTTAGAGTCATGAAGGCTGGTATGCATACAGGTTAGAGTCATGAAGGCTGGTATGCATACAGGTTAGAGTCATGAAGGCTGGTATGCATACAGGTGAGAGTCATGAAGGCTGGTATGCATACAGGTTAGAGTCATGAAGGCTAGTATGCATACAGGTTTGGGCAAGCAAAGTCATTAAGGAGCAAAGAAAAGAAAAAAAATTTTAAGCTAAATTACATTGTTGAATTGAACTAACCTTAGGGTGTTAAATTCTGAAAATAGAGAATACAGTGGTAACCTTACATATCCACAATATAAATATCTAACAAAGGATCAGGCATAAGATTTGAACAGATCCTTCACAAAAAAAGGATCTGTGAATGGATTTGAAACTCTAATGATAAGTTACCTGTTTGTCTATTTTTGTTAGTTTTTAAAAATTATTTGTTTTATTATGAGGTTATTAGTTAGGAACATAAAAATATATAGGTCTTTAATATCTTTCTATTGGATTCACTCAGTTATCATTATGAAATGATTCTTTTATCTCTAATAATACTTATGGCCTTAAAATCTACTTTGATTAATATAGCTGTGGCACCTTTCTTTTGGTTTTGCTTGGTATATATAAATTTTTTTTGTACGTTATGTCTTCTTTTTCTGTCTTTATTTTCAGCCTTTCTCTGTCTTTATATTTAAGGTGTATCTTTTGTAATCATCACATAATTAGGTTTTATTTTTTTAATCCAGTCTGATAATCTTTGTACATTTAACATAATTACTAATGTTGGATTTCACTTTACCATCTGTTTGTTTCCTCTTTGCCCCATCTGTTTCTTGGATTTTTCCCCTCCTTCTTGGATTTGGTGTTGTTTAATATTTGTTATTATTTCATTTTTCCCCTTGAATAAGTTGTTAACTATATATTCTTTTAATATGATTACCCTGAAGATAACTTCTTAAAAGATAAGTGACTTCTATTTCTTTTTTTTCTTCAGTGCTTAACAATTAAGGGAATCCAATAAATTCTTTTAGATGTATTCTGTTCCCTTAATGTTTTTAAAGGACCTGACATGGTTTTCTGAAGTAAATATTATTAAATTATTTTGACTGTTGTTTTTAGAATCACACCCAGAAAATTTGATACTGTTCAAGCATCTAAGAGTCACAAAAGTGGCGTTATCACCAGTGACGTTGGAGACTTAACTTTGAACAGGAGAGGAATTCGGACATCATTTACGTTTAGGAAAGTGAGGCACACACCCTGTAGCTGTGGTAAGTATATAATTTTGGTTTTATTGTAAAACGGAGTGAAAATCTTTTAAAGTCCCATCAGAACCCAGGAGAACTCTGTTTTAGCGCTCCCCACGTTCTGCCCTGTATTACACGTCCATGTATGTGTTTTAGCCACCTGCACTAGCGTCTGTACCCCTTAAAGGCAGGGGCAGCATCTCACTCATCTTTTCCCCCCACTAGTCGAGCGTAGTTGGAGGCCAGATAATAATATATTTTTTAAAATTGAAGGCACAGATAAGAGTGCCAAAATTATAGGATATTTTAATATCACTTGTAAAAAATTGGTTTTGTTGAAAACAGCATATCAAGTTTCTAAATTATTTCTTATTAATCCAACAGGGAAGGTAGAGATGACAAGTTGTTCTAAGTAAGTAGGTAACTAACTCTAGGGTGACAAACAGTGGTTTAGGTTGATTTGGAAACCCAGGAGGGAACGAAAGAATTGCTCAAAAACTTTACAAGAAGATGCTTCTTGAATTCCCTACACAAGTACATCAACCTATACTTCTTACACTCAGTGAATAAAAACCCCTTTTCATTTTATAAATAATATTTTAGAATGGCAGTGATGATGAAATCCTTTTTCTATCCTGGGGGGTTTCAATTATGGGTGTAACTAGCAATAGCTTTTGGATTTAGGCATTATCCTAAACATTTTAAGTTAAAAAACCCTTATTATATTTACAAGATATCATCCTGTTCGAAAACTTGTACTCTCCTTATATATTTGATACCTTTTTAAAAAAAATTATTTTTTTGTATTCAATATATTGATGTTAGTGAAGCTTTAAACAGGCTGTGTTTCTTTAGCTAAAAGTATCACTGAGGCCTTAAAACATCAAAATTTTTAATCAGTTAAAAGATTTGGTAAATATTTGGCCTAACACTGCCAGAAGCTGTACAAGGTATAGAAAAGTAAAGATGAGCTGTTGTTCTTGAGGCACCTGAAGTCTAGTTGGAAAGACAAGCTAGATTTTTCATGTAAATGTTTCTTTGTTATGTGCATTAATTAAATGTGAGGGATGCTGTAAGAAGCTCTGTGTACTACATTCAGTTTAAGGCCATCTTTTGGATACTTTTGGTTAAAATTATGGATTTTTTTAAGTGATAAGGGTTGCTGCTCCCTTTAAATAACTTAGATGTTCATAATTTCCAAGGGAATAAAATTTTACGAAGACTAGTATAGGATAATTGTAATGTACAAGCGCTGTCTGGAAAATATCCAGCCATAAATGCCTCTGTTTTTCACATACATGGCTGGAGACTTTCCGGACAGCCCCTGTATGTGTAGTGTAATTGTAATTCTGATGTAACCAACGTAATGTAACCCATGTGGTTTCACACGTGTGTTTTAGAGCCCTTAAGCTCTCTAGGGCTACCCTTTTCCTAAATGTCCACTTAAAATGTTTAGAGTTCACTTCACACATTAGTAGGAACTAGATATTCTCATCCCCATTCTGTGCTTACTCTAGGTATATTTAGTGAAAATTTCTGAAGCCAACAATGCCTTATTCTAGTTCTAATTATTATCTTGGTCTTGTCTGTGGTTTCTCTGGGGACACTATTCCTTCATTTATTCTCTAGAATACTATACCCATAAAAAGATGTTGTATGTCACAAACTTTGGCTGAAGACAAAGGAAATTGTAATGTAGTAGAGAACAGGCAAGGATTTAAAATGAGGATTGGTTATTATTTCAGAGAACAGGGAACAACAACATTAATTTGAGACATGGTATCCTAAATTTACTCTACTTTCTCCTTAGGAATTGCCCGTTCTATTGAAGGAGGTAACACAGTGTAGTCATTGAGAATGTAGGCTCTGGCGTCTCCACTGCCTGGTTCAAGTCCTGCCTCTGTGACTTACTTGCTGTCTTTGTCACTTTGAGATTGTTATTTAGCATTCTATGCTTCAGCTTCCTCATCTGTAAAATGGGTATAATAGTACCTATGTCAGAGTTACTGTGAGAATAGAGACAATACATGTAAACTGCTTCAAATGGTGTTCAGTGAATACTTGTGATTACTGCTACATGACATTTTGCTTCTGGATCTTGTTCTCCTGTAAGGACCCTTAATTCCAAGATGAAATAGGCATCTTCATTGTAAGGCGGGCAGGACTGCAGTCATATTTTGTTACAGATGGATTTTCCCCCTTTTTATATTAGCCATCACACATATGGACTTGCTAGTTAAGAGCTACCTATTTTTTTAAGAGCTACTTTTTAAACTGAGAAATCAGAATTTATTTATCCTTTAAGCACCAAATTTGGATTGATTTGCTATTTCTTCTAAGAAGTCATGAGACCTTATGAACCATTTGGATAAAAATAAAAGGTTCCTATCACCTTATGTTTCCCTTAGCTTACCCTTCGGTCTGTGACAGCCAGATGGAGGAGCCTTCCCCATCATTTCCTGAAAGTGATAAAGAAGCCTCCCAGTTGGAGCGAGAATATGTCCATCGGGTGTATGAAGAGATCGCTGGGCACTTCAGCAGCACGAGACATACCCCTTGGCCACACATAGTGGAGTTTTTGAAAGCTTTGCCAAGTGGTTCGTTAGTGGCTGATATTGGATGTGGAAATGGGAAGTATCTGGGCATCAATAAGGAGTTATATATGGCAAGTAATGTTGCGTAATGTTGCTTCTGGTTTTCTTTCTACTTTATTTGTAAGGATTGTTATCACCTTCACCCTCATGATATAATGCTGTTTTTTTAGATGGCAGAAAAGTTATAACTGATAAATTAAAAATTAATGAACACTCCCATTCTTTTTTATCCCCCTAGAAATTTGTGGGCATGCCATTGTTTGTATTTTTTTTCTCCCTTTAGATTTTGCTTCCTAAGAAGATTATTTTGTCAGCAAAAAACTATCTTATTTTGTTTGTTTGTTTTTGTTTTTTTGATTTTTGGTAGTTCCTTGGCTGGGAATCGAACCCAGGCCGCGGCGTTGAGAGCGCCGAAGCCTTAAACCACTACACCACCAGGGAACCCCAGTAAACTATCTTATGTTTTAAAAACTCTTTAAACATTAGAAAGGATTTTTATAGAAATCGTTTTCTTTGCTTAGCTCCTCCTAGGTATGAGAAAAATAAAGCAAGTATTTTCATCTGTTTTCTAGAAATGAAGAAACTGAGGCTCATGGAGCTTATATTAGTCCCCTGATAGCATATAATTTGGGAACATAAGTGGAACTTGAAGTGTCCCAACCCCCAAACACTTCCCACAGAAACAGACACATGCACAAAGCATGAGAGGTTCTAAGGTTACCTCTCATTACTACATAAACTACACTCTGATGGCCTATGTCCATGTTCATGGGATAGTTCATATTTTTATGTGTGATAGATATTACAAAGAGATCTAAATTCTCAATGGTGATCAATTAGATGCCAATTAGGACCTTCCATTTCCACCAATGCCATTCTTATTCTAGTCATTTGTTTCCATTCACTAATTTGAGTTGTGTTAGACACCTGTTAAGGTAGTAAATGCTGCCCTGTAAATGATGTATTCTGACTTTGTACTGGCTGTAAGAACTGATAGTATCATGGTCCTAGACCATTTCACAGTGAGTAGGAATTCTCTCAGAACTCTACGGTAAGGAATAACCCACTGCTCTTAATTTCTTGTGACATTTAAACAGGATGTTTTGAAAGTCTTTCTCTGTTATAGATTGGTTGTGATCGTAGCCAAAACCTTGTGGACATTTGCAGCGAGAGGCGGTTTCAGGCCTTTGTCTGCGATGCGTTGGCGGTACCAATCCGCAGTGGGTCGTGTGATGCCTGCATCTCCATTGCTGTAATTCACCACTTTGCGACAGCAGTAAGTCCTGTCTCTCTCCAAGCACTTGTCACTGAGGTGGCAGAAAATGTTCATGGATTTTGCTGGTTTGGACCCTGTATTAGCTTTTCTTTTTTTTTCTATTCTCTTGTCGTACAATTTGCTGTTTGTTAAGAGGGCATGTGGACTGGAGCTGAGTTACGTGAGAGTTGTATTTGGTTAAATAGAAGCCCGATGGGACGCCAAAGCTTTTATTGTTGCATGTTTCTGCCTTTTTCCACCTTGAGTCTCACTTGTCCTTAAATTTTAACTGTTATAGACTTTAAGAGATCATCACCGCTAGGCCTCCTGAATACTCTCTCCTCAGCCTCTGAGCCCTTTGTCTATTTCCCATCTTTCCCTCTCAACTCTCACTCTTGTCCCTGACATCTGAATCTCATTCCTTCATTCTGTTTTTCCTCTTTTTCTAATTTTTGCAAAAGTCAGGTGCTTAGTTGGTGGTAGTATGTCATCACTGGGATCTTTAATTAATCACATATGTTCCTCATTTTAAAATAAGTGAATTTGTGTGTGTGTGTGTGTATATATTTTTTTTTTGGTAGTTCCCTGAACTGGGAATTGAACCCAGGCCATGGCGTTGAGAGTGCTGAAGCCTAGCTACTACACTACCAGGGAACCCCTATATTTTTCTTATTGAAAAAAATTTTATTTTTTCCTGGTGTCGGTGATTTCTCCCCAGATCTAAGCATTCACTTTACAGATCAGCCTGTGTTGGTGTCACCAGCAGTTTCAGTATACCCTACGGTCTTGACCAAATTCAAAACAAAAGAAAACAGAAAACCCTCTGTAACTCTATTTGATTAATAGAAATGATAATTTTCTTTCCCCTAGTTCTTTAATACTTTCTTTTTACTCCTCAATTACACAACAAAATTCCCCTTCCCTTTTTTTCCTTTTTGGTTTTATATAAGATATTTTGTTAGATTTTCTGACCTGTTCTCTTAATTGAAAACAGCCCTAGAGTGAGTTATATGTATTTTTCTGTGTTCTCTTTGTATCTCCTCCCGGTTGATAACTGGCAATATGTTTTTTGCTAGGAGCGCAGGGTGGCAGCTCTCCAAGAGCTTGTTCGACTCCTGAGACCTGGTGGGAAGGCACTGGTTTACGTCTGGGCAATGGAACAAGAATATAATAAGAAGAAGTCCAAGTATCTCAGAGAAAACAGAGTTAGCCAAGGAAAACAAGAGGAGATCAACGATGATACATCAGTACAAGAGCTGCTTGGGGAACAAATGCCTGACATGGGGAATCAAGATGCAGCAAGTTCTGTCCCCTCTGTTAATGACTTTCAGAAGGGAGGAGGTAATCCAAAGAAGGGTACGAATTCCAAGCTGCCTGTTCACACTAACAGGACTTCTTTTCATTCTCAAGACTTACTGGTTCCCTGGCACCTGAAGGGAAACCCTGGTAAAGACAGACCTGCTGTGCCGTGTGACCCAGCAGGAGCCCCTGGCCCGAGCCCTGTGTTTCATCGTTACTACCACGTGTTCTATGAGGGGGAACTGGAAGCTGCCTGCCGGACGCTGAGTCACGTCCGCGTTCTGCAGAGCTACTACGATCAGGGGAACTGGTGTGTGGTTCTTCAAAAGGTCTGATTATCTCTGCGAGCGCACATACGGGGAAGAGACGCTCAGCTCTTATAAAAGACTGTCTTTTTAGTTAAAGAGGAAATTGGTAGAAAGTACCAAAGGAGTGCACCTGAGAGAAACGGGGAAGTCATGATCAGTTAGGAAACGGTGTACTACCACTGCCCACCTCATTTTATCCGAAATGTATGGGCGTCTCCTATAGGGAGGAACAAGGGTTGCTTTTTAAAATGACTGGTAGTCCATGAAGGATTTGGGATCCTGGGGTAAGAGTACAGCATTTTGAACATAAACTTTTGTTATAAAATGTTACTAAATGAATTAAATTATGTATAATAGAATCATAGTGAAGTGACCATATAACATTTTAATAAAGAAAATTCTTGTTTAGTAAAAAATTACCTGAAATTTAATCTATGATTGTTAGCTCTGTAAAATCATAGAGGACAACCACTCTATCACCACACCTACTGGTACTGGGCTTGACACATAGTAGATAAAATTTTAGTCCATCAGATGATACCCATACATTAGGAGGAGCTTCATCCAGCAAATACTAATGAACACCAGTTACTATTTTAAGCACTGGGAGGGGAATAGTGAACAACAAAAAATAAAGTCCTTGCCCTCATGGAGCTTACATTCTAGAAGGGAAGACAGACAATAAGAAAATAAAAATATGCTACGTGGCATATAGTCATAAATGCCATGGGAAAAAAACCAAAACAGGAGTGGGGTTTTACCTGGCAACAAAAGTTTATTTTTAAAGTGCTGAAATAACTATTAATTCTAGCTGTAGTTTATTACCAAGCATTCACTGGCATTCCTAATGCATTGATCTAGGAGCTAAAGGCAACCCAAATGTGCTATTTTAACTCCTTTATTTAAAGAAGGAAAGTTAGAATTGTCAGTCAGACCTAATTACGCCCTCACAGCCAAAGTGATGGTGTTATTGTTGGGTATTTCTAGTTCATTCATAGTTTGTTTTAGTCCTAGTGCAATCAGATTATTTTTTACCTACAAATATTTCTTAGTTACCCAGTTAACGTACCTTAGGTCAAGTTTCCAGGAGGAACAAAGGTAGAAATTTATCCATAGGTCAAATTATCATGCAGAAGGGCAAGTGTTTTGTTTTTTTTTAATACTTTACTCCCAGCAATCATTACTTTTATAGTAGTAATGCCTAAGATTACTTTAAGAAAAATGCTTTCTGTGAATGTTGGCTGCATAGACAATTATGTGAGGGCTGTCCGGAAAGTATCCAGCCATGTAAAAGGAAAAATAGAGGGATTTGGGGCTGGATTTTTCTGGACAACCCTTGTTTATCTTATTACTATAATAAATGTTAGTGATGCTAATCTTCAGGCATCAAGCCTGCAGACACCTGTAGTGATCAGTAGTAGATCTTAGATAAGACTGATTATTTTTGTCATGGAATCTCAGTACAAGCTTATTGTTCCCTCCAGATGACTTAATAAGGTTTATGATATGAGAAGAAAGACTATACGGCTAAGAATACCATATTTTGCCCTGTATAATGCACTCCCATCTATAATGTGCACCTACGTTTTTGGCCAATCTTTCAGGGGAAAATAATCTTTAATTTTAATTTTTTAATTCAGATTTTTATTTGTTTATATTTAGGTACTTTTTCTTGTAGTATAAAGGAATTTTAGCATTTTTTTAACATTATGGTACAAGAAATTTTATGTAACAAATAATTACAGAACACAAGAACAGATAGAAAGTATAAGAAATTTTATGTATAAAATTTTTTATACTAAAAAAATTATTGTATTCCAGTGTATTATTTTGCATATGGATATTGTTATTGATTTCTGGAGTTACACTTTTATTTCATAAGCATAAATAAAGGAATTAAAAACACTTAACATAGATACAGAATTAGTACTGCACAGGTATAATATGCATCCTTATTTTTCCTTGACAAATTTGGGCAAAAAAGTGCACATTATACATGGCAAAATATGGTATTAATAGTTTTAGTCCTTAGAGTACTTTGAAGGTGACCATAGTGATATTCACCAATGAGGTATGTAGCACTTTTTCTAGGATGAGTTCGCAAAATTGTCCAACCTCGTACTGTGGATTGCAGTTATATGACATTCTAGAAAAAGTAAAACTATAGAGACAAGAAAAACACTTTAAACAATTAAAAAAAAACAACAACCTGTGGAGACAGGGTGATTTGCATTGGTTTAGGGGAAAGTAGGGGGGTTAAATTGGTGAAACGTGATATTTCACGGTAGTGAAACTACTTGTTATGCTATTCTACTGGTAGATACATGACATTGTGCATTTGTTAAAACCCGTAGAACTATACAGCACAAAAGTGATCCTTAATGTATACAACATTTAAAAAAATCTATACAAGAAGTGTGGGGATTCAAGAGTGAAAAAAAAAAAAATCTGTGTTCCTACAAATGTAGGAAACAACTTCACTGAAGTGGGTGGGGAAAAACGTCCTGACTTAAGTAACTTTGGAAATGAGTCTGTAAGACTAAAGTAAAAGGAACTATACAAAAGCATTGTAATCTAATTGCTAAACTGGAGCTGAATAATTAAATAAATGGATGGCAGTTGGTGGGAGCCAGGTTTCTCAGTGCTTGAATGGGAATTTACAGTTAAGCAAGAGGAGACTAGAATGATCAATGTGTCAACAGAGTGGGTGATAGCAGTATGAACTTATGTTTGTCTTAATAGAGATACGGATGGTCAAACATAGAAAACTTTTCTTAAATAAAAGTAGACTTGTATCTGCACATTTAAAGTACAGTATGTACTTGGGAAAATCTACCCCAGAATGGCCAACTTTGAGACACAGTTTAGTAAAATTATTGGATTTTAAAGGAAAAAAATATCTTGAGCAAATAGGCAAAAAGGTAGAATCAATTTTAAGAGACAGGAAATCAGCTTGGCATAGAAATTTTTATTTTTTATTTATTTTGGATGGTTCCCTGAGCAAGGATTGAACCCAGGTTGTGGTGGTGAGAGCACCAAAGCCTAGCCACTACACCACCAAGGGAGCCCCCAGTATAGAAATTTTTGATAGCAACATGTTATGCCAGAAGACAAAATATTTTATGATGTCAGGAAACGAAACTGCTAGCCAAGGATTTTCCAGCTAGCCAAACAGATCACTAAAGGCTACAAGAAATACTATTAGAAATATGCAAGAACTCAGAAAATATTGTACCTATGAGTCCTTTCCCAGACTTGAGTAAAGCCTGGAAAAGCTTTCATATGAGAACTGGTGGTGAACACTGAGTATGTGTAACAGTAGAATGAAGACAAAATGATGGGGATGAAAATGGCAGAAGAGTGTGTAATGTATGTTCTCATAATGTAGATGTAATACAACCATTAAAATAGAGGAAGAAGGGTCAAAATATGCAAAGTAGAATTTAAGATAGTTATTGAGAGTCAAAGTATCTTTAAATTGATACTGGGGAGAAGCAGGCAGATGGGAAGAAGAAATTATGAGTTAATTATATGTTCAAAGTAAAAAATTAACGGATGGTGTTTATAAAAGTGGGGAATAGGGTTGTATATTAAAGTATCAGTATGAAAAATTCATTAGGAAAAAAAGATGTAAGCCTTCTAAATACCAAAAGAAATGCTAAAAAAATGAAAGAGGAAACAGCACATGAAGAAAGTTTATATATATATATCATATATATATATATATATATGATATATATATATATATATGATATATATTTTCAAAAAATCACCATAGTGGGACAAAAAACCCAAAGCAAAACAAAACAATATGCTTATATAGTGAAAAGGAGAGAAAGGTTGAGGTAAGGATAGAACCTTCATGCCCCTGTTTTAGAGTTTAGATTTTGGACTATGTAAATCTTCTACAAAATTAAAATGAAAAAAAAAAAAAAACCACAACAAATCATAAAGTGAAAAGCAAATAACCAGCAACAAGTGAACCTAATTAAATAGGTGGTGGTATAACCATATTAGGAAATCATTTTAAGTGACTTTAGAATGTATTTTCACTATAAATTACTGGTGGGACAAAAATAATCTCAAATAAATATCAAATTGCATTCAGTTGTGTTATAGTTACCAACATTATTAATACATATATTTGAAAACAGATACAAGGATAAAACAAATATGTAGTTATGTTAATATTAAGGAACCAAATTTTAATGACACAAATATAAAATCAAAGATAAATAAAAGCCTGTTAATCTTTGAAGTGGAACTATCTGTATGATTTTTTTTTTCTCCTTAGAAAACATTTATTTCCTAGCTCTGTCCATTGTAATGGACTAGGAATAATGACCACGCCCTGGCAATGAGCACCATGAGTGTCCAAATTGTGCCCAAATACTATTTTCTACATGTTTGATTCCAAATTTTGGATATGAAATGTAAAAGATGCGAGCTTGACAGGGCTCTCAAGGGTCAAACCTGGGACAATTTAAGCATCCAAAATGCAATATTGTTAATGTATTATCCGTCTGAATAAAAATATGAATCTACTGAATAAAGCAAATCAGGAGTCTATACTAATATAAAAAAGTCAGTAATTGTAAAGTTTGATGAGGAATTTGCAGTTTCAAGAACTGCCTCAGATACTTAATTACAAAGGGAAAAGGAGTAAGTTTGCAGTAGGAAGGTTTAGCAGACACCACTTCATTTAAATGATCAGTTCATTAACATCACTACTAATGGAACGAATGGAAATTGTGTATTCCTTGACAGGACGCAATGAGAACAGTTACACTTCTGTAATAGTTTCTGCTCAAGATGCCTAACCACAAAGAAACCTCAGACAAACGCAAGTTGGGTGTCCAGGAATCTTCATGCCTCTTCCGCAGCTAGTTGTGGTCATGTGACTTACTTCTAGTCCATAAGGTTTAAATAGAAGTGGACTAGGCTTTAGGAAAAGTCACACTTTTTCTAATAAAAAACAGGGTAGGCTTCGCTGGCATACACTTATCTGCCCTTTGTTCTCTACCCTCTCATTCCTACGTCTCCAAAACCCGGCGTTGCAGTAGCCACCGGAAGCTTAGGTGACACTCGGCTCCGCGCATGCTCCGTTGGTGGAGGAGCGCCCGTCCTCTCCCTGGTCGGTAGTCCGGTTTGTTTACTACTTACGACAGTCGTAAAACCTGGGTTTTCGTGACGGTTTCCTAGCTTTACGGCGACAACAACTATGGCGGCTGCCAGTGGTCGATTTGAAAGTGCGAGGAGCATCGAGGAGCGTAAAGAGCAGACCCGGCTTGCCAGGGCCGAGGTGTTGCGCCAGGTAACTCCGTTTGGGGACTTTTGAAACCATCTCGAATCGTGGCAGTGGACGTTTCCTGGGAGCTGGGCCTCTGGCTCTGCTTCCTCCCCGCCCCTTACCTCTGTCACCATCTCAGTAGCTCACTTTACCTGAGTCGGAGGGAGTCCCTCTTTGGCATCCCTGCAAACTTTTGAGTATCTCCCGCCTCTTCGATGCTCTGGCAGACTCCATTTGCTCCTTTTCTTTTCAGGAAGACTTGTCTCTTTGTTCTGAGTGCCTTTACCTTTTACATAACGCAATCTTGACATTTCTCTCGCCTGGGCTGCGCGCTTTCCAGGGACTCCGCCACGAATACCTAGTCTCCCCAGGCCTTACTCCTGCTGTATGTGAAACGAAATTTTTCATTTTCAGGAACACAACGTAAGGCGCATTGGAGTGAATTGTGTTTGACCATTTCATTCTCTTGTTGTACTATTGGTACCAGTTCCTGACTTAATTGTGAACCCTCACTGATCCAAACAAGTGTTGACACAAGAGATCCAGAAAATTTAGCCCCTTGAAAAATATTGAGAAACATCATATTTCTCATTAAGGTTGAGATGAAAAGGTAACTTATAAAGAATGGAGGAAGTAAGCTATCGAATTATCTGACAAAATGTAAGAAGGCAGTGAAGGGAAAAATGAAGGGGGAGTGTCCTAACAAGTAAGTGAGTTTTTGTTTTTGTTTAAAGATGAAAGAGTTTTAAATGAGTTTAAATGTAGACAGGAAGTAACTGGTAGAGACGGGAAGGAGAAGGCGTGACTGTAGCCAGATTTTAAAGGGGAAGAGGGAGTGGTTAGTGTTGGACAGGTGAAAGGTCAGAAATCTTTGATTTCAGCGTGTGAAACATGTAAGTATAATAAATATTTTTCATCCTTGTCTCTTTGATATTTCTGGCAGTTTTTGGAGGGCGTATGTTCTGTAAGCTGTGATAAACTTTATAATAGAGATATGTATAGAGTTTGAAAAGGACCAAACCCAGCTTTGGAGTTTGGGGGGAGAATGAAAGGGCAGGAATAACCCTCCTTTATTTGACTGTTGTTGAACGATGAATAAAAATTAGCAGTGTGATCATTTGTTTTTAGAAAGATGGTTCTTCCTGAAGCATTTTTGAGGGTGAGTAGAGAGTTATACGCATTCTGGATTGAAGGCATGGAGGCCATCCTAGCAATTACAAATGTCTCAGGCGGCACTAGGATGGTAAAGGGAAAAGGGATTCAAGTCACACTTGAGGCTGGAAGGCTAAGGCAAAGGGAAAGTGTAGAATGGGTCCCAAGACTCTGTCCTTGACTGGTGGCTCAGTTCACTAGAGATTGGTAATGTGGAAGGAGAGGTTTTTGTTTGTTTCTTGGCTTGTTTTATATTTTTAAACATCTTTCCTACACTATGGTAGAAGCAAGTTCCTGGCAGGAGATAGGCAATTGGTTCATGAGAACATACGTGAGAGTGGGAGAAGATTTTGTTTTACTTTTTTTGTGAAAAGCAGTTGGATCAATTGTTAATTCTTCTTTTTTCATTGTTTTAGGCTAAAGCCAATTTTGAAAAGGAAGAAAGGCATAAGGAACTTAAACGACTCCGGGGTGAGGATACATGGATGCTACCTGATGTGAATGAACGGCTTGAACAAGTCTCACAGGTGGATACCAACAGATGTACTTGTTGTAAACATAGGTTGACCAGACGTATCATTTTAAATGGGTCAAAAGCAGTGGCACTGTTCCATGTCAAATGGTACGTATGGTCAGTCTATGGACATTTTGGATTTAACCCAGTGAGACTAGGCTGACTGTCAGTACCATTTGAAAGGGGACAGTGCCGTTATTTTCGGTCTCGTTTAAAACAGTACGTCTGGTCAGCCTGTGCATGTTGGACTTTTTTTGCACTTACTCAAGTTAGTTTTGGAGGAGCAACTTTATAGACTACTTTCAAAAGTTACAGAATGAGTATCACATAGTGGCCATTACAGAATAGTTTTTTATCTCTCTGGAAGAAATAATATATTTTAATATTTTGTACATTATGACATTGGATAGATTTCGTTACTTGAGTTGGCTAGCAGAATGCTTAGAAATTTCTGGCCCACTTCTAGTAAGCTTATGGATCTAAAAAAGTATGCATTTCAAGCTTAATGTCATGGTTTTTTTTGTTCGTTTTTTGTTTTTGTCTCCATCCTTGTTTTCTCTTTCCATAATTTTAATTTATGCTATCTTGTTATATTTTAAATGGCCTAATAATGTTCTATAAATTCTTTTAGGGCCGTAGAACATATATACATTTAAATGCTTACACATGTGTATTTTTATATTTATGTGTTTATTTGATTATATCCATCAAATGAATCTACAAATAAATTAAAACTAAAGCTTTCCGCATTTTCTAAGATATCTCAAGTCTGTGACCTTATGAGTAGTGCATAAGGCTCTCTGGAAAAAATCCAGCCATAAATACCTCTATTTTTTTATATACCATGGCTGGATACTTTCTGGACAGCCCTAGTATATTATAGAAACATGTTAAGGTTTCTTAGAAGATTTTGTTCATTTAGTCATATTTCTTGTCTTACTTATATTTCATGAAACATTTAAAGTTTTTTGGAACATAGATTTGTCCCTTAAAATACTTTTTTTAAAGTAAGACAAAACGACATTCCCTTCTTACCGCTTCAAATTGATTATTGATAGGAACACTCTGTGAAGAAAAAGAAGAAAAAAGACAAGCATTCAAAAAAAGTGAAGAAAGAGAAGAAAAAAAGGAGCAAGAAACAGAAGTATGAAAAACACAATGAGTCAACTGATAGTTCATCAGTACGTATATACTAATACTAATCAAAGCAGCTACTTGAGAAAATTTTATTTAAAGAAATACTGTATGGGAACTTAAAATACATGAGAACTTCAAAAATATTATGGGTTAGGATATGAAAAAGCCAGGAGACATCTTGGAGAGAGGTCCAGGAAGTATTGGAAATGTGGACCTTAGGTTGTAGAGAAAGTTAAGAAGGGGACGCGAGTTGGGCATCATTGCTTATTGAAGCCATTAGAATAAATGAATCACCTAAGGAAACTGAAGAGAAAGAAAAACACTAACACCAAGGAGACAGACAAGGAGAACACAGTAAGTAAAATTGCTTGGAAAATTAGAGTCAGGAAAGAGCAGAACTCTAAAAATCAGGGAAAAGAGTTCCAAGATATTTGAGAGTCTGTTACCCCTGTTTGTTTTTTTCATCGAAATGAACATTCAGGTCTGTATAATAGAATATGTTTATATTTTTCTTTGGGGCCAAGAGAAAGAGAATCCTGGTCTGTTCTGTCTAGCCAGTTCTGGAATGAGAGGACTCACAGAAGCAGGGAGAGCAGGCCAAACCCTTTATGCTTGTTTTCAGGAAGAAGGAGGTGTATTGTGCTTAGACAGTGATGAGCCAGAGATGTTTATGGTGGACCGGTCTCCTGGTTGTGATCTTCCGAGGTTATATTCTCAGGTGACTCACCATATTCCAAAGTCAGGCCCTCTTGTAGTTTCAGAAAGTAAATTTTTGGCTGGAGACCCTGATAATTGGCTTCTGAAAGCCCATTGAATATGAGAATGGCATATATTAATTCACAGTGAGAAATACAACTGGATGGTTTTGTTGAGTGGCCAGCATATTTTGTAATGGTAGGAATATTTAAATTACATTAAAAAATTTTTTTTTTGCAATATAACTCAGGGTGAAGGGAGTTATAAAATCTTAATGTGAAAGAAATCAGAGCCCTGTTTCCACATTTGTGGGTTTGGTTTGCAGACTCCATTGAGAAAATGATAAAAGAAAATGGGCCTTTCTTCAAAAAGAAATTGACACACAAATTTGTTTATTTCAGTGGAGTTTGTAAAACTCCCTTGAGTTTATGCAGGGATCACAGATTTAAGAACCGCCATCCTATGGGGCTAGGTCTTCCAGACTGACTAAACGTTTATGCCATTTGATTAAGGGCACTTAACTAGAGACACATTATTCTGTTCTTTGTCTTCGTTTTTTCCTCGAAATAATATGGAAGTCTCCTGTGCCACAGAGGTTGTGTCACATGTCCCATAGAGAGAGCTGTTCAAATGAATGCCCTATGCCCACGTTGCACTGAAGTGGATTGAAGAAGGAAAGAGAAGCCGATCTTGACAGCAAAGAGAAGTCTTTTTGAGGAAATGTTTTGAGGGAAAGGAGGATAAATAATATGGAAGAGAATGACAATTTTGGGTTAGCAAGGTCTTGAGGGGAGGGATAAGCTTTGATCAGGAGTAGGAGCACCTGAGCTAGGAGGAAGGTGGTAGAGATGTGTATAAACACAGGTGAATGAGGAGGTGTGGGGAGAAGGGGAGAAGATCCTTGTTCTCTCTTGCTTTTGTAAAGGAGAAGATAAAATCATCTGAGAAGATAATTTGGGACTAGAATAGGATGAAAGGATTGAGGAACTAGTGTAAATTTGAAACAACTTTGCTTAGGTAATAAAAGAGAAGGACCTGAATCGCTGAGCAACGTTGAGGGTTCACGTGAGGTTGCAAAGCATTATCTTGATCTTGTCAAGGTCTTTTAATTTTTTTCTTTCAACTTTTAACCATCTTTTCTTTCAACCATCTTTACTGAGGAATAATTTACGTATAATAAAATGCTCCTATTTTAAGTGTACTGTTTGTTGATTACCTGTTTAACCCTGCTGATTAAGATAGTCCCACTCTCCGGCCCTTGCCTCTTGCATTGGGCAACCATGTTTCTGCTTTGGGACACCAATTCACATAAATTACTCATATTGTGATTTGTTTTTGAGTTGGGCTTCTTTGACTACACATGTTTTTGGAACTCATGGAATTTCATGTTATCAGTAGTTCCTTCCTTTTTATTTCTTTATTTTCGTGTATGAATGTACCACAATGTGCTTATCCGTTTATCCATTGAAAGTCATTAGGGTTGTTTCTGGTTTGGGGCTTTTGTGAATAAAGTTATTGTGAATATTTGTGGACAGGTCTTTTGGTGTACATGTTTTTATTTCTCTTGGGGAAACGTCATTGTTTTAAAAAGTGGTTGGACCATTTTTCACTCCTATCATCAGTGTATGAGAGTTTCAGTTATTCCACATTCTTGTCAACACTTGGTATTGTCAATCTTTGTACTTTGGGCCATCCTGCTGTGGGTAGTAATATTTAATGTGATGTTATCCTGCAGACCAGTGCTGCAAAGCACCATTTTATGTCTTTCTTGGCCATTCTGTTTTCTGTTGTGAAGTCCAGTTTATCAGTTATTTTTTCATTATTTTTTCTTAGTGGTTAATGCTTTTGGAATCCTAATTTGTGTATATCAAGGTTGTGAAGATTTTCTCCTATGTTGTTTTTTCTAGAAGTTTTATAGCTTTGGCTTTTTTGCTTACCAGGGTTTCATTTTGAGTTACTTTTTGTAGTAAGTGTAGTAGTAAGTGTTAACGTTGGATTTTTTCCCCATATGGATTTCCAGTTCTTCCAGCATCATTTATTGAGAGGTTTAACCTTTCTCTGTGTAATTACTTAGGCTACTCTGTTGAAAATTATCTGTGAGTTGATTTCTAGATTCTCTGTTTTGTTCCATTGAGCTACACGTCTCTCCTTGGCCATAAACCGACTGTCTTTATTATTGCAATTTTAGGGTAAGTCTTGAAATCAGGTAGTATAAATTCTGTGATTTTGTTCTTTTGAAAATTGATTTGGTTACTACTCTAAGTTCTTTGCATTTTTAAAATAAATTTTAGAATCAGCCTAACACTTTCAATAAAAATGTCTGCTGATATTTTGATCAGAATTGTTTTGCATCAGTAGATTAGGAGAATTAGTATCTTAAAATAGTCTTCCAACCCATCACGAACATAGCATAGCTCTCCATCTATTTAATTTATTGTTTTTGAGGGGGGTGGTCCCCTGGCTCATAACCGAACCCAGGCCATGGCGTTGAAAGCACCAAAGCCTAACCATTACACCATCAGAGAACTCCCATCTATTTAATCTTTAATTTCTCTTACAGTGTTCTGAAATTTTCAGTGTAGAGGTCTTACATATCCTTTGGTGTATTTTTTCTATTTTATTTTCTTGGGATTTGGTTGTAAATGGACTTGTTTCTTTAAAAAAAAAATTTTATTTTCCATATGTTTGCAGTTAGTATATACATTTACAATTGATTTTTGTTTGTTTACCTTGATCTTGTCATCTTGCTAAATCCACAAGCACTAGTGTTAGTTTGTTTTTGTTGATTTCTTAATGCGACTATGTGAATAAAAATACTTAATTTTTCTTTCCAGTCTCTGTACTTTTTATTTTATTTGTTAATCATTTGCTAGCTAGGACTTAAATAGTTAGTGTTGAATAAAAGTGGCGAGAGTGGACATTCTTGCCTTGTTCCTTATCTTAGAAAGCATTTAGCCTTTCACATTTCAGCATGATGTTAGCTGTGGGTTTTTCATGTATGCCTTTTCAGACTGAGGAAATTCTTTTCTATTTTTATTTTTCTGAGTGTTGGTATCTTGAATAAACATTGAATTTTGACAAATGCTTTTTCTGCATCTATTAATATGATCATGTGATTTTTCTCCTTTGTTCTGTTAATAAGTAGAATTACATTGGTTGATTTTTGAATGTCATACCAACCTGCATTCCTGGGATAAACCCTGTTTGCTCATTTTGTTTATTTATAAAATATTTTATTTATATGAGTTCTGCCTTGAAAAAATCCTTAAATGCTTCTATTTTTCATATTACATGGCTGGATACTTTCTGGACAGACTTCATATATATATTTTATTATATATGTGTATGTATATTATATGAGGGCAGACAATTAATTTCTCGAACTCATCCTAGAAAAAGTGCTCCATACCTCATTGCTGAATATTATGGTCACCTTCAAAGTACTTCCCTTGGGAAGCTATGCACTGATGCCAGCACTTAGTTTACCTTTCAGAGCAATTTTGAAACTCTTTCTGGAATGACCATCAGAGCTGTCACCGGACCCGAAATCTGGCTGTTAAGTTTATGAACTTGCCACTGTGCCCTGACATTGGCCGCACTGTACAAAGAGCCCCACCCTTCCAAGCAATTTTGGAACTCTTTTTCTGGCATAACTGAGTTGTTCGTACAGTGCTGCCAACATAAGGGCATCGTGACAAGTTCATGAATGTAATTGTCAGATTTTGGGTCCAACAGTGGCTCTGATGGTCATTGCAGAAAAAGAGTTCTTATAAATAAGAAGTTCTAAGGTTTCTCTAAATCCAAATCAAGACCTAAATGCATAAGTGAATAAAATTTGCTCTGCATTGGAAAGCAATTGGCAGTTCAAGTGCCAGAATCCAAAGTTAACATTTTGCAGATTATAGCTTTTATTAGGCACATTTGTGTTCTCTAGTTAAGTGATTTTTCAGGAACTTTGTGGAATGAAAGAATACTGGTTTCCTTCAGGAAACCCACTTTTTCCTTCGTTGGCTTGGGAGTTTCTCTGCTCTGCATTCACAAGTGGTTTGCCTCAGGTGATTTCCTACACTTAAGTTGTATACTTCTGAAGAATATATTTTAAAGCCAGACAAATCTAGATTTCGGTTCTGTTTCTCCTGTTTGGATATCATGTGTCCTGGGCAAGTTATTTAATTTGGAGGAACTTTTCTTATCTGTAAGACCAAAGCAGTATTTCATGTAGGGTTGTTTTAAGGAGTCAGCATGATAGCATATGTGAAAGTACTTATTATGGTACTCAATCGGGACGAGTTGATGGACCTATGTGTTGAAAATAAAACCTAAAACCTGGCCTAATGCTGCGTACATAGTGAATGTTGACTAAATGCCATTTAGTTGCTTTAATAATCTGGTATTTAAACACAGTAATCAAAGTGTATTTCCAGCCTAGCTCTTAACTGAGATCTCTGCAGTTTTAGATCTAGGGAAATCTCAAAATTTAAACTTTGAGGCAGACTCACTTGGGTGTTGTTTCCTTTGTCCTAGTTGAGCAAAGATGTCAGCATTACCTGCTGTTGGTAGGAACTACAGCTCTGTTCTAATCCATATGAGTTCTCTGTCTGGCAGCTCCAACCTTTGTTTTTTGCTTTCCCTTGGCTTGTCAATAAACTATCAAGGAAGAAGAAATCATTTAATTGGTGCTTTGCACGCTTATTCCTAAATAGGGAGTATACATGTTCTTCAGCTTTTCAATATAAGTTTTTTCAGGGGAAGTACAGTGTAAGACTTTTAGCTGGGAAGCCGAATTTCTATTTCACTACTTAGCAGTGCAGAATTTCATATGAAAGGATTCAAGTTCAGAATTTCACTTGTATGCTAAACATTCTTAGAGCTCTGAAGATGAGTGGGTTGAGGCGGTTCCACCCCAGACTCCTGGCAAAGAAAAGGCCTGGAAAGTGAACGATGGAAAGTCCGAAAAAGAAGGCGACAACCAAGTTACTCGGGTAAGCCACCTGATCTTCAGCAAAGAGAAGTGTGAACTTGTAAGAATAAGTGAATGTTGAAATGAAAGATGATTATAATCTCAAGGAGAAGAATTAGACTTTGAAAACCTTCTGTGAATAGTTTTGGCAGTCACGCCGTGTGCTGGGCCATCAGACTCCTCTTCTCCCTCTGCGAGGAGGAAGTGCTTGTCTCTAATCTAGTCCCTTGGAGGGTTTCCTCCCTCTGGTTTTTGATAGAGAGGGGGTGCGTTCCCCTTCTGTACGTGGGGCCTTGGACTGTCACCTCTGTCTGACTTCCACAGTGAGTAGCGTTCAGTCACAGTTTTTCTTTCCCTTTCCCTCATATCCTAATTTTCTTAGCAATAGTTGTAGTTGGAGAGCTCACAGATGCCTGAGGAAGAATGCTATTTATATGCTCTCAGCCACAGGGAAGAAAGAAAAGGCGAAAAGGAACTAATGTTTGAATGAATGTTGTGTGTCAGGCACTGACTTGGATGCCTTTATTCTGTTTACTTCTTTGCTCCGTAAAACCATCCTGAAAGGTAGGGATTTTGTCCCGTTTTTACAAGGGAGAGACCAAGGCATAGAGAGACTTAAGAAACTTGCTTAAGTTAGACAGTCATGTAGGATTTAATCCAGGCCTGTGTGCCTCCAAAGTCCCTACTCTTACTACTCGGTGTTTAGTGTTGTAATCAATTTAGTCTAAACTTTAGAGCAAAATGAGTTCTTTTTTTTAACAGAGGGATGAGTGGATGACTGTTGATTTTATGGCTGTTAAAACTGTGTCACCATCATTACTCAAAGCTGAAAAGGAAACTAGAAAGAAAATAGAGCAAGAGAAAACTCAAGCACTTGAACAGGTAAGATACTATTTAAAATACTTTAATGTTCTACTCTCTGAACCGAAAGAAATTAGAGCCAGAGAAAACTCAGCACTTGAACAGGTAAGATACTATTTAAAATACTTTAACTTTCTACTGTCTTGCACCTGGGAAGGTCTGCTTCATTGAGGGGTTCAGATAACAGGCCCATTGGCTTTCACTGAATGAAAAATTATCTTCCAATTTAGCCTTATCAGCAAAAAAGGTAATTTTTGTCTTTTATCTTCTATGCTTTTTGTGTTATTTTTAAACTAGTTCAAGGCCTGGGTTGAAAAGAAAGGTGGTATATTTATTGTTCTCCTTTAAAGGTCCTCAAAAGCTGCCTGCAAATCAAGTTCAAACACATTAGATTAGACTCTTTCTCTTAAGTAGTTTGTACTTGAACCAAATGAGTTTTATTATTTTCCTTAATATTTCTCTGCAAATTCCTATCTCTGAATTTTTGTTCTTCTGGTTTTTTCTAAGTGAATTCCCCGCTGCCCTCTCTCTGTGTCTACGTCTTGTTTGTCCTTTAAGATCTGACTTAATATATACGATAAAATTCTTGTTTTCTTTGACTGAAATAAATGTCTTCTTCCTTTATGTTTCCATAGCACTTTATTTACGCCTTTACTGTGTGGTACTTGTAGTTTTCTGTAAAGTACTGTAATGCACTTACCCTATTTCCCTTATGAAGTTATAAACCTTTTGAGAAAAAAAAACTTTTGTTAATATCTTTCTTAGCAGCTAGAATAGAACTCTGCATATAGTAGGTACTTTTTTACTTTTTGTATATTTGAAATTGTAGATTTATTATGCTCATTCCCATGAACTTACCTTGCTGCCCTGTAAATTTTGTTAGTTCTGAAGTTCATAGTCTATAGTGATGTTTGAATTTTTGCTTCAGTAAGAATTCATATTGTTGTGTGCAACAGTAAATTATTGGAACTAGGTAATTTTCAAATATCTGCACATTAGTTTGAGTGTGTTGTTCTTTGTGCAGCATCATATTCTTAACACATGCTAAATACTTGGTTTGAGAAAACAAATGGCTGTTGCCTTAAGACCAGATGTTAATTCTTATGATGTGAATGGGGATAAAGTGAAGGTAATGGGAAGAAGTTCAAGTAGGTGTCCCTGGACTGGAGCTTTGGTGTGAAGCATGTTGATTTTATGTCTCTTCTTGATTTTGAGGATATCATTTCTTTGTTTTTCTAGGCTAGTATTTTTCAAAATGTGGGTCATGAAATTAATTTATTGCAATCAGCATTTGAAAATATCAGAATGTATTGAATGCAATAATGATACATTTTGTTTCCTGAAACTTGGACACACACACACACACACACACACACACACCTCTTAACTTTGGGTCAAGGTCACAAAAAGTTAGAAAACCACTGCTTGAGGCTGTGTCTGTGTGCTCTGGGCTTCTTATGCACACATGTGCTTTAAGCTATAGACCTGTGTAGCACATACCTTTAGACCCAGTCTCTTGCATTATAGAGATGCACACCAGCTTTCCAACCTTCTTTTACAGGAAGATCTTGCCGTCCAGTCCTTGGCTTTATGTGGTGCATCTGGCTCCATTCCCTTTTTTCAGCAGAAGCCTTGTAGTGTTTATCTTACACAGATTAAACTAAGGACCAGCACTTTCTGCTTGCATATAGAGCCCAGTAGGCCTGTGGCTCAGTTCTGCTTACTGCTTTGCATTTCTGTTCTGGGCCACAGAGATGTTTGTCTTGTTTTAAACTCAAGTATGTTTTATATTTTGTATATCTTTTCTGTTTATCCTGTGCAGGGAGATTGTGATGAATGGAAGCCACCTTGACTAGAAGGCCTAAGAGTGTTTTAGAGATTGATTCATGTAGATATATTTTATTTCTATTTCATTGCTTTTAATTACCATATAGTCTTTCATCATCTAACCATGACATACTATAAATATCCATTCCTTTTGGATATCTGTGGACATTTACATATTATTTCTCATGCACATGTGTGCAGATTTCTCCATCATGCAATCTAGAGGTGAATTGCTAAGTTATAAAGTAGGCACCTATCTTCTTTTAAAAATACATGGGAAGAGATTATAACAATTTATACTGATAACAATATATGTTTATTTACCATACTAAGTATCTGTATTGTCAAACTTTAAAATGTTTATTTTTTAATTTTTTTATTGTTAGGAAACTTTAAAATTTTTATAATGCTAATAAATAGGTGAGAAATGATATTTAATTGTTTTTTTTAAATATATATCTGTTTGATTACTATGAAAGAGCTTTTGACGTTTCATATTTCTTATAGTATGAACTGCTTGTTTATGTTTTTTGCTTAATTTTCTTCTGGAGTTTTCTTTCTTGCTGATTGGTAGTAGTTTTTTATATAGTCAGTCCTTTTCTCTATATTTTTTTCCCATGCTAACAAAGTTTATTTTTTGTAAAACCATTTTGTGAACTGGTATGTACAGTCCTTTTTCTTTTGTATATTCTGAGATAACATCTCACGATTTGTCTGGCCTGTTGTCAGTTGTCCTCCTCAGTCTGTAATTGCAGCCTTTTATATCCTGTTGAGTATCTATCTGATGTGTAGCTCTTTGAGTGTCTAGACAAGACCACTGGAAGAAATTCCTTGATTATAGATACTCTGAGATTTTGTACTAAAGGTGACAAAATCGTTTTTGTTATAAAAGCAGCTGTATCATTACAGTTTTGCTTATCCCTCTAAGCTAACCTTTAACTTAAATTTTGCTTTTTAAAAAAAGTATCCACCATTTTTCTTTCATTGGTTTGGTTGATTCATATTTCTGGCAGCTAAAATTTAACTCTTTTCACTCTTCTCCATCTAATTGCCATTATTAATTCTAAAATTAAAAAACATTTTTTGACCTCCTGAGGTCAAGTTAGGAGCCCCTCATGTGTGATTCTCTACCACCCTTTATCTTCATAGCACTTGCCTTGCTTGATATGCCTGTCTCTCCCAATTCTCTAGACCATAGTGTCTTTGATGGCGGCAGCTATGCCTGGCTTACTACTCATTATAGCCCCAGTGCCCGGCATAGTGCTTGGAACCCAGGAGGCACTTGTGACTAGGCCACCATCACCCCTTTACTGCTTCTTGCCACTGTTTGCTGAGTGGACGCCTGCCTCTGGTCTTGCTTTTCTTCAGCCTTCCTTCCCTCTGAAACCAGTCTGCTCTTTGTGTAACACAAAGCTGACCTCTTTCGGGACTCACTTTGCCTCAGCATCAAACCTCACCAGCTGTTTAAAATGGTGTATGTGGCCTGGTCCCTGGTTATTGTACAATCTGATCTCTTCATCGCTCCTCACTCACGCTCCTAACTTTTAGCCGGTCTGAATTCCTTCAGGTTCCCCCAGAGTGCTGTGTTTCCATTTTCTCTAGTATGAACATGCTGCCTGGAGCGTCTCTGTGCCTTCTCCCCCCACAAAAGAAAATTTGGCAAACTTCTGTTCATCATTAGGTCTAAGACTGTATGTATTACTTCCTCTAAGAAGGCTTTGATCCTTCAGCATGAGAGGAGTTTGAATCGTGTGGCTTTCGGTTTTCTTAAGACTTTTATCTTCAAAGCACTTGTCAGTTACTTCTTTATTGTCTCTGGTCCTCACATGTCATAAGCTAGGAAGGGCTGAGTTAGGTATGTAGATTGTTATATCTTCTGTATCTAGCACAATTCTGATTCATAGCAGGCATTCGATGGAAGCATTGGATAAATGTTAATTGCACATTATTTCCAGAAGTTGCAGGGAAGTGTGTCTTAAGGGTGCTTTAAATATTTGTCCGAGGTTACAATGTTAACTGAGTCTCAGATGTGTTAGTTATGAATACATTTTTTGGTGAGGTTATTTTTAAATTATGACTTCTGAAAATGTTTTGTTCTAGTCCAGACTGCTGGAAAGAGAATTGAATCCATTCTGGAAGGATGGTGGGACAGGTCTTCCACCAGAAGACTGTCATGTGTCATCAGTTACTAAAGGTATCGCTCCATCTTTTGGTTGTAACCAGACCGGCATTTCTTAGAACTTGGTATTCCTAAGGCAATGAACTAAGTTTGCTGGTAGATTGGCAACTTGTATTATGAATGCCAATGATATTTTGAGATATATTAAGTCTAAGTTTTATTACTAGTTATTTTAATATTTCTGCTTGATGCTGTAATTTTGATCAAGTCCTTAATTATCTATATTTGTTTCTATATTTTCAAAACAACTATAAGTATATAGGTTATTTGGTGTGAAATTTGTATGGTTTTGTAGTATGAACATCTATAGATTATTAGTAAAGATTTGGTTTACATATAACAAACATTGATGAAATGTTTGCAGTCTTCTGAGGCTGTATTTAAATTATTATTAATTAGAAAGATGATATATTTGGGAGCAAATTGATTAAATTTATGTTTTTATACTTATTAATGATTTTATATTTGAGTTTTTATTTTGAATTAATACAAAGTTATGATTCTGTGAGGATATAATAATCCTTTGTTTTATTACATTCTATAACAAAATTAAAAAATCTGAGATTTCATGAAAATAATTTATAAACATTACAGATGTGATTTCATATCTTCAGAAATTCCTACTTTTCCAGCATTCATAAAATTTTTATTGACCTTAAGATAGTACTATTATTTCCAGCAGATGGAGACAAAATATTTGGGTCACATAATTATACTTGATATATTTAGCCATTATCTTCTATAATCTCCTTAATGGTTTTTGTGCTGTATTTGAGGTAGCTTTGTTCCCTTAATATGTGTACCTTTATTTCTTATTTATTCTGGGAATGTCCTGCCTCCTCTTACCTTCGTTTATAGAAATCCAACTCATTTTTTTGAGCCTGTTTTGTGAAATTTAGGAATAAATTTAGATAAATTTAAATAAATTTAGCCTTCCATTTAGAAATAATCCTTCTCATTTCTATTTTTTTCATACTTCTTTACTTTGTTTTATAATATTTATCCAATATTATTTTATTGTTATTACTTACATCCTTTTATCCTCATTCTCTTACATGGCAGTTTTTTTGAGCATAGTTTTATTTTTCCTTTGTCATATTTGCATAATTCTTACCTTGCATATATATAGGTGCCCAAATTTCTGTTAATTTTAAATGCACTTACAATTTTTGTGTTCAAGGAAAAATATTTAATTTTATACTTTAGAAGTCATTTTAGGAGCAATAAACATTAACTATCATACCACATGAGAAGTAACTGACTTAATATTGGAATTTAGTTTCAGTAATAGCAGATGGTGGGTTCAGCTGGCTAAGGAAGTCTTATCAAAGAATGAAGGAACAAGCTGAGAAACAGAATAGAAATTTTGAAGACATCGTAGCTGAAAGATATGGGGTGAGTGTTCATATGAAGGAGATATGCATCATTTTCATAGTTGTATGAGAAATTGTCTTCAATGTTGTCAGTGTTTTGTGCCATGAAACACTTTTAAATTGAATTGGGGGGGTTCGCTGGTGGTATTGGGGGGTTCCCTGGTGGTCTAGTGGCTAGGCTTCGGTGCTGTCACTGCCACAGCCTGGGTTTGATCCCTGCTCAGGGAGCCAACAACAAAAAAAACCAGAAACTTAAGTTGAATTAAATTTCAAATTTATATGCTGTTAAAGCCAGTTTTCTACTTTTTGTTATTACATAAACTTACGTAACATTTTAATTGATATAATGATGAATATAGAACTAACGTATGTAAAATTTTTTTTGGGGGGGGTGGTTCCCTACATCACCAGGGAACCTAAAATTTAAACGTTGTGTGTTTTATGTTAAAAAAGCATTTTCTGATTGTGGTTTGGCTTAATGGTCATGAATAATCCTCCCCCCCCCAAAAAAAAAAATTAGTAAGTGATTTGCTTTCCAATTCCTTGTATTTTTAAACATGACTTTCTTTTGTTTAAATTTGGGAAGGATAGTTTGATTTTGAATTAACTTTATACAGAATTATTGCCTTATAATTTTTTTCAAGATTTGATCTTTATTCCATTATCTTACAGCATTTAGTATTGCAGATGAAAAGTTGTTAAAAATCTTACTTTCTTTCCTTTGTAAGTAATGTGTTATTTACCTGTTGCCATCTGTTTCACGTTCATATTTGCTCCCGTCTTCCTCTGATCCAGACTTTTTGAATAGTTTTTTTGTATGAATTTTGAGACTCAGTTATTAGGGTTTTAAGTATGTGAGTCTTGTAAACTTCACTCTCTCCTTTCTCCCTTCAGATCTGGAAAATTAGCTGGGGAAATATTCTTATGTTATTTTTAATTGGTTAATGCTTTCTTCTAGCTTTGCTCTTTCTTTCTGAAAGTACTAATATATGCATATTAAATTCCTTTAGAATTAATTGTCCATCTGTCCTTTTTCCTTGTATGTATTTATTATCTTTTCCTAAGTACAGAGAATTCCCAGGTTAGTGTTGAACTCACTAATTTGAATTCAGTTCTTTCATTCACTTCATCTGCATGTTCAGACACACAGTTTTTATTTATGTCTCTGATTCTGGAACTGCACGTTTTTCATGTGAGGCTATTAGATATTAGCAGTGTAGCAACCTCTTGACTCTCACTGACAGTAGGAATTATTTTTTTAAATTACATCATTACCATTTTCTGATTATATAGTTTACCAAGTGGCTCCTCTTTTCATTTCTAGACTTTTTTTTTTAATTTGGTAATTTTTCATTGATAGATTTTTTTAAAGTACTGATCTTAGGGCGGTGCATTAGTTTGCTAGGGTTGCCATAAAAACATTCCACAGACTGTGTGGCTTAAACAACGGAAGTTTATTTTCTCACAGTTCAGGAGAATGGATGTCCAAGATCAAGGCATTGGCAAGTTTAGTTTCTTGTGAGGCCTCTTTCTTGACTTGTGAATGACTGCCTTCCCACTGTGTTCTCACATGGAATTTTCTCTTTCTGTGTGATCCCTGGTATCTCTTTGTGTCTACATTTCTTACAAGGACATTGGATCAGGACTGCCTTTTAACTTAATCACCTGTTTAAAGACCCTGTTTTCCAATGCAGTCACATTCTGTGGTACTGTGGGTTAGGGGTTCAGCATGTGAATTTGGTGGGGGGACACAGTTTAGCCCATATCACGTAGGATGGTTTTATGGGTCCTTTCCCCACATCGTTGGGTTTTTCTTTCATTGTGCCACGTAACAGTGGCATGTGGGGGTGTGAGTCATTGAGCCTTTTTAATTTTATAAAGCTTATTTAACTTTTCTCCCTTGTAGTCGATGGAAATCTTTCAGTCGAAATTAGAAGAAGCCGAAAAAACCGCATCCGCAAAAGAAGATTGTAGACGAGAACGTTGGAGGAAACCAGCACACTCAGATAAAGCACAAAGTAGTCAAGAAAGTGGAAAATCAGACTTGGTAAAATATAATAAAAGCTCAAGGGATAGATACAGTTCAACAGATATTACAAACAATCGAGATAAGTTTAGTGGTGATGAAAAAGATAATAGATCTGGGTCTTTAGAAACATATAGAAGGGACTCCAATCCAAGGAAGAACCAAGAGTTTTCATCTCTCGGAAATTTGAGACCTAAATTCTTAAGACCCTCTGATGATAAAGAACTGTTATTTCATCGCAAGGGCAGAAATTTCGAATCATCTGGTTCATCTTCAGCACTGGTCGCTCAAGATTCTATGCATTGTGGTTTTCGAAAACCCACAGGGAACAGTGGGGAAAGTTTGTCATCATGGAGTCAATCTGATGAGACAGAAGGAGAGAGGAAACATTCAAATCAAAAGCCATTAGAAATCAGTCGCGGTGTTGACTGTCGACACATTTCAGAAGACGCAAGAGAAAAATCCCAGGATGAAAGCACGAGAGACGACTCTCTGAAAAAAGAACATCTACAGGACACAAAGTCACTTCCTGGGTATTTTGTCATTTGTTTTTTAAACTGATAAGTCAGTATGAAAGTCCAGAGGATTCAAAGAACTGAACTGTATTTTTAGAACATGAGTTATTAATTAGATGTGAGTTATCTGTTTCTTAAATTTGATGGAAGAGGTAGCACATTTAGTAATTCAGTATTGTTTTATGGACTGCATTTCATTTCACAGTTTTATTTAACAAAAAAGAGTTGGAAAGAGAATTCAGTAGCTATATTTGCTCAAAATTTGTTGCTCTTTTGCAATTTAAAAAATGGACTTAATAACTTTTAAATGGATGTAGTAAGGAGATAGTTTGGTAGATTTTGTTACCATTGCCATATTATTTCAAAGGAAATTACTCTATTGTTAAGAATAATTATAATTGTAAACATTGCATGCCTACTGGAGGTCCCTGCCATAGCCCAAATACAACCTGAATGATCCTGCAGAGGGAAGCATGAATTACAGTGATGGTTTTGCAGAGAAAGAAACAATCTACTTTTGACAGTGGATAGGTTTGACAGCTAATGGTAGAGTTTTCAAAGCCAAATATAGGTAGGATAGTGATTGTTCCTATAATGATTAGGGAAATTGGTAGCACCCACTGGTTTTATTATTATTGTACCTGTTACAGTACACGTAGGGTTGGATCAATAGAATAGGAAACCCAGGTTGAGTGGGATCAGACCTAGGAAAACTTGATTAAGCCATTGAGCTGGGTCTATAGGAGATAGCCATAAATAGAAAATGAGTATCCAAAGGATAATGACGAATTTATGCTTAAATGATCATCAAAATGTGTTTTAAAATGTCACCAAATGAATAGACCACTAAAGGAAGAAGTTTTAGGAAATAATGGCGTTCAGTGGTGGTGATGGTAGTCAAACCTTGTGGTCTGGGTCCTGAGCCTGGTAATGGCTTTTGTTAATGACTCCGTCTGAGGCTGTGGATTGTAAAGCAGTGTTTAGCTTGCAGTGGGAGGAAGCTGGCAAAATCTGGTTGAATGATGGGAGGCCCAGTCAGGTGGCCTGGGTTCAATTTGGGACTTTGGTCCTAGGAAAGGAGAAATCCAGGGTGTGACCTGGATAAACAAGGCAGGGATTAGAGAACACTTCAGGCATTATGTGTGTGCCATTGTCCAGGCTCAGAATACCTGAATGCAGATATTCTGGAACTCAGGCTATTGCTAGTCCAGTGGCTAGTGGGATGGGGCTCTTATTTCCTGCTACATCATTAGGGTTGACTTAGCATTTGAGTGTCTGTAGGTCTTGACTTGTATGACAGCAGCTAAGCAGAGTTTGTGAAACAGTCATATACTGTTAGTATTCTTTCTGTTTCTCTTAATTGCTTCATATCTGTACGTCCTGTTTAAATGGTAAGCTACAGATGTACAGGCACTCACTAAAAGCTAAATTTTTTGGTCTGAAGGCAGTATTTTCTGTTAGCTACATTAATTCTGATGTTACAAATGCTTTGAGGTTCTCCATTAATTTCATGATAAACTGGAGAGGGAAGGAACAATCTAGAAATCATTTATGTATATGTGAAAGAAAAAAAATTCCTGAGTGTGTAGAGTTGTGTAAATTAAGAGACCAGGGCAGGACCTTGGGAATGTCTATTTTCAGGGACTGGAAAGATTCAGCGAAGAATTGTTGGAAGCTGTTGGTTTATCTGAACATTCTCATGGGTGTACATTGATTTCTTTATAAAATGTCAGCGTTCTAGGGAGCATTTCAACCAATGAATTTTAGAACTAGAAAAAAAACAACAACCATAGAACTGATTTTAGAACTAGAAGAAATCAGAGTCTGACTCCTGCGTTTTCCAGATGTGGAAACGAAGGCGACTGAGGTGGTGACCTGCACAGCGTCGTCATAATTAGAGTTGCCCAGTTTAGCAGATAAGTCTCTTGCAATATTTGGACATATAATTATAGTAAAAAAAATTTGTTGTTTACCTGAAATTCAAATTTAACTGGGTGTTGTGTATTTTATCTGCAACGAAATGGGACACTTAGCTATTTCCTAGGCCTGTGACCTCTTTACAAGAGAGAATAAAGAAAAATGAAATGAACAAACAAACAAATAACCCGTGGACATAATCAATTGTTTAATGTTATTTGGGGACGAGGGGGATAGTATGGGGAGAAAGGGAAGGGGGTGGGAGAGGAGGGAGGGGAAGCTAGATATAAGGTGATAGAGAAGTCACAATAGGTGGGGAAATTATTATACAACAAGTTGACAATGAATGCACTGTGGAATTGTATGCCTGAAACCTATGTAATTCTTGCTAATAGATGTCACCCCAAAAAGTCTATCAATAAAAATGAATTTAAAAAAAAGAGAGAGAACTTATGCAATATAACTATATATAAAAAGTTAATATATGAGTATATACTTAAGTGACATAGTTTCACAGTGCATTTACTGTTCTGATCTTTGTTTCTTTTCCCTAGTCAGTACATCTTAAAGATCTTTGTACATCAGTTAATACATACATACTTTTTGCATTTTAAGGGCTCTTTTAATATTCTATTGAAAAACTTAAGTATAAGCTACTACTGTTTCTTGCCAGTCTTCAGTTGATGGACAAGGATGATGCAAGGCCATGATTGTTATTATAAAGAACGTGCTTTTAGTGCTTCATGAAAAGCTTGCCTTAGGATCGCTTTGAATTTTAGTAGTCTGTTTTTAGGTATTTATACTTTTTACTGGTATCTATTAGTAGACATGAATCTATTGACATATTGGCATTTGATATTGTAGTTTATTAACATCCCTAAAATCTTTCTTCTCACAAGGAGATGGATTGATGGATATCTTTTGGCCTTCATTCTTCTGATCTTATCAGAGTTAAGCTTGCTTGCAGGTTGGCTTATTTCCTGAATGACTGAGCTCAAAGGCAGTCATGTGTGGACTTGTGTCTGGATTGTAGTAGGCATCTACTGAATTAACCGAGGAAGGTTTGGAGGACTATTGGAGGAGACCACCCCTGACCTGTTTCATCTTTCCTTTGCTCTTTATTTTCTCAAATGGCTGGTGTGGAGATGAAAATGAATGAACTAGACATAACTTTGTAGGAAAAAAATTAAGGACTTGACAGTGAAGAAAGGCAGAAGAAAACAAAAGGAAAAGCAGCCAGGAAATTTCTCACTTAGGAAGCTGGGTGGTAGGAGAGGCATACCCTGGAGCGAGCTGACGTCATGGGCAGGCGCACTGATACTCTCTAGAAAGGGCATGCCCTGTGGTTATTTTACGTTATACATACATGTAAAAGTTTAATATTTGTAATCCACATAAAGGACAGGAACAGTGAATTTTTAAAGCAGAGAATTTTGGAAAATTAATTGAATGAGAAAGGATGCAAATTGAGAAAAGTTGTGTTGAGTAGTAAGTCACAATATTTACTGAAATATGGCTGGGCTGCCTGAAATTCAAATAAATAACATTTACAATACAATAGAAATAAATAACTTGTACCTCTGAATTTAATTTAAAAAGAGTTATTGAAAACTATTTTCTATACAAAAATTGTACAACTAATGCTACAAGCAGAGCCTCCGCCCACAGAAGCATAGGAAGAGTAATAACATTCTGCTTACACAAGTGCAGGGCCCCTGCTGCTCTTCCTAATTGGTTTTTAAAATGCAGACTGCCAGCACTGGAGGGGAACAGCAGTGTTCCTTTCTAAGGGTACTTTAGTTTTCTTAGTCTGAGCACCAGAGTATTGGGTTTCCTTTCACCAGCGTGAGAAGAAATGATTCTCAGAGATTTCTGCAGTGATTAATGTCTTAAAAACAAAGAAACAACAACTCACGTTCTGTTTATTTGAAGATTTCTATTTTTGCCCCAAAGGAATTCACTATGTAAAAATAATTTCCGTATGTGGTGGTTCGGTTAAGTTTTAATTTGGAGATATGTGTATAACTTTTAGTATTATTTCTGTAGAATATATGTTGAGAACTCAGGTTAAATTCAGTAGAGTATGATGAAATCTAGGAATTGAGGAAAACTGGCATATTATTGAGCTATACTTTATATTTGAGATTACGACTGATGTTTTTGTTTTAAAATTTTTTATCACTCCTCTGAGGGGTTTTCAAAACAACTTTATTGTTGTATAATTGACATAATAAACTGCACACCCTACACACACACACCCCCACACACGCACACAGTGTACAATTTGGTAAGTTTCAAAATATGTACATTCTAACAAAACCATCACTGCCAGAAGTTTCCTGGTCCACTTCATAAATGCTTTCTACTTCTCACACCCTCCCAAGCCCCCTAGACAACCATTCATCTTGCTTTCATTATACGAGGTCGGACAATAAATTTCTCTAACTCATCAGAGAAAACGTGCTACGTAACTCATTGCTGACTATCACTACGATCACCTTATGGAGTTGTTTGTTCAATGCTGCCAACATAAGCACCTGGTGCAAGTTTGTGAACTGAATTGTCAGATTTTGGGTATGACGACAGCTCTGGTGGCCATTCCAGAAAAAGAGTTCCAAATTGCTTTGAAGGGGGAACTAAGTGCTGGCATTGGTGCAGAGCTTCCCAAGGGGAGTACTTTGAAGGTGACCGTAATGTTATTCAGCAGTGAGGGATGTAGTACTTTTTCTAGGTTGAGTTCACAAAATTAATTGTCTGACCTGGTAGACTTGTTTGCATTTTCTCAAGTCTTATATACATGGGATCATATGTCATGCACTCTTTTCTGTGACTTCTGTCACCCAGCATAATTGTTTTGAGCTTCTTCCATGTTGTTGCATATAACAATAGTTGCTTTTTATTGATGGGTAGGATGCCGTTGGATTGATGGGTAGGATGCCGTTGGTCGATAAACCACAATTTGTTTTTCCATTCATCTGTTGGTAGACATTTAGAATGTTTCCGGTTTGGGGCTATTATAAATAAAGCTTCTTTGAACATTCATGTACAAGTCTTTGTATGTATGTGTACTTTCTTTTCTCTTGGGTGAATACCTAGGAGAAAAATCACCAGATCATAGAGCAACCATATGTTTAAATTTTAAGAAATTGCCGAACTGCTTTACCAAGTGGTTGTATTACTTTACATTACCACCAACAGTATATGAGAATTGCAATTCCTTTACATTCTTGCAGGAACTTGGAATTGATAGCCTTTTAAATTCTAATTATTCTAGTTGGATATGTAGCAGTATCTCATTATGATTGTAATTTGCATTCCCCTAATGACTACTGATGTTGAGCATTTCCTCATGTGCTTATTTGCTCCAGATATCTTTTTGTATGGTATTTAGAATGTGTAATGATTTTATTCTCTCATTTCTTTATTGATGATTTGTATGTTTTTTTCCCATGATCAGTTAGAGGAGAGGTTTATCGGTTTCATTGATTGTCTTAACTAGCTTTTGGTTTCATTTTATTTCTTTATTGTTTTTTATTTAATTTATTTCCACTCTGATTTTTTTTTTCCTAGTCTTACTACTTTGGGTTTAATTCACTCTTCTTTTTCTGCTTAGTTTTGAGCTGAGATCATTGATTTGAGGTCTTTCTTCTTTTCTAACATAATTATATAGTGCTATAAATTTCCCCCTAAGTAATGCTTTAGCAGCATCTTTCAAATTCTGATATGTTGTGATTTCATTTCTATTCAGTTCAGAATACTTCAAAATTTCTCTTTGATTTTCTTCTTGACCTGTGGATTATTTACAGGTATGCTGTTTGGTTTCCAAATAGTTGAGGATTTTCCAGATACCTTTGTTAATGATTTTAATTTAATTTTATTGTCATCAGAGAACATAGTTTATATGATCTGAATTCCTTTAAATTTATTGAGACTTGTTTTATGATTCAGATCATGGGTCATCTTGGTAACTGTTTCATATGCACTTGGAAAGAATATGTGTTCTACTGTTGTTGAGTGGTATATTCTGTGAATGTCTGTTAGGTCGTGTTAGTTGACAGTGTTATTTAAGTCTTCCATATCCTTGCTGATTTTCTGTTTACCTAATAATATATCAGGTACTGTGAGGAGGGTCTTGAATTCTGCTATTGCAATTTTAGATCTGTCTGTTTCTCTGCAATGTTGTCCATAGTTTGAAGGTCTGCTATTAGGTGCCTACGTGTTTAGAAATTCTTCTTTGCTCTATGGATCGACCAGTTTTTCATATAAAATGATTTTCTTTGTCCCTGGTGATAATTTTTACTCAGCAGTCTCATTTGTCTGATGTTAAAGAAGCCACTTCAACTTTCTTTTGACTGGTGTTAAAACGATACATCTTTTCTTCTTCGTTTGACATGTTTATGTCTCCATATTTATAGAGCATTTCTTATAGTTGAATTTTGCTTTTTTATCCATCTGACAATTTCTGCTTTTATTAAAAGTAATTTTTTTCAATTATAGTTGACATTCAATATTATCTTTCAGGTATATACCATAGCGATAGACACGTACATAACTTATGAAATGATCACCCTGATGAGTCTAGTACCCATCTGACACCACACATAGTCATTACAATAACTGGTAATTTGCACATCTTAATCTCTTTCCCCTTTTCAGTCATCCCTCCAGAACCTCTCATCTGGCATGCAGCAGTTGGTTCTCTGTATCTATGAGTTTGTTTCTGTTTTGTTTGCTTGTTTATTTTGTTTTCACATATAAGTGAAATCATGGTGTTTATCTTTTTCAGTCTGACTTATTTCACTTAGGATAATACTCTCTAGGTCCATCCATGTTGTTGCAAATGGCAAGATTTCATTTTTTTTTAATGGCTGAGTAATATTCTTTTGTTTTCTACTTTGTTTTTGTTTTTAATAAATTTATTGGGTGAGATTGGTTAATAAGAATATATAGGTTTCTTTTTTGGGGAGCGAGGGTAGTTCCCTGGCTGGGGGTTGAACGGGAATTGAACCCAGGCCGCAGCATTGAGAGTGCCGAAGCCTAGCCGCTACTCCACCAGGGAGTAGGTTATATAAGTCTCAAGTGTACAATTCTGTGATACATCGTCTGTGTGCTGCATTGTATGTTCTGCACCCAGAGTCAGTTCTCCTTCTATCAACATACTTTTGCCTCCTTTACCGTCTTTTACTGACACCCCCTGCCTCTGGTAACCACTAGACTTTTCTCTGTCTTGTTCATTTGTTACTTTCAGTTTTATATCCCACATATGAGTGAAGTCATATGATTCTTGACTTTTTGTGTCTGACTTGACTTATTTCTCTTAGCATGATAATCTCAAGATCCATCCATGTTGTCACAAATACAGTATTGCATCTTTTCTTATGGCCAAGTGATATTCTATTGTGTATATGTACCACCTCTTCTTTATCCATTCATCTATCAGTGGACACTTAGGTTGCTTTCATGTCTTGGCTGTTGTAAATAATGCTGCAGTGAACATAGAAATTTGTATGTCTTTTTGAATCAGTGTTTTGGGTTTCTTTGGATAAATACCCAGAAGTGGAATTGCAGAGCCCATCCTTGTCTCTTATTATAGCCTTTGTTTTAAAGTCTGATATAAATATTGTGACTCCAGCTTTTTCTCGTTTCTGTTTGCATGAAATATCTTTTCCACCCCCTTACTTTCAGTCTGTGCATGCCTTTTTGATCTGAAGTGAGTCTCTTGTAGGCTGCATATGTATAGGTCTTGTTTTCTTATCCATTCAGCCACCCCAAATTCATTTATAGAAATTGAATTTGATCTGTTTTATATCTTAGTTGTTCCTAACTTTGGAACATATGAAATACTGTTATAATAATAACTTTCAGTGCCCTAGTTTGCTGTTTCCTGTATCTGTCAGTTTTGTGTTGATTTTGATTGATAGCCTTCTTTCCTAATTATGGGTCTTATTTTTCTGTCTTTTTATGTCTGGTAATCCTTTATTGGTTACTAGATATTATGAATTTTACTTTGTCGAGTGCTGGATATTTTGCATTTCTATAAATATTTTTGAGCTTTGTTCTGGGACATAATGTTAAGTTAATTGGAAATTACTTGATCCTTTTGACTCTTGCTTTAACATTTTTGGGTGGGCCCAGAGCAGCATTTAGCCTAGGGCTTATTATTTCCCATTTATGAAGCAAGGCCATTCCTAGGAGTGCTGAATACTGTTCCTCTAACCTGTTGGGATAGTTCTTTTCCTGACTGTGGGTAGCTTCTTCCTGAATACTTCAGGGGGACTTGTGGCAGTTCTCTGGGATTTTCTCACTGAGCAGCTCTCTCCTCTGTAGCTGCCTTGGGGTTCTTGGGTTCTTAGCGATTTTTCCATTGCAGAGTCAGGCTCTGCCTGGGTTATTCTCTCTGCATTGAAGTCTCGAATCTCTCTTAAGGCAGTCAGTAAGCCGCCGCAACTTTTTAATGTGCCAGGAATCTGACGTTGGCTGCGAATTTTTCTTCTGTGGAGCTTCCATAATATTTACCAAGTTTGATGTGTACATAGTCTTAGCCATAAATTGGTTGATGTGGTCTGACTAATTCTGGATTGACTTTGCAAAAGAGCAAAGTTTTTATTCTTTGAATGTAGTTAAATGTCAATTACTGGTTATGTTATCAATGATATCACATTGAATGAGAAGAATTTCCCCAAATGTATAGAATTCTGGCCTGATTTTAGTGTTTTTGTTTGTTTCCTTGTTAGGATGAGTGTGAGCATGTCAAATAAATGACTTATATTTGACTTAGGTTAGTTACCTCATTGTTACTGGGACTTTGGTCAGTTGTTATTATAACTGCCATAGACCATCTTGGCATTGTAATAGCAAACTTTATTGATTTACGATGGAACATCTAGGTTTTATATGTATTAGAATCATGATCTGTTGATGCTGATGCTTTGTTGAGATCAATTAAAGTAACGCTTGAGTCTTGATGTTGTTACTTGCTTGTACCTGTATTTCATCTGCTTTTCATGTGACCTTTTCCAACAGAAGTAGTGCAGAGGGTGAGCCCATCCACATCCTGAGTGTTGATGAGAAGAACAAGTTGGGAGCCAAGATTATCAAGGCGGAGATGATGGGAAATATGGTATGACTTACCCGTAGTTCTTTTGGAGAATAGTAATTAAATATTTAATGTTTGCAGAATAATTTTGAAAGTTCCTTCACAATGTGGATATAGTACATTTTGAAAATAACTGCTCCTTACTGATCCTTTAAAGAAATTATCGAACACTTCTAAAAGCAGTACTGTTTTTCGACTTCTAAATTATCTACTTTCTCTGTCAGATTTCTGAAATTTAAGATCCTAGGGAACTAAATGCTTTTTAACATCTTATTTACTTTGCTCTTTGCTTTATTCTTTCATTTCTAACTTATTGAACATATTTGAGGGAGCTAAATATAACACTGCCTCCTTTCCCCTTTTTTTTAGTCATATATTATTAAGAACGTGTTACTTTCTTAAATTCTCTTACACAGGAACCTAAAAGTGAGCTCCTAGAAAGAATGGTGAATTCATTTATTCACATTTTAGGTCAGTGTGTTTGTTCCTCATGATGTGATAGATGCTTTGTATAGGTTAGCTCATTTAATTTCTACCATAATGTTGTGATTTAAGACTGATTTACCTCAGAATTGAATAGAAATAGGGATAATTTGGTAAGAGCTGCATCTATCTATCCATTCATTTATTATATTAATATTATCACATTCCTCTTATACTAATATATGTTGCACATTGCACATGGCAGAATAGCAAAGTCAGATCGCTTTGCGTGTCTTGTCAGAATAGATTCCCTCATGATCATAAGTATGTACTCATCTCAAACTCAAATATAAGTCATCTTTAAATAGTCTGTTTCAGTATACTATTATTACAAACTCTTCAGTAGAACAAAAGGCGGCTAAATAAGATACTTCTGTTATTAGTCTGTATGTCTAATAAAAGGCTTACCTTGCATATGCTACTCTCCCTCTTTGAATTTGGCCCTTGGTAACACTGAATTTCAACTCAGAACTTTACCCCAGAAGTTGGTGAGAGAGACAAACCAACAACAATAACAATAGCAGAAAATAAAGTCAGAGAATTGAAAGGATGAAGGAGTCCTTTAAAATAGTGAAGGAGAGGTTGCCAGGTTAGGAGGTTAACTTACGTTAAGAGAAGTGTTTCTGTGTTCATGGAACCACAGCTGTGGAGAACGCTGCTTTTTGCTTTTCATAAAAATCTATTTATTTAATTTATTTCTTTGTGATTTATTGCTTTGTATGCCAGTTGTTTTATGTAAATTCCTAGAGGCTTCCTAAGATAAAAATGAAATATATTCAGAATTTTTATCTAAATTACAACAAAGAGGGTAATATTTTAAGTCTTGTGATGTCTTACAAGTAACTGAAATTTTGAAGATTTGAAGTTTATAATATCTAAGGAACTATGTAACAATGTCATTCTTAAGGTTATGTATTTCCTCCATCTTCCAATTTCCCCTAAAATATATGTCGTTGTAATTATTTACTTTCAAAGCATAAACAAATACCACAGATATTTGAGAAGTTGATAATGGAGATAAGTTTGTTAAGAAGTGATATACCAGGCTGTGAATTGGTAACTGAATGTACGTGTTGGCCACATGGGTGTTCACTATGCTGTTTTTCTGTTGTATAAATTTGAAATTTCTACGATAAGGAATTAAACTTTATATACCACACCTATTTTTCTTGTTTTTCTTTTTGAAGGAGTTAGCTGAACAACTTAAAGCCCAACTTGAAAAGGCAAATAAATTCAAAGAAACTACAACACAGATATTGTCAAAAAAATCTGGGGTAGAGGTAAGTAATAAAAGTTTGTTTGTAGGTATATAATTACCTTGTGTAATACTACTACTTGGCAGTGTTAATATTTTAATATAAAATGTATCTGTAACTGTGTTGGGGGTGTGTGTGTGTGTGTGTGTGTGTGTATGTATACTTACTTGCTTGGTTTTAATTATTCTCATATGTAGTCTCCTATGTCCCATCAGTGTGTCCTGATGGAGAAAGATAGTATTTGTTCTTCTGCTCTGAGGATACCATACAGTCATTGACAGACCACATCTCTTCCCTTCAGCATATAGCTCTATACTATTACTGATGTCTTTATTTTAGCTCCTCCTAGCTTTTGAGCATTGGACTTCACAGCTCAGTGTAGTAGAATTGAAAGTTGTATTCAAAGTAGTAAAGTAGAATTTCTGTTTGGGAGCATCTTTTGGAAACTGTATAGCTCTTTGAAAAGGGTTTTTATTCTAATGATTCTTTGACTAGGAAGAAAATTTTTTATCTTCTTGGCAGAGAGAGGAGATTTGCACATTTAGTTCAAGCTTTACCATGCATATACTAAAAACAAACCTCTGCCAACAATTCTGACGTAATTTTCTATTGCCATAAAAGTCATTTATTAATGACATATCTACCTTTCAGAGTTAAATTCAAAGTTATTTGCTGTAACATAGAAATGTGCCGACTTTTTAGAGGAAAATCCTGAAATACTTCTGATAGGGATTTTGCCCTTTCAGAGAAAAGAGAATCCCATTCATAGAACAGTTGAATAGGCAGGAGTCCTTTCATTTCTTAGCTTATTTGTTAGAAATGATAGATTATATGAATTAGGTAAATCTCTTAATTCAACAGTCTGTGAATATCGTTTTGGCTTTGGTAAAAAAACCATCAGCCTTGCAGTTACTGTTTTGCTTATTTTTCTTCCCCTTTAGAGCACAAACTATTGAGTATTTATGGCAAGGGTGATTTCTTTCATGTCTAGTGAAATGTAAAATCGTATTTAGTTCATATGTAGTGCCTGTGGTCATGTGTGGCACATTGTAGGTAACCAAGAAATACTTGAAGTAACTTGTTGATTGAGTGTCTTCAATTTATTTTCTTCCCTGTAGTTTTCCATTATAAATCTTAAAAGTTGATCCCTGAACTTCTGAATCTTCTCACCTGGCCTTCCTATGAGTATAGCTTCCTTATTTAAACAGTAACCCAACTACATACTATCACCATCTCACTGTGCTTGGTTGCTGAGTGATGAGATCCATTGAATTTTGGAAGACTGTCAGTTCTATATCAAGAAAAATCTAATCCTAATTTTTTAATATGTTAGATGCTAATCTGCCTTTCTCTAACTTCTACTGGTTAGTAATCACATCATGGACACATTTAATCTAAGGAAATTCTGCTCTACACTTTTTTTTCTAGTAGTGGAGGAAATTCAGTAAATAATTTTTCAGTAAATAATGAAATAATCACTGCATAATGGTGCAGTGGCTTTACACTAGTGGGTAAGAAGAGCAATATTGGGCTGGCCAAAATGTCCTTGCGTTTTACGTAAAAGAATTGTCTTTCATTTACTCACACACAAAAAAAACAATGATGTTTTGGCCAACCCAATACATTATTATTATCCACAGAAAGTGTGTGCAGAGGGTTTTGTAGACATTCTCTTGAAAGAAATTGAGGAATTCATTGAAGACCTTAAAGGGTCTTAGAGAAACATTAACTAATTCATTAATTAAATAGATAAAACTCAGTGTGGCATTTTGTACATAAAGTCAAATTAACTGGTGAGATGTTTCCAATAGTTGACCATTCTTTCTTAGTGCTGTAATGCTGTCTTTTGAATCTGGTTCTTAGATACATTTTAAGTTCACAATTACCATTGCTGGGATTCCCAGAATATATATGTGCCTAGCTAGGCCTACACTGTTTTTCTGTTTTGGCATCCCATCTCTGCAGCTGATCCCATAAATGTAGTAAAGCAGAAAAAAATTAATTACAAGATTGAAAAAACGATGATTTGCTTTTTACTTTTAAGCAGTGATGTTTATTCAAAAAATACTTTTTAGTTCCTTCTTTGTAGAAGTCATTTGCATTCTTAGTTTTCCAGATCAAATATTTTAAATCTAAAATAAATATTGTATCTTGGCATTTATGCCACCATTTACCACATCATTACCATAGGTTCACCTTACTTGATGGCATAGCGTTTTGTGATGCAGAGTAGGTACACAGCAACGTTACCTCCTTATAGTCATTCAGCTAGTTTGATCCCCAACCAAGCAAGGTCAGTGGATGTATCCACTTTATATACAGTTCTACCTGTTTTTTTTAACCCTCCTGAAAGTATCCCTCAATTTTGTGCTCTAGAATTAGAAATAATAGTATCTTATACATTACTAGAGGGCTTATTTCTTTAAATAGACTGTTACTGAAAAGCAAACATTTCAAGCTAAATTAATAAGGCAAAACAGTTTTATAGATGATACAGAAATGCAAACACATTTTATAGTAACATGTAGAATCTTACGTCTGCTCTTTTGTCACATGTCACATCCAATCCATCATGCAACAGTTTTACCAGCAAACATTTCTTAAATCCGCTGTTTGCTTTCTTATCTACCACACTAAGATGACCGTCATCTCTTCATCATTATCATCTGGACTCTGAAGTAGCTGCTTTCCTTCCTGCCTCAGTGCCTTTGCACAGTCTTTCCTTTGCTTATAATATTATTACTTTTTCCCACCGTTGACCTGAGGTGTCCAACCTTTTGGCTTCCCTGGACCACATTGGAAGAATTGTCTTGTGCCACACATAAAACACACTAACACTAATGATAGCTGATGAGCTAAAACAAACAGTGTTGCAAAAAATCTCATGATGTTTTAAGAATTTGTGTTGGGCCACATTCAAAGCCATCCTAGGCCACAGGTTGGACAAGCTTTTTCTTGGGAAAAAATTCACTCTGGAAATAAAACATATAAACAAGATTAATTTTACAAACATATAATTATAGTTTTATTGGTACTTTTTAGGAAAGCTAAACGTTCAGTTTTCATATTTATAGTGCATAGCAAGTATGCAGGTACCAAACAGGTTCTGATTAGAAGAATTGTAGTAGACACTTGCTAGTAAAGATTTATGAGGAAGAGAAAACAAAATTAGTTGGACGAAACTGAATAACACCAGAAAGCCCAAAAAGCAAAACAAAACAGAAAACATTTGAAATTATGTCACAATGTATCAGAAAAAATTTACGGTATTAGTTATCTTCCTATTTACCCAGAATACCCAATAAATCATCTATATGTCATTCTTTGAATTAAGTTGAAAAATTAGCTCATAAAATATCATTGGTTTGGAAATCTGTACCACCGGAGTGATAGAATGTGTTTAATAAAGAGTTATTACCTTGAGAAAATGAATTAGCTTAGACTATTTTATTCTTATTTATTTTATTACTTAAGTTCTATTTCTAAATTTATTTCATTGACTTTCAAGATATAATTTTATTTTTCAAGACAGTAATATTAATTGACATGTATTGTACTTCCACTCCTGCTATCATTATTAGAGTAATAGATGGTACTTTTTGAGGGCATACTATATGCCAAGACTTGTTTTACTAAGCACCTTATATATAGAAATTTCTTTACTTCTCATTAAAATTCTATGAGGTCATTTATCCTCATTTTTAAAGTAAATTAACTGCAAGATGAACTGAATCTCAATTAAGTTTTAATTTGGTGACAAGAAATAAGATTAGGTATACAAGGGCTGATTGGAAAAAATTCAGCCATAAATGCCTGTATTTTTCATATTACATGCCTGGATACTTTCCAGACAGCCCTCATATGTGGGATTTAAAATTATTTAAATAGAAATTATTTAGAATATTTGCTTTGACTTAGATTGATAAGCTGATGTTTGAAATATAAAAATACAATCTTGCCTAGATGTTGAAATTAATTTTGTATGCAGTCATGCAAGCTCTAAACACAAATGCTCATATAATTAAACAGAAAATTTTCCATTAGAGCGATTTTGTATATGGGCTTGCAAAAATAAATTGAAGTATATATATTTTTATTTTTCATTCTTAGGTGTTTTCTAATTATAAGTAAAATATACATTCTTTATGAAATGTAGAAAATGAAAAAATAAAAACAAAAACCTGAAAGAGAAAAGAAAAATCTCCCTAAATCCTACCGTTCAGGGATAATCCACTGATAAATATTTTATGTATTTCCCTCCAGATTCCCTTCCTTCTTTCCTCTCTCCTGAATTACATGTTAAATATTTTTGTACAATTAACATAACAAAGCAAAAAAGGGAGAAAAATCCATTTTCTTTTCATGTTTTGGTGTTTCCCCTCAAGTCTCTGTCCATTATAAATATGGGCACATGTGCCTAATTTTATGTAATTGTAATCTTTTAAAAAGATTTTTATTAAAAATAAAGCTAACATGCATTATATCAGTTTTAGATGTACACCATAGTTGTTCAACATTTATATCCCTAAAGAAGTGGTCACCATGATAGTAAGTCCAGCAACCATCGATGTTGCAGTATTATTGACTATATTCCCCGTGCTGTGCATCACATCCCCATGGCTTATTTAATACCAGGAAATGCAGACCATTTATTGCCCTTCACCTTTGCCCCCCTTTTTAATTTTTCAATTACAGTTGACATTCAGTGTTATTTTATATTAATTTTAGTTATTCAGCATAGTAGTTAGACATTCGTGTAATTTAAGAAGTGGTCCCCCAGCCTAGTCTGGTCCTCACACTTGGCACCATGCATAGCTGTTCCCGTATTATCAACTGTGTTCCCTGTGCTTTACTTTCCTCCGCATGACTATTTTGTAACTACCCATTTGTACTTCTTAGCCCCTTCCCCCTTTTCACCTTGTCCTCTGACTCCCTCCCGTCCGTCACCCCACCAGGCATAGTTATTACAGTATTATTGACTATATTTCTTATGCTGTACCCTACATCCCCATGACTGCTTTTTAACAACTGATTTGTATTTCTTAATCCCTTCTCCTTTTTCACCCACTTCCCCCAACACCCTTGCCATCTGGCAGCCATCAAAATGTTCTCCGTATCTACGAGTTTGTTTCTGTTTTATTTGTTGGTTTACTTTGTTCTTTAGATCCCACATATAAACAAAGACACATTGCATCTGTTTCTCTCTGACACACTCCACTCAGCACATTACCCTCCAGGTCCATCCATGCCGCTGCGGATGGCAAGAGCCCAGTCCCTTCCAGGGCCGAGTGATATTCCATTGTATGTGTGTGCCACCTGCTCTTTACCCAGTCATCCATCAGTGGACACCAGGCTGTCCCCACATCGTCACCTTTGTAAGCAATGCTGCAGTGAACATATGGAGGCACATGTCCCCTTGAAGTAGGGTTTTGGGTTCCTTCAGATAAATACCCAGAAGTCAGATTACTGTGTCTTTCTCTTTCTCTTGTTATAGCCTTTATTTTAAAGTCTATTTTTTGTGGTATAAGCATTGCTGACCCAGCTTTCTGTTGTTGTTTGTTTTCATTTTCATAAAATAATAATTTCCGTCCCATTACTTTGCCTGTGTGTCTTTCAGTCTGAAGTGAGTCTCTTGTAGGCAGCATGTATAAGGGTTTTGCTTTCTTATCCATTCCCCAGCCCTGTGTTTTTGATTGGAGTATTCAAAATTAAATGAAGTATATTTTAGAACTCTATAAAATTCTGTCAATATTAATTTCTATATAGAAAAGTTGTCTTTTAAAGTTGTTTTTAAATAGGAAAAATGTAAGGGAGATTTTAGATTTTATTGCTATTGTTGATGTATGAAATATAACATTTGTTGTGTTTAAATTTATCTATTTTACAACTAAATTTTTCTTCACATCTAAAAGAATTCTCTTATTTTAATGTGAAAAAAATTCTAAAATGTCAACATTTAAATTAAAAAAAATCTTTTTCTCTCCTCCTCCCCATACTGGCAAATGGTGTGAAGAACCTAGGTGGAAATACAATATAAAATTATAGTCTCGTGGCTGGCTTCATATGTAAGGATTGCATATATAAGGGGTAATCATGAAAAAAGGAAAGGAGACCGAAGAATGAATTGGTTTTTCATATTATGCTAGAGCCAGACACTGTACTGGCTCTAGAAAATATCTGCTTAACAAAACTAAGATCGCTGGAGATTAAACATGCCCCCGAATAATCTGTTTTTGAAATTGTGAAATGAAGTGTGTAATTTGTTTTAAATATTACTCATAATTCTTTTAGTAATGATCCTTTACATTAATATTTTATTTTTTCAAGCTTATACATGTTTAATATCTGTTCTATCAGCAGCTTTATGAGAGAGGTTCGGCAGGTCATTATTATACCAATTTTACAAGAAATGAAACTGAGGCTAAAGTAAATATGTACTTTCATTTAAATCTAGAGCATTGCTCTAGAAGAATTCCAAGATTGATGGAATGGCTTGAACAACATAAAAGTTGTGGTCATGGAATACATTTTCAGTTTATATCTGGATTATCTCTTATCTTCTGTATCTCAGTACTGACACAGAATTTGCACAGTGCTCTCTGCCAACTAAAGAACTTGGAAAATTGCTGAGCAGCGTTCTAAGTGCTCTGATTACACGAATGCTTTGAGGCCTTCACTCTGCACAAAAACATAGCATCGCAGGTGTAGCCAGAATATAGAAAGGGAAAGTTGGAAGAGATGTAACAGGGCTCAGAAATAAACACCTTTCTGTGAATGGGAGACTTAGCAGAAACATAAGAGCTGGAGCTTGCAGGGATCTGACTTTAAACAAAGGCTGAGAACTGAGCTCAGCTGATATAATGGGACTTAAAACATCCCCCCAAACCAGGCTTGACAGTTCCTGTAAAATGAGTCTGGAAAAGGCTGTGAGTAATTCAGGCTGTAGCTCATGGGAAATGGTTTACAATGGGAGGTGTGAAAGCAGACATAGCCTTTTAGCCACGTGAAATATCCTCAATGGCTGTGTTCGGCTAAAAATTTGTAGAAAACAGATTATGGATTGAAAGTATGTGGAATATAACTTCTTCCAAAGATTTAGAGAAGTGAAAAGCATTTTGGAACTGTTAATGAAAAAAGTAGAAATTGTGTGCGGTATCATTGCGTATGGAGTAGCCAATTGGACAGTTGTGTGGAGGGCTAATTTAGCAAGTTTGTTTCGTTGTGTAGTTGCTTTCTTTCTAATAAGCAGGCTTTAGTAGTCTTCTGGAAGAAATAATCAATTAGACACGCCATCTGCCGCATAAGAGATGGACACCTTCATACAATATCTGTTTGAATATTGGTCCTTTGTCATCTTTTAATATTTACATAAAAAAACTTTATTTGAAGTTTGCTTCTATGATTGCTTAAGAAAAAAACAATAAAATAAACTGGATTTCCCCCCCACCTTTTCCCTGAAAAGGTTGTGGTCGTTTTACATGGTAAAGAAAGCCCTGGGAAGTTAAGATAATTCACAGTATGTGAAAAGCTAGCATCCTTTTTATACTATTTTTTTGTTAGTAAATATAAGCATTCAACACTCTTTACAATAATTTCAAAAATTATCTCTAAATTCCAAACCTTCCCACAGAATGAAGAGCAGCAAGAAGTGGTTCTTGTCAGAACGGATCAGTCTGGAAGAGTGTGGCCTGTGAATACACCAGGGAAACATCTGGAATCTAAAGGAGGAAGAAGGAAGAGACACATGGTATGTTTAGCACATGTCTTTGTTTATTCAGAATTCCTTTCTCCACCTTGGGGCTTCCTCTGCATCAGACTGCTTCAGAATACTCTCGGAAGGGTCTCTGTGTGATGCAGACACTGGGAGGTAGTAAAGTATGTTATTACTCTGCCCTTTACAACATGGAATCTAATTCAAGTACAGTTTTCAAATAGCTGTGAACATTGAAGTTTCAGGCAATTTTAATTTTAGTGTACATTTCTTTGCTATTGTTTCTAGCTTCTTTTTATGTACTCACCATAGGTTTGAAGGAAAACCTTGGTCTCCCAGACCTGTTGTCTGTGTTAGCTATTTGAGACCTGGTGATGGAGCATCCATAAGTAGTGTCTTAATCATGTAGTTGCTGTGAACCTAATTTCCTTTTTCATCTTCTAGCTCTAGCAATTAGTTTTTAACACTACCTTGAGACTCTTGAGATGACAAAACCACTGTATTCAGTTCTCCCAGTTAGGTTTTTTGTTTTAAATTTGAAAGATCATACAAATGGTAATTGGGTCCACGAAAGATTTGTTCATTCAGAATTTTCATGGTAAATGTTTGTTATTTGCCTGTTGAGTGCCTGTGCTGCTAGAGATAGTAATTAACTCTTGAGCAAATAGAAGTGGGATAGATGCATCTTCTAATGAAATGGGAGGAATTAGGGGTTAGCAGGGGCGATATGGCAGGGGAATAGTAAAAGCTTCAATAATATGAAATGACAGAACTGGTTGGGGATCCAGGAACATGTTGCCAGATGCTGTCGAGGGCTCTTTTTGAGTTGCCTGCTACTGCGCAGTCTAGTTACAGTTGTAAAGAGGGCAGACACATTCATCCAGGATTGAGGTTTGCTTTTGACACTAATGAAAGGATAAGAGGGCCACAATTCAAGGGTCTGGAGCCAGACAGTGATTGAAGTCATGGAATATGAGGTTTAAGCTAGTGAAGGCAGGAATAGTAATGTTGAGAAAAAATCCTGGGAGTGGGGTTTCAAAGATCGCAAAGAAGTTGAAGAGCAGGTTTCATTTGCGTAAGGGAATGTGAGAACAGTATTGGGGAGATGTGATTTGGGAGGAAATAAATAGCACTTTTCCACATGTAGGTATAGAACCAACTGATAGGCAAGCCCAGGATTGACTTAGATAAGAATCAGCATATCAGCTTTGTGTCTGATGGAGCTGTTTGTATTGGGTTTGCTGGTACTTGCCCTGTTTTCATAATGCTTAGTTGAGCTCTGGATACTGCAGATTTCCCTCTGTAGGAGTAGGGAATTTTTACTACAAGCAGAAGAGTGGAAAGAAGAAGGGACAAAACAGTTCCACCTTTCACCCCGAAGTCAGAAATCAGATCGTGTCATGCCTCTGTCAGGCAAAAGCAAAAGGGCAGAAATATAGGCGGTGCTGTTCTCAGGGGAATTCTTGCACATAGAAACAGAACCAATGGGAGTAAACCCGGAGGAGGGGTTGTGATACAGACTGGGATTTTTACATTTCATATCAGGTTTGTAGGTGATTCATGAAAATCCTTCAGAGACTCAGGTTTTCACTAAATTAACGATGTTCATTTTATCATAGGCTTCAACCCATGAGGAAAAGGAAAGGGTTCGATACTTTCAGGATGATGATAGTCTAAGCCTAAATGATTTAGTCAAGAATGAAAAGATGGGAACAGCAGAAAATCAAAACAGACTTTTTATGCGAATGGCATCTAAGGTAAGGTGTATTTGTTCCTAGCATACTTCTGAGTTTTGGGACTCTGGGTGCTCGATCTAACAGCAGTGATCTACTTTTCAGACAGAGGTGGTTCTTTCTAATCTTGATCTATTTTATTAAATTAAAATCTGTGTAAAACATATTAAGAACATGTATTTTGGAATAGATTTGATTAAGAAATGCACATTTAGGATTTAGTTTTTTAATATGGTCTCTGGTTTAGTTTTTAAATGTATTCCATAAAAATGTTAATTATATATTTGCTCCACCATTAAAGGGAGAGTTTTGAGTCAGAGTTTGATATTGACAATGTAGTGCTAGCTAGGTTACCAGTCTGTTTTGTTTTAAGATTCGTCTAGTTCTTCATAATTATGCCACAGGGAGTATGTTTGGAGTAATACATTATAGATTATAGAAAAGATATCTTAGAATGATCTTGTCTTTTATATGAAAATGTATATTAATACATCGTTACTGGTAGTAGGATGTTTTTGTTTCAAATAGCGTTCTTTGTTGCAATGTTTTCCAAACACTAACATTAATTTTTTCTTTTTTAATGGAAGAGATATATTTAAACTTAACTCTCTATCAGGGTTTGACCCCACTGGAAGAATTTAGCTTACTGCTTGTATTTGCACATAAAGTTTTATTGGGACACAATCATGTACATTTGTTTATATTGTCTACGATTGTTTATGCTCTATAATGGCCAGGTTGAGTAGTTGTGACAGAGACTTTAATAGCCCACCAAGCTGAAATTAACTTGAAGTGGATTAAATGAGGACTTAAATGTGAGACCTGAAACCATAAAACTCCTAGAAGAGAACAGGGAAAAACTCCTTGATGTTGGTTTTGGTGATGATTTTTTTTCTAAATGACATCAAAAGTACATGCAACAAAAACAAAAATCCCTAAGTGGGACTACCTCAAACTGAAAAGCTTCTGTGCAGCAAAAGAAACAATGAAAAGGCAGCCTATTAAATGAAGGTATTTGCAAACCATCTCTCTGATAAGGGGTTAATATCCAGAGTGTCTAAAGAATGCATATAACTCAATAGCATAAAAACAGATAATCCATTTTAAAATTGGCAAAGGTCTTGAATAGACAAAGTTTTGTGAAGATGATACACATATGTCCAACAAGTGTATGAAAAGATGCTCAGCATCACTAATCATCAGAGAAATACAAATCAATCACAATGAGATGCCACCTCATACTTGTTAGAATGACTGTTATCAAAAAGAGGACTTTAGTAATCTTTCTTGACCTTCCACATGTTAATGAAGTGTGAAACTAAGACTAAGACAGTTCAATGGCTTATTCAAGGTCAAGTTAACTTTCCCAAGTTCCCATAGCTAATGAGTTGCCAAAGCCAGCATCAGAAGTCTTAACTTCTGACTCCCAGTCCAGCATTTTTCATTAAACAGTACTGCCTTTCAAATTACTCAGGTTAGTAGATAGTTGTTGATTGTTGCCTAAATTTAATTGTCTTTGTACAAATTCCATGTGTCATTTGTTGGTATTTGGGAATAAGTGGTATGTGCTTTGCTCTTTCTTAAAATACATTCAATTGACTCCAACATTCTTTAAATATAAACTCTTCCATTTAAAATCTAAGACGTCAGTGTTACCTTGGCAACGTAAACTTAGGCACATCTTCATGAGCGCTATATACATCGTTCCTCACTAATTCTGCTAGCACCGTGGGCAGTAATTTTATACTTCTTGTACTGATAGTGCGTTAAAAATGGCCTGGACGGGAAGGGAATGTGAAGGTACGAGAGAAGAACAGGAGGGGAGAGAAAGACTCAAAAAAGCGAGGACTTTACCTTCAACTGTAGGAAAACGAGATGATTTTTTTTCTAGTAAAAGATGCTTGTGATTCTATTGATAGTTTTATTTTTTTCTGAATTTGTGACACTCACGGCTTGATATATTTTCTGATGGAAGTCTTTAACATACAAAGTACTTATTTCCATAATGTATACTGGAACCTAAATTCTTTATTTTTTATTTTTGGTAAACTGTAATATGAATAACAAATCTTAAGAGGTTAAATGACATACCTTTCTTAAAGGCGTGATTAGGAGGCACCAAATAAAAAATTTTTTTATTTACTTTGTTCATTTTCTAAAAGGTGGAGGCTTGAATTTAGTCCAAACTCCATAATGAAATATTTTTTGTTTTTCTGAACATTACACAGGGGTGGGAACACCGGAAAAGTAATTTATTTAACATACTCTATAGTTCGGGTCTCATTTACCTTTTTTTAATGGTAAACTATACATAACAAAAAATATAACGTTGTAACCATGTTTACTGTACAATTCATTGACATTAAGTACATTCACAATGCTGTGGTAGGGATAGTCAGAGGGTAGGACAGGTTTTCTGGAGTGTATGGTTGATTTGTAGTAGACAGAATCAAGAAGTGAATGTATATGTTTTTAAATTTAAAAAATAGTGATGGTAGTTTTGGAAGCTCAAATGCTTAACAAATACCATGATGAGAATATATTAACTATTAAGTTGCCTGAGTAAAACTAACAAAGTTTTAATAGCACGTTTTAAAAAAATAAACATTTGTTTGTAATCCATGCCTTAATTTGACTGTCAAATACATAGACTTATACATAAGCCAGTACCATATGGCAGAATATTCTGGAGTTCTTCTCCTAATTCCTGTTACTGACCTTCTTGCAACAAAGACATTAGGGAGCGATCAGTATATTTATACCTTAATATAATATGCATGACTCAATAAAGCAATAGGTGTAAACACTGGAAAAATAAATGAAATTATGCAGTACCAATATTTTTAAAAAGTGAGTAAATGTTGTTGAATAGTCTTCCAGGTGTTGTACAGGAATGATAAATTACTACTATCGGTACAGCAAATAAGGATGACGGGGATTGCACATAGTATTCTCAAGTCTTTTCGCCACAGAAATATTCTAATGAAAAACATTGCTGTTGTTTATAAAAGCTAACATTGAAGTTTATTTTTATTTACATAGGTAGCAAGAGAATGTGGAATTAAAAACTTCCATGGAGTTTGCTTGTTGATACGTCAAATCTCTTACGCTAATGGCATCAGAAATATCCACTTTCGTGTTCAGTATTTAAATTAGGTTTTCTTAATTCTGTGATTCAACATCAGTGATTTTTTTCATAGGGCGTAATAATTTGTGTGTGCGCGTGTATGTATGTTTTTATTCTGTGAAGAAAACAGTTACTTATGAAAGAGTGACTCATTCTTGTGCCATAAAATCTTACATTTCTAATAAGTTGGTATTAATTCCCAGATGTTTTGTGAGGAACAAAGATAACAAGTAAGAAATCAACTTGAGGACTTAAACCATCTGGAAGTGAATGATTTGTTATGTTACCTCCTAAGATTTTAATATAATTTCATGGAATTCCATTGGTTTTTCTTGCCTTTTTTTTTTTTTAAACAGACTCTGTTAGTAGCTAAAATTATGATCCATTCGGCACGTCTATTTAGCTGCTGACTTTCTAGCATTGCTGTGGTACATGATTTAACAGGAGAGCAATTTTTAGAAATAGAGATTTTCAGCTGAGAGTTGCTATTTTTCTCCCAACTGAAACTTAAAGGTTATTTAATCATCAGTAGGTAGTGCACAAAAGATTGACTTTGTTGTATGCTTATTTGGTAGTTATATGAATAACTGAAATGTGGGTATATTTTTGGTCATTTCTTAAAACTGATACTTGAAAATGAGTGTTCGCCAATGAAGTGGGTGATATTGATGTTAGTTCTTTATGAACTGTGAGGGTTTTACTTATTTGCAGAAGAGCTGGGTACTGTGGTACGTCACACCGTTTGAGTCTGTAAAGGTCAAGGCCAACAGCACAGTTCACTTACATTGTTCTGCTTTGTCTTTGCCAGTTGGCTTTTTAGTTCCACTTTGAAAAATAATTCCTTGTTAGTCTTTGGATTTTAAATAATCCTAAATAATTTTGATAACCTATAGAATCAGTTTCCGTATTCTATTCCTCTAACAAACAACATTTTAGCATCATAATAATGCATTATGCAAGTGGTAATTGGTAGTATAAAAGAAACAGGATTCAGAAAGTTGCTTCTGCCTAGGATGTCCTTATAGACCCAAAAAAGACAAGCATATGATTTCCCCCTCCCCCCATTATTTGTCATGGTTTTAAAATACAGAATTTTGTATCTCTTCTCTTGATGCTAATCAAATGTTTATAGATCGTAGGCTAGCTTTTCTATTTTTACTTTGAACATAAGAACTGTTTATTGACTACCTGGAGAAGGTACCTCAGGAGCCCTACTTTTTTATTATATATAATTTTAATGTTCTTGATTATCCAATTTTAGACCAGAAGTATTACGTGATAAAAGCAGAAAACTAGAAGTGGGGAAGGAAACAGACTACCACAAGGAGAAATGCTTATAGCAATGAGAACTGACAGGTGACTTAATACAGAGAGCAACGAATGAGATGGGAAAATGGAGAGAGGGAACTAAAAATATCATGGGCATCTTGGTTGACATAGCTATTATAGCATAAAAGCAACCAGCCTTCCCGAGGGCCCTTCTGGAATTATGACACGTTATGGTAATTATCCCAATAATTATCCTGTATTATCAGGGAAAGATTAAATTAAGTTCCATATCTTATGTTGTAAAAGGCAGGAAAGTTTATAGCACTGGGAACATTTCCTTTTAAAATGACTGCAATAAGAAACGCTTTTACGAGTCTACTTAAATGGGAAATCTTTAGCTATTTGGAAATTTGTTCAGAAAGACTTATTCTACTAGTTTATAATAATGGTTGTGTTCTAAATATCAGTCATAATTTGATGTCTCCCTTGTTATTATCAATTATCAGTCACTTTTTCATAAAATTTTGACTTCTTCTTTTCCCTTGACAATACAGTTAAGAGGTTTCACTTTTGACTGATATGTATTCCAGAGGGATGTTTAAAACAGAGGGATCTTTGGCGTGCTTGAATACCTAAATTCTGATTTGAAGGAGTTGTTGGCAAGGGAAACAAAAGCCAGTAACAAGGGGAAAAGGGAGAAGTTAATGAGTGGCATACCTGCGCAGATTCTATCCAGAATGTGGGGATGACGGGATTGGTTTCAACAGGAGCACGTGTGCCCTTCTAATAGAGGAGGAGGGGAGAAGGGTAAGCCCTGTGTTTGCTGGATGGTTTGGAGGTTTGGTGGTGGAAGATGAGGAAATTCTTGTCTGGTTTTAATTTTCTCTTTGAGGCCAGGTACTGAGAATGAGAGGGGAATTGATGGAATATCTTACATTTGATGGTGATCTTCTAAAAATTACCACCAAACTGTGGAAAATGGGAGGTTTTTCTAATTGTGTTGAGGAGCTAGTTCAGCTTATGAGTTTATAATGGAGCTGTTTGCAAGATTGAGTGACATTTCTTTAATAACATGGCAGTCAGGGCATAGGACCAGAGAAGGGAGATAGATGGGTGACTACATTCAGAGTAGACTATACTAAAATACTATGTTTGGATTTGGTCGTTAGGAATAGTGGACTGAAGCAGAAAGGAATCAGTTTATTAATACTTCATTATACATGAATTTTCAACCATCATATTATATACACTTGAAATTTGAAATGTCTAAATTTTAATACTGTTACATACTATTTTTGAACAGTGGTTAATGATATTAAAAATAATATTATTGCTGGGACACTCTTGAAAGAATATTGTATGAGCAGAGCAGAGCCCCTGAACCAAAGCACCTTGTTAGTGCTATTTTTAGAAGGTTGAGTCTTTATCAGTCCCCTTTCAGTCATAGACACAGGTTTCTTGCAGGGATTGGACCTTATGAAATTGTGGGAGTGGTTAAGCCGTTTCTTTAAGGCTTCTGTGTTTGCATCTGACGTTGGAGCTTGAAGGCCAGGTGGCAGGCCCTTGGGAGGGAAAAATGCACATGGACAGTGGGAGCACGAGGACAAGCTGGAACCTTCAGCATGAGCTGAAGCTGTCACAGGTGGACAGAACCATGTGCCAGTTCTTGTGGCCGCTGACGTAGCGGGTGTGGATGCCCTGTAGACGAATGCACGCGTCCGGCCTGGCGGTCAGAGACTGCGGGAGGAGGGGCAAGGTAGAGAGGGCGGTTGCAGACTCAGCCGCGGCTTTGTGTCAGGGGCGAACCAGCAGATACGTGACAGCGTCTGCCGGCTCTGACGCTCTGCTGCTCTGCTTCTCTTCTCCAAGCTTTCTCCAAGAATCTCTTTTGTGGTCCACCCGAACCGTAACACCCAGAGAAGGGAATTTGGTAAATGTACCTCAGAATAGTCACATTGACCGAGTGATCACAGCCCGTGCCTTGTTACCTTGGCACATCTCCTTAAACTGGATTTAATCTCCAGATAAAGAAAATAACCAAGTCATGTTTCTGTCTCACATGATGTAACTATCACACACACAACCCAAAGCATGCTAACCCTCTCCCCGGACCAGAACACAAAGCTACTATCACTGTATTTTGTGTTAGATGGCAAGGGGATGAGAATACGGAGAGGTGCCCTAAAAGATCTGCATTCAACATAACCTTCCCCTTGCCTCCACTGTGTAATAGCAACCCATTTGCCCTTAACAGTCAGAATTAGCTACTCCAGCCTGGACAGTAACTCTCTTCTTTGCCTTTGGATTTAGTGGAATAAAGAGCCAGAGTGGCCAGGGGGCAGTCTCATATTCAATGAGTTATTGTTGGGTCCTTTGGTAGTAGGATTCCTCCCTTGGGAATTAAGACCTCTAGACAGCGGGGCCTGAAGTCACGGAGGTGGGAAGCAAAAATTTGCTTGTATGCCAAAAGGGGCAATATTGAAAAGGGGCCACTCATATTTCGCCCCCTGGATTCCCAGACCTTGGAATCCTGGCTGTGCGAGAGCCAACATCATGGTTTGGATACTGATTTGGAGTGTGTGCTTCCTCCTGGAGGACAGTGCCCTAGCCCCACAAGGTGTGTCAGCTAGCCAGCACGTGTAATTAAATCCTGCAAAAGCTGGTTCACTGTGCTGTCCAGCCGTCTACTTCAGGATGATGGGGAACACGGTGAATGAAACGGGGGTGGACCATTGTCTGGTGGTCATCTTCACCTCCTTTCCTCCAGCCAGTTGGTTTCACTTTTTCCCTTAGACTTAATACACCCTCCACAACCTGTCAACTGTCTGTCCATTAAAAAAGGTTCTTTCTAAAGTGTTGATTATTGTTGCCAAATATAGGAAGATGTTGGGCTAATGCTTAAAGATGTGTACATGGCTGATAAATTTAAAACATTTCGGATCTAGCCCCAAAGAGAAGATAATGGGGAAAATGCAAGTAACTAGAGGGCGTAGGAGGAGGGAATTATAGTTACTCTTCTTGGATAGGTGAGTATCATATTTTATTTCAGTTGTGTTGAAGAATCATGCAGACTCAATCAGCAAGACTATACCCTATTTAATTCAAGCACTATGAATAAATCAGAAAAGTTTGGTAATACCCATGAGCAGAGATATAAAGAATAGAAATACTATCTTCCATGTACAGAAGATTTGATTTGAATACATTCCCTAATCACTTATGAACTGATTTTAATAATAATGTTTTTATAATAATATATCATATGAAGTCACCGTTATATATATAAAAGTGCATATTTTACTAGTATGTTTTAGATAAGATAAATGCCTATTTGATATCTATGTTCTTTTGGACAAGTACATTAACCCAATTAGGTGTGTTTTGTTCTAGATGAAATTGGAGTTTTCTTCAAATTTCTCTTCTGCTTCAAAGACTATATTTAAAGTATATCCTTTCTATGTTTTCTTTCCTTCTTTTTTTTCTTTCTTTCTATATTTTAAAGATGGGTTTGTTAAGTGAGAGAGGCTCACTGTAAACCAGACACTCTTCAGTTTTGTAGTTAGATCAAACTTGTGTTTGATTCCTTATTCTGTCTCTTAATACCTATGTGATTTTGATTGTTATTTAGTCTCTCTTAGCCTCAGCTTTTTAATCTGTGCAGGTGAGAATGACAATACTTGTGTTACAGGGATATATGGATATGAGAATACTTAAAATTTTTATCAATACCTAACAGATAGTTGGTCACTATAATGAAAAAGATTAGTGACCAGTTTTGATATTCTTCTAAATATAATGTACTATGGTTGAGGTTTAGATCTGAGTTAAAGCAATATTTTTTAAGTTAGGGCAGTTTTACATAAATGCACAGGCCTGAAAGAATACTGGGATTAATATGGAGAAAAAGAAGAAGGTAAAAGTAAATTCCTGGTGTGGACCAGGAAGCGAGTGTGCTCTGACAAATACCTAACGATAATCTTTTTATCTGATTTTCTCAGTAATAATATTTTAGATATTGTCTTCTGTTTACATTTTGTTCCATATTCTCTCTTTTTTATTTTTTCTTGTTATTTTAAGATGGAAGTTGACATCACTGATTTGGGCCTGTCTTGTTTTCTTTTGTAATGTAGGCGTTGAGTACTTTAATTGTCCTGGTGAGTTTTTAGCAAATCCCACATAGTCTTGTGTATTCTTGTCTTTTTTATGTAGTTCAAAAGTACTTTCTCATTTTCTTTTTTATTTATTTGTTGATCCATAGTTGTTTGGAAGTGTGTTATTTATTTTCCAAATAGTTGGAGGTTTTCCACATATTTTTCTGTAACATTTTCTAATTTAATTCTGTTGTGTTCGTGCACTTTATGTTACTTGAATCCTTTTAAATTTATTGAAACTTGTGTTATGGCCAAGAATGTCATCTATCTTGGTAAATGTTATCCGTGCACTTGAGAAGAATGTGTATTCTGTTGATGTTGGATAGAATTTCTAGCAGTGTCAGGTCAAGTTCGTTGATAATTTGTTCGTTTTTCTCTATGTTATTGATTTTCTAGTCGCGCTATCAATTTTTGAGAGAGTGGTGTTTAAATTTCTGACTGTCGTTGTGGATTTGTCTATTTCTCTAGCAGTTCTCTTAAGTTTTACTTCATATATTTTGAAACTCTGTTAGGAGGTACATAAACTTCAGGATTGTTATGTCCTCTTGATGGTATGACTCTTTTTTCATTGTGAAATGACTTTCTTTATCTTTCTCAATGTTCTTTGCTTTGAAATCTAATTTCTCTGACACAAATAGAGCCACTCCAGCTTTCTTTAACTCTTAAAATATCTGCTAAGATTCAAGCATCTTGCTGTTGCTTGGTGTTATATTTGATGATAAAAGGTAGTTCTCTTTTTGGTACTTAGTAGACTTAATCTAATGGAAGAAAAACACAGTTATTGAGCAGTTATGACACAATGTGGCCATCATGAGACTGATGGAAATATAGTAGTGGAGGAGCTTGGAAAATCTAGGAAAGTGTTTCATGGAGGTGACAACTAAATCTAAGCCTCAGATTGAAATGGGAGTAGGAGTAGAATGGCAAAATTGGTCAGAGAATAGTAATGTACAAAGCCCAAAGATAACAGTGCTTATGACGACTGAAATTCTGGTGGATGGAGCATTGAATTTACATAGGGATGTGATCAGATGTGACTGGAGAGGTCATCAGTGCCACATCATGAAGAGATTTGTCATCACGGTGGCTCACAATTTACAATCTTTCCTGGGTACCATGCATGTGTTGTGATTGATTAAATGCAATAACCCTATTATGGTAATATTGTTGTAACCATTGCAACATGAAGAAATAAAACATAGGGAGAACACAGAGATTAAATAACTTGCCTAAGGTTATACAGACAAGCCATAGAGTTTAACATGGTCATTCTAATAGAGAGGGCAGGCTTTTAAGTGGCAAACCTTTCTGTGCCTGGGATTTAGTAGGCCAAGCCAGAGTTTGAACTTGATCCTGTTCACAATGTACAGCTCTTTGAGGATTTTAATCAGGGACAGAAATAAAATAAGTGAACAAAATTTGTGTTTTGTGTTATAAAAGCATCACCCTGGTTACAGTTTATATTGGGGGAGGTGTGGAGAAGGCACCTGGAGATACAGTTGAAAAATGTTTTATGTGCTATGTAATGTGTATGCTAATTTTAAAGTGAAAGTAGTTCTTAAGCTACTGTGGTTCAGTTTTCTTATCTAGTCAGTGGAAATGAGAATGGTCCCCTCTTAACTGGAATATAAAACAATCAAATTGCATAGAATTACACATAGTAATTAACTCAGTAAACTTTAGCTGTGATGATGATAATGACGATGATGATGGATTGACCCTTGAAGGTCAAGCTTAAATTTTAATCATGTTTTCTTTTCTTCTTCTTTCTTTTTTTTTGGGGGGCGGGTGGCAGGGGGAAGGTCCCTGGCTGGGAATCAAACCCAGGCTATGGAGTTGAGAGCGCCAAAGCCTAGCCACTACATCACCAGGGAACCCCCTTTTCTTTTTTAATGTAAAACTTTTATTATAGAACTTATAGATATGACTTCAATGTGCTGCAGTACAATTAAATCTTCTACCTTCTACTTCCCATTACTGTTATTTTGATTTTTCAGTTTATGGGAAAAACAGATGGAGACTATTATACTCTGGATGACATGTTTGTCTCCAAAGCAGCTGAGAGAGAACATTTTGGTGAAGAGGAGGAGAACCAGAGGAAAAAAGCTATTGCTGAGCACCGGAGTCTTGCTGCACAAATGGAAAACTGTCTGTATTGTTTTGACAGCGCTCAGTTTCCCAAGCACCTTATTGTTGCAATAGGTGTTAAGGTAAGAAATCCTAATGCAACGTGCCTTGCCCTAAGGAAATGACTTAGTGGTATACGAGTGTGTAGATTTGCTTTTCTTCATACTATTTTGAGATTCCTAAGGAATCTGTCTTCTCTTATTCTGCGTTTCGAATAGTTCTCTTTTCTAGATTCCCATAATTCTTAGAACCTTCTCTAGAGAGCGTATAGTTATTTAAGTTATGTGAAGCTCACGTTTTGCGTGATTCTGCTCTTTGGTTAAGGCCCTGGACTTTGGAGCCACATTACCTGCATTCAGATTCTGGCTCTGCCATTCCCAGCCCTGCAACCTTATTTTTATGATTGGCACTTATTCTCAGGGCTAAAATCATTTCATGGATACTCGGTCTAAAGTGGCTTTTGCTGCTTTCCTTATTTTCTCATAGTACCTATTTATTTCTTCATAGAGAATCTCATAATTGGAAGACGTTTACTGTGTTTTGTTGTCTTTGTTTATTGAGTCTCTTCCCCAATAGTCTGCAAGTTCCATGAGGACATAGACAATTTTTACTCATCATTGTATACCAAGAATGCATGTTTACAGTCTTTTATTCCAACACATATTAGCAATCACTTATTTAATAGTCACTGATAATAGTCACTTATTTCAATAAATATTTGATGATTTAATTCTTACATTAAGTTAGTCATTGTTATGTACCTGATATATGCCAGACCCTAGTTTGTCATTGGTGGAAGTAGAGACTTGGATATACCTGTAAAGCTTGTGTTCTAGTGAAATAGGGCAGAAAATAAACCAAGAAATAATTTTTCTGATTTAAGAAATCGTTACTTGTGATAAAGCAGATAATGCAGGGAAATGGGATAAAATGATGGGAGATTATTTTTTGAGAAAGTGGTCAAGAAGGCTTCCCTGGTTTGATTTTACTATAAATTTAGGTATATATCCACATCTATTCCTAGTCTATCCTGTCTCAGCTAAGTTTTAAAAATTTGCATTATTTTGTTAAATAAATAAGTAAGCACTGTCTGTCACATGAACTGTTTCTAGCTAAAACCTAACAGAAAATAAGATCAAGCCTCGTTGCAGAATATTGTTTATGCTCCAGTGAGTACCTATTGCTCACCATATACATACGTACATTGTAATTGACCCTTTCTTAAAAAGGGCAGTTTTAATGGAAAAATGACACCAGCTTGTAGGTAGTGCATACATGTAAATAAATAGAACTTAACCAGAGCAGTAAAGCCATGCAGAGGTTATTGGCTTTCTCTCTTCGTTGGGTTAATTATCTTAGCTGGTGAAAGAAGGAAGGCCTGCCTCAGCAAGGCTCAGTTAGACTTCTCAGCTGTTACTAGGCCATGTTTTTTTGTATCCTTGCAAAAATTGTATTGTTTCAAGGGCTTAGAGAGCATAGAGCCATTCTGCCTTTGGGTAAGGTTAATCTTTGATGTGAAACAGTTAAAATTGAGACATGCTATTAACTTCCCATTTATTAAAAGCTAATTTTCATGCCTTTTAAAATGTTTTTTAAATATTAAATATCTTTTAAACTGCTAAAATAAAATATGTTGCTTATAAACAAGTATACTTTATTAAACATTAGCAGTGGTTTTCTGCTAGGGGCTTGTTCATCTTTCACAGCCGAGAATAAACAGCAGTGGCATTTCGCCTCTCCAATTTTGTTCTCTGTAGGTTTATTTATGTTTGCCCAACTTCCGATCTCTCACTGAGGGGCACTGTCTGGTAGTCCCTCTCCAGCACCACAGAGCAGCTACCTTACTGGATGAAGACATCTGGGAGGAAATTCAGGTCAGCATGAAAATACTTATTATCACTGTAACACTCATCAGCAGTTTTTTAGAAAATATCGTGATAAATGCCAACAGGTGCTATACCTTTGTCCAGTGATTTTACTTTCTGAAATTGAACACGTGTGTGCATTTCCATAGTGTGCGTGTCGATGGACCATACTGTTTTCACCATGATATGTTATGTTCTCCATATTTTGAAAGCTTTATAATTTTTGGGGGGGCGGGGGTACTTCCCCGGCTGGGAATCGAACCCAGGCTGCAGCATTGAGAACGCCGAAGCCTAGCCACTACACCACCAGGGAACCCCCTTAAATTTTTTTTTTTAATTGAGATGTAATTGACATATAACATCATATTGGCTTCAGGTATATGACTGAAAGCTTTTGCCTACTAAATAAAACTGTGACAGAGCAATAATTATTTTTACTTAAAAAAATCAGTGTAAGATTTCTAGTCTTTCCTTTTGTGGAATAGAGGTAATCATTCTTATCACAGTAAGCTACTAAATTATAACCAAAAGGGAAGTTATTTTCCGATAATAAAAAATAAACTGTGGAAGTCAGAGAAATGTTTACTTTCAGCAGTTGTATTTTTCTGTGGTGGAATTGGCCTTCCGTGCTGCCGTGATTTTGTGGTGATTTCGTTTCCAACTTTAATTCCCTCCCTTTTCCCTTTATAACCTGGCTCAGAGTTTGGATTGTGGGATTCCCCCCCCCCCCTCTTTTTTTGTGACTGGTTTTTCAAAATTGACAGGCACATCATGTGAAAAATGGCTGCTACATTAATTCAAGACCTCATAATGACTAAAAAGGAAAGAAAGAAGGAAAACTCTTACATTCCTAATACTTGACAACTGAAGGGGTTATAGGACTCTTAGTTAGAAAAATGTGAAAACTGTAAGATTACAAAAGAGACTGTGTACTAATCTTTGCGTCATGCTGATAAAAATGCTGTGAGGGAGATACTTTGACAGCATTCAATGAAACTCAGACTCTCTCTCCCTGCAATAGTTAAGTTTACGCTGTCAAAGTCAAAGGGCAGGCCGTGTTAATGCCTCGATAGGCAAACTAGGGTGAGAATGTGGGCAAATACATCTGATGTGAACATTTGATTTTTGTTCCAGTAGTGGATGCAGTAAATAACTTAAAGTGGAAAGTATGCAAATTTGGTTTTCAGAATTATTTTGGAATGCCTTTGAAAAATTTATACCTGCAAAACTGATTTAACTTAGAGCAAAATACAGTGCCAAAGAGATTTTAAGTAATACAGAAATCTGGTCTGTGTGTTTTATATTTCTGTAAGAAATGAAGCTACTCGATGAAAAACGGGGATAAAGAAGGAATTTATTCTATACAGCATACACTGTGTACATGAGTGTAAGTTTTCCAGCTGTTGTGAGAAATGCAGAGGAAAATCATTCATTATTTTTACCCAAAGTTATGGTATATTCTAGTACCAGTTACATTATAGTTTAGCAGATTTTGTAAGCTGGATGCATTATGAAAAATTGAGTGAGAGAGGAAAAGTCAAATTGTTTTATGCAAATAATCACTCTGATAAAAGAAAAAATTGTTAGAAGTTGCAAATTACTATAAGATAGTGAATGAATAAAATATCTGAGTTCTAGCTCATTTAAAGAAATGTAGCTGTTTTGAAGTTTTGTTTTTTACTTTCAAATATATACAAGAACTCAAATTAATTATGTCCTAGTGAATGTTCTTATGGTCATTCACTTGCTTTAGACAATATATATATATTTTAAAAAATGATCAGACTTAGTAAAACATATTGTTTGCAAATACAGGAGCCATTTCTTTCAAGTGATTTTTATCACCATCCTCTAGTAACAGTTAATGAATTTTAGGTCTTATATTCAATAGAAAATGCAAAGATAAGTTTCAACAGAGCCTATGGGAATAATCACAAATTTTGAATGAATAAGATCCAAATTTTTAGTTTTATTAAATATATAGTGAAACTCTGTTTCCTTTAAATTTATCCTTAACCAATTTGACAAATATGCTTGAACATATGTTACAGTCAGGCACTGTATGTCCATTTTTAAAATATCCCAAATTAGCAGTATGGTGGTGGGTTTTTGATACCTCCAGTGGGCTTCACTGTGGAGGGTGTGATGGGGCCATTTCGTTGGAAAACCTCCAGTGTTGGTACCTTTAGGTCTTTTTCTTGGGGCCACTCAGAATCTCTAGAAAGACTCTTTCCATCTTTTGCCCAGAGCATCTGAGTCACTTGCAGTGTTCTGGGAGCTGCGGTGGAGAAGAAGGCTCGGGTGGCAGAATGTTGAACTTTTGAGAACATTAAGCCACACTGCCTCAAACTCTACACTCTCAACTGTCCAGTTTCCCCAGCTCAGCAGCCTTCTCCAAGGGTGTTCTGCTGGTGCGGAGGAGGGGATCTGGCATGCTATTGCTTTTTTCAAGAGACCTTAGTCTGCGCCATCTGTTTTCCATCTCACCTTCGCTCACTTGATAACTGATCGGCGCTGCTTGTTCCTGAGCCTTCTGAGGACTCTGCAGTGCAGTGTGGCCTTATTCTTTACTGTCCCTGCTGAGCCCCCTGCCCCACACTGCCCAGGTATGAACAGCTTTACGGTGTTTACGTTAGATGCACCGGGTGATCTGGTTTGCAGTGTTTGGTCTCATTCTCTTTGCTTTTGTAAGTTTGTACTATTTCAAAAATTACATGACTGTCATTTTTGAAGGGTCACTCCGTGCAGGGTATAGAGTTAACATTCTGTGTTCTGTCCTGTGTCATAACATTTATCACTGGGTAACTTTATCGAGACATGTTCTATTTAGAAAACTTGACTAAATTAGTATTACACGATCGACCCTAAATAGCTTTGATATTTTTAAGGGAAGTCTTTTAATTTTCATTTCAAAATTGTTTTTTCATATTTACTTGCTTTTTTTGTAATGTGACTTGATGCATATTAAGAATTATGACACCCTGTAGTATAGTTTACTTAAATATGTAAGGAATTTTAGTCCAGATATATTAACTAAATGAAGAATGGCAATTAGGTGAGTAGTCATAGTTTAGAAATATGGAAAACAGTGATTACCCAAAGGATCACGTAGGACTATGGGAGTTTTATGTCATCCCCATAACATGGCATCTCTGTATCATTCTCAGAGCATAATAGTTTTCGTATCTTATGATAATGAACTAAAACCTTTCTTCATTGCTGTCATAGAACTTTATTTAAATATGAATAGTGTATTTGTTATGTTGCTCTTGGAGAAAATCCTGCTTTAATGGAGTAGATAAATCTCAAATTGTACCATTAAACTCATATTTTTAAATTCAAGTTCAGTTAAGAATGGATAAAATAGTTTTTGTTTTAAGGGGATTTGTTGTACTTTTTATGGTTTTCATAATTTGAATCTTCCGTTTTATTTACCTAACCATTTTCCTCTTTTCAGATGTTTAGAAAATCATTGGTACAGATGTTTGAAGGTAAAGGACTGGACTGCATCTTTCTAGAAACGAACCTGAGCACAAAGAAGCAGTATCATATGGTTTATGAATGCATTCCTCTCCCGAAGGAAGTGGGTGATATGGCTCCCATCTACTTTAAGGTATTTATAGTCTTTACATACATACTCATTTTTTGTTACAGTGCTGTTTTATGAATACAGTTATCTATTCTTAGAGTTTTTCTCCAGTATACAAGGGCTGTCCGGAAAAAAATCCAGCCATCAGTGCCTGTATTTTTCACGGCTGGATACTTTCTGACAGCCCTCATACTTAAATTTTATATCATGTAAAGAAATGAAGTAAAGCACAAAAAGTTCTGTATAAATTTCTGTGGAAAAAAATTTAGGATTTTGATATTTAAAAGCATGATTATTTATAAGTGTCAATATACTATGAAATGGTAATTTATAATTTTTATTTTAATTTCTTATTTCTCAAATGAAAAATCAGGTTTTACCTTAAAGAACTTCTGAGTCAAAATTATAGTCATAACTCTAGAAAACTTAATTGAAATCCATGAGAGCCATAGATAGTTGCATACAAACAGTACACGTTGTACTTGCTGAGACAGGTTATTGCTCTAAGTTTATATTTAATATTTCATTATGTTCTTTGTAAAAAGAAACTCATATTTAACCTCAACATACATTGTTGGATATATAGTAAATGACTGGAGTTCTTAATTATCATTATAATATTGGAGCAGCTTTTACTAAATAGCATGTGTTTGATGTTGACCTGAATACAACATAATTTACAGACTCATATAAATGCATAAATGTAGAACCATATATGAAATAATAGCATGCGCAGTGGAGAAATGAGGTTGTTATTAGTGAGGTGGTATAGGAAGACATGCAATGTTTAGACAATATAGGATGGTAATGTTTATGAATGTGAACTCTAAATTCCAATAAAGAGGATTATAAAACTCTTTAAGGTTAATGAGGTGGTGAAAAACCTACTTTTAGATTAGAAATTTTGAAAACCATTTTGATTTGTGGATTTGAAGAATTATTTGTTAATTATTTGTTAATACAGGAAGATAAGCCAGGCAGTCTCAGAGTCCATGCCAATCAATGTTAAGCAAAATCAGTTGAGAAAGAGATTACTATACTGCTCCTCCATGGTTTCTTTGTGGCGGTACTTCTATGGTAGAGTCTGGTGATGATGACCATGGGCATTGAGAAATAGGGTACAACATAGAGCAGCCATGGTTGGTCATGTCAGGTGAAATATTAGTGCCCTCTCTTACTAGAATAGTGTGTTACTTTTCTTCATTAAATCTTTTATGTGGTCATTAAAGATGCATTTATTGGAGTTGGCTTTAATTTTATATTGAATGTGCTATGTTATGGTCAACACAAGCAACCCATGCCTTTTAAATAGGTAACAGCAGTGTATCTGATGTATTTAAATTGTGCTTATTTGAATATTAATTTCATCTTTAAAATTTGCTTCATTAATATGGTACTGTACAAAATGAGATTATTTTATACTTATCACCTGACCTTTCTTTCTATTAAACATTTCTTTACCATTATCCTAGTCATATTGCTTAGCCTAGAAAGTCTTATAATGCCATTTCTATGTATTTTTTCCCTGCATTTTTACTTTGTTTTATGGCCAGAAATTGTTCAAGTACTTGGTTTCTAGAAAGCATATAAATTAGTCTTTTCATATTTGGGAGAAGAGCAGTAAAACTAAGTGTATTTATTTGAGAAGATTTCAATGAATGGAGTAAGCAGTTTGTGAACTTTTGTGTTCACAAATTATGTACATTATTAAATGGGTTGATATTTTTTTCATGTAAAGTTGAGCTGAAGTTAACTGCAGTGTAAGAGTTAAAAGTGAATAAAATAGTATTAATTTGGGTAAAGATAAAGAAATTTCCTTTCTAAATAACAGAAATTAAAGACTACTCCATTAAAAATAATGACATACCATGTATAATATACCCTGTAATTAACTTACTGTATTGCATTTTTGAACTCTTTGTATTTGCATATATATTATTTTTTATTAACAAATGGCTATTTCTTAGAAAGCCATAATGGAATCTGATGAAGAGTGGTCTATGAACAAGAAATTGATTGATCTCTCTTCAAAAGACATCAGGAAATCTGTAAGTATCTTTTTTTCCTAATATAAAAAATGATGCTACTCTTCAGGATCTTTATTGATTTCCACATCTTATTTAATAAAGAGACCAAATAAAGAAGAAATGCTTTTCTCTCTACCCGATCTAGCAAATGCATATTTGTTTCACTGCCTCTTTGAATGCTGATTTCTGACCTCTGGCCCTCTGTCATTGTAAGTCCCTATAATTAATTGGCTGTGACAGCCATTGGACCCTGCCAGGACTTCTCAGCCTCTGTGGGACAAGTGGTGAGAGGGGCTTTCTTGTTAATGGAATTATAATGAGAAACATTTTCCTAGAATCTCTATTTTGAATCTGGAACTCGGTTTTGTTCTGTTTTGTTTTTTTATACAAAGGTTCCCTGTTATGTCCCTTTAAAACAGGTGAATTAGATTACAGGTTCATTACGTTTCTGAGCAGGTTCTTCACCTTGTGTCCTAGTTTAATCTTGATTTGCAGATCAACTTTTAGGTACAAGTTATACATAAGTTGAATACTTCTATAATGACCTCTCTTTTTTCTAGAAATATAAATGAAATGAAATAGAGATATAATAGAATTGTAGATTCCTTTTTTTTTTAAAAGTAATTTTGTCTACACATGTTTATTGGCTGCCTCCTATTTACCAAGCACTGGTAAATTCTAGATGCCTTTCATGGAACAAAACAGAGAAGATACCTGACATTAGGAAGCTCTCCTCTCAGTGCAGAGGGTGGGAACCTGCAGCCTGCTGCCTGCTTGTGTAAATGAAGTGTCCTGGGAGCACAGCCCTACCCGCGTTGTGTAATACCGTGTATTGTCTTTGGCAGCTTACACGCTGCAAGGGCAGAGTTAAGTGTTCCATTAGCAACTGTATAATCTGCAAAACCCAAAATATTTTACTGAAATTGAAAGCTTTATAAGGTTTTTTGTTTGTTTTTTTAAGTTTGCTGACCCCTATTCTAGTAGATATCACTAGAATATTTTTCTCCCATTTCTTCTTTTGGAAACCAGACTCCTTATACATGTGACTGATGGGATTCCTTATTACATTTACTATGTCCTAGTCACAAGACTCAAATTTTGTTGTATTATTGAAGATAGTTTTAATTTGAAAGTTAAAATATTCTCTGCCCTCTTTTTCTCTTCCCATGCTGGTGAATATATTAAAAAACAAAAGAAAAACAATGTCCTATGTACCTCTGCCTTATGAACCTATAGAAAAAGGTATCTAATGTATTATTCATCTTTTGTGCCTGAGTTTTTCACTTCTCATATCATAATTTCCAGTGCCATTAAATAGTCTTTTAGAGCATGACTTAATGGCAGTTAGTAGTATTTTAAAGTAGACATTTTAAAAGAAATGTATTTTTCTCCATTTACTATACTCCGTATGCAACTTTGTTACTGGTAACTGATCTACCCATTGTAAGTTTCTTCTTTACAATTTTATCAGTTTTTAAGAATAAGTAAGTAGTTAAGCACTCAAAGGGTTCTAATATTTTAACTTAATCAATATGGGAAATAAGAAACAGATACAGATCCTTATAGGAATGGTCGTTGTACGTTCAACTTTGAAGTATTTCAGATATAGCACCATCGGCCTTTTCTAAGTCACCGCGTAGTGTTGTATGTGAGAGGCACAGCAGGCTGGGTACGAGCCACATGACCTCTTGCGGTTCCTCTGAGCTTTAGGATTCAGTCATTAATGTGGATGGAATTGGGAAGAGAACTTGAGTATAAGAATAATTTGAAAGCAGGTCACTTTTTCGGTTAACAAGCTTCCCACTGTCCTTTTAAAATGATAAAAATGTTTCTGAGCATGAAGTTATAACAATCTTTAGTTATTTTAACTTTATGTTTATTCTGAAAAAAACCCCATTATACTTTTAAAAGTTCTACATCCTTTGCAATAAATTATTTGACCTGCTTTATTGGGGGAGGGGCGATTTTTTTTTTCACAGTACATTCTTGACTTTTAGTAGAGATTCACATATGAATTCTTTCTGAAGTTTTACGTGTTGTGGTTTTTAAGTTTAATTTTGTGATAACTGTAGTTGAAAAACCTCTCACACATTTAGGGAATGATTTTATTTTAAAACTAAGGGAAGTCAGTCTCAAGGAAAATTAGGATTTATCCAGAGACCTTCAAACTCAAGGACAAGTATAAGAAGTCAGGGGTAATAGCTGAAATATTGAAAGGAGAAAATTCAAATACTACTGTTTTTCTACCAGCAATACATAGTGTTTTTCAATCCTGGCAATTGCAAAGGAACAGGTGATTCTGTCAGTACCTTTCAAGAGCGGCACCAAAGTGTCAGCTTTTCCTTCCGGCTGGTCAAAGCAAGAAAAGGAAATGGTAAGTGGGCACGTATTTCGATGCTAGAGCCTCTGCGGCGCCTGCTGACAACTCTTCCAGCAAAGGGGGGCGCGGGGGTGTCCGTTTTGCAGCCTGCAGTGGGAGAACGAAGGAGAGGCTCGTCGTAGCAGTTGTGCTCTGTGTAGAAGGAGTAGAGTGTTGCTTGTGGTGATTTGGAGTAGATTATTGAGATTTGCTGTGTATATTAGTTTGCTAATGCTCCTGTAACAAGTACCACAAGCTCAGTGGTTTAAAACACATATTTATTGTGGAGTCACAGGTGTAAAATGGGTTTCACGGAGCTGAGTCAAGGTGTTAAGGCTGCATTCTCTCTGGAAGCTCTAGAGGAGAATCTATCCCCTTGCCATTTCCAGCTTCTAGAAGCAACCTGCGTTCCAGGGCTGTGGTCCCTTCCTTCACCATTAAAGCCCCCAGTGTAGGATCTTTCAATATTTATCTGACTCTCACCCTCCTGTTTCTTATAAGTACCTTTGGGATTACATTGAGCTCACCTGGAAAACCCAGGATAATTTCAAGATTATAGAACTTTCCCCATTTCAAGATTCATAACTCAATTGCATTTGCAAAGTTCCTTTTGCCGTATAATGTAACATACTCATGGCAAATAATGGATTAGATTATTGACCTAGTTAGAGGTCTGCCAAACACAGTATGACACAGACAAAAGGCATGGGCAGTGTCATCACACACTGCTTCCTCAAGTTATTTGTCCCCCGAAGTACTGTCCTTTGGTTGATGTGTTTGTTTTCACCATGCGGATTCCTGTTTTGCACCTGATGGTCCGCTTCAGATAGCAACACTGTTCTAATGGAACCTTCCGTGTTTTGTCTCTGACCACCAGTTTTGCACTAAGCACTATTGTTTGTAAGACAGAAATGAAAGTAATGTTTGAACAATCTCTGTGCCCAGCGTTGGACCATGGAATTGGTGTGCATTTTCCTGTTCGATCCTCACAGCAGACTTCTGAGCTCTTTTCTAGTTCTCGAGATGTAGAGACATTCAGTACCTTGAGACTTAGAGACGTTCAGTAACTGGCTTGTGGTCACATAGTTATAAGAATCAGAGTTGCAGTTAGAGCCTTGCTGGTTTCTATATTATTCTTAATTGTCTAGGTCATACATGTTTGTACTTTAAAAATGTGAAAATATAAAAAAATGCAAAGCTGCAACACATTAGCCCATTTCTCTGCATTTTATGTTACATATTATTTTGCAAACTGATTTGTTTTACTTAGGCTTTTCGAATGACATGATCAACTCTCTATGAGCCCTAATTTGAATTGCTTTATATTATTTCAAGATAGCCACCTTCTTTCCACCATATCAAACTGTCTGCTCCAAGTTGAGCCTACTTGAGGACACAACACAAAATACATATAGTTGTGTGGGAATATGTGATTTGAGGCCAAAATAAGTAAATGCAGACTGTGAGAGGGGGTTGAAGAGGAGAGATAGTACTATAAATGGATTTACTTAAATAATTTCTAGTGACAGAATTGGACCTTGGAGGAAAAACTTGCAAGGACACAGGATTTGCTTAATCGATAATGCAATAAATGACCAACTTTTCCAATCAAGATAGAGTTTAAAACAGTGTGTGTGTGTGTGTGTGTGTGTGTGTGTGTAAAGAAGGAGGGAGGGAAAGATAAAACAGTTGCATAGATTTGAACTGCATGTGGATTTTTTTCAATAAATACTATATAGTTTTTGATGTGTGGTTGAGTCTGTGGATAGAGAGGGTAATGGTGTGCATTGTCTAGACCATTCTTTAATAGGGGACTTGAGCATCTGCGGGTTGTATCTACAGGGGTTGTCCTGGAACCAGTCCCCAGGGGTGCCGAGGCTAGTTAAACTTTTCTGGAGTCCAAAGTTACATGTGAATTTTTGACTACACATGGTTTAGCTCCCCTAACCCTTGCATTGTTAAAGGTTCTACCGTAGTTAATGCTGAAGTTGGTAGATTAAGTATTGCTGTACCTGTATCCCCAGTTAATAAAAAATTATGATTGTTTGGGTTTAATTTATCTTTGATAAATAAGTAGTAGCAAAGTCTCGGGGGTATCATAAACAAAGCTCTCAGCACGTGGCTAGGCCCCTGTTTCTATTCTGCACTGTAAGGAAAATATAAGAAAGCATAGCCTTATTGTCTGTGTAGTCTAAAGAAAATTATTCTTCCGTTATATGTTTAAAAATGTACCTTTTCCTTCCTGTTTTCCCCAGAGACAGGAAGATAATTGGTTTTGATTATAATTGCTGGATGTTATGAAGAGCTATCTGACTGCCAAATGAAATGTTTTACTTAGAGAGCCGGGCCATTGCTTCAGTGTCGCTAGAATTGGAAATGCACTGTGTGCTTTTGTCCTGAGGGATGCTTAATCACAGCCATGTCAGCGAGAAGAGGAATGACACGTGACTTTCGGATTTCATGTCGTATTCATGTGTGATTTGTTTGTCTGCTTAGGTACCCAAAGGCTTACCTTACTTCTCTGTGGATTTCGGCCTCCAAGGAGGGTTTGCCCACGTCATTGAAGATCGGCACAAATTCCCTCATTACTTTGGAAAGGTAGGCTCACAAATTTAATAAGAGCCCCGAGTTTAGCAACTTGGTAACACTTCCTTTGGAAGCTAAGTCAAACCTGTAGTCATAATGTACGGTGAAGTTGGTGAGCGCTGGTCCACCCATTTTTTAGAGGGACAACCTAGAAACTATTAATGAAGTCATCCCAGTCTTTTCATGGCAGTCAGGAATGTCACATCTGACCGTGCAAACCTGGCAAACGTAGCGAGTCCTAGCTGCTCTGCTCGTCAAGCACGTGGTCCGTTTGTTGCTCGTTGGCGTGGTTACCAGACCGCAGAGGGAGGAGGACGGTGACGCTGAGTTCGTTTGGTCCCAATCCTCCTCTGCTAAACAGCTTGAAGACAAAGTTAGTCGGCAATTTTGTTCTGTTCCTCAGCTGTAGTCGAAGCTCTCGCAGCTCCCAGTGTGTTTGTAAACCAGTTTCTTCTGCTGTGAGCTGGAGAACTTTTTCTAGGAATCAAAAGCCGATTTTGATACTAATGTAAGTAAGCCAAGAATTAAAAGTTACAAATCCCCTGCATTTTAAGTGACATTGCCAGCTCCTAAGAGGAGTGGATTTTGCCTTCCTGTGCCGTTCGCTACGGAGTTCGTCGGGTTATGCTCGTGAGTGCCCACGTGCAGAAGGGTACGAACGAGCAGCCTCCTCCGTGATTCAGCGTTTGTACATATGTGTGCTTGTGTTTTTCTCATTCCTTGCAAGGAAATCATTGGTGGGATGCTGGATCTGGAACCGAGACTTTGGAGGAAAGGGCTCCGAGAAAGCTTTGAGGATCAGAGGAAGAAAGCCCTCCAGTTTGCTCAGTGGTGGAAGCCGGTGGACTTCACCAGAAGTAAAAAGTGTTGAGTCTCACCTTTAAGGTCTTCTTTCCGCTTCAGAGTCCTTTCAGTCTTTCCTTTGTGTTTAACCGAACCGCTGACCCTCAGGTCGCAGGGAAAGAAGGGCGTGCTCTGGGGTCCCAGACAGCTCTGCCTCCTCAGACCGTGTCGTCTCCTTCCCCACCTGCTCTGGGGACGCCATCGTGGTGACCGGGGAGGAGGCCCTGTGCGGTCACCGGCCTGCGGTCCTCTTCTCTGCCTGCGCGGGCGCTCTGGGCTAACCGAGGCGCATGTAGAAAGACTTTCCTAAAGGCTGGCCCAGGAAGGACGGCAGACCCCGGTTCAGAGGGAAGTGGGTCGGCCTCAAGGTGAAGTCCACTGACTGGCTTCTTGGACAGTTTTTAAATTAAGAATTAGCGTATTCGGTAATAATTGAAGTTTCATAGCATTTTATAGAAGAGCTTCTACTTTTCTACCAATGGTGCGCGCGCGCGCACACACACAGTCACTGCTATTCTTTTATTGAAGGAAGAGGAAGGTCCTAAAGGTAATAAAGAGTTAAATGAACTATAACATGTTTATGATTTGTTTTCATTTCTAGGTTTTTGGATAGTGTCTGTGAATTTTGGTCATTTTGAAAGGAATTGTCCCCAAGAATGCAGTTTGCAGTTGTTTGGCTTTGTATGAAAGTTAAAACTTGTAGCCAAATCGTCATTTTTTGCATTGTAGTAATTATTGCAAACTCTTAAATAATCAGGAGTATCTAAATGTCAGAAACACATTCTGTTGTTGTTTATTTTTCTTGGTTCTTGCACTTGGTTATTAGGGGAAAATCCTATACCTATAAAATACGTCTGTGGGGTAAGAATTCTACTGTTTATTTTTTTTTAGGTGGAAGATATTTTTGTAGTAACCCTTTTTCAAAGATGTTGGTTTTTCCAACCTGAATCTTGACATTTTGTCATGAAATGTAGGGTTTTTAGAATCACTGTGATGCCTAGAGTAACTCCTAACTCCACATTTTTAATATTGACATATCATTATTTCATTCATATGTTAGAAAAAAGGGCTTATGTTCTATTTGTAGTTTTTAAAATTTACATATAAGTTGAAGTTTAATAGTTTCATTTTCTCAATATTTGTAGTTGTATTTAAATATATTTATTCCATAGATTGTTGATTGTGTTTTATCTGTTACTCTTGACTTTGTTGCAAAGTCTTAGAAGAATCTATAAGATTCATTTATTCAGTCAATGAGTTAAACATTTGTTTGCAGGGCATTTTATGTGTTGGTAGTGCAAAGATAAAAAGCACTTCTCCTACTTTAAATTATTTTGCAGTTTAGTGGACAAAGAGATAGGTTCATAAATAATTACAGCACAATGTAAGTCCTAAAGTGAGGTGCGTGCAATGTAAGTCCTAAAGTGAGGTGCGTGCCAGGTGTACTCAGGTGCAGTGCTGAAGGACTATTCTGTCTCCATTCTTAGCTGATGACCTTGCTTCCTGTTCTACTGAGAAAACAGAACCAAATAGGAGGGAATTTCTATGAGCCTCTGGCTTGGGAGTGAAAATCATCGCCACACCCACTTTTTTCTACGATGCAGGTTGCTGGCACGTATTCAGACATTTCCAGCAACTTTCAGAGCTGTGATCCAGAAGTAGGACTGTAGTCTGGGTGTGAGTGCTGCAATGAGTTCTTTTAATAAGTTCTCTTTGAGTTCATGACAAACCTGACCTATGCTGAGTTCAGTATTATTGTTAAGAGACAAAGTCTGGAGAATCTCCCATGTTTGTTTTTCTAACAATGACAAGTGCTGGCGTTTTTAATTTACTTACTTTATTTCACTGTATTTGGTATAAGACCGTTGAGCTTTGAGCTGACTGGCAGCCTGCACTGAGTGTTCTTATAATTTATTCCATTACATTTCCTCATTAGCTGTCTAAATCTTTGGTCTTTTGACTTTCACATTAGACAAAATAGTTTACGCATTGCTGTAACAGCATTCATTGTCTTTCAAAGCTAAGAATAGGCAGTAGATAGTCTGGCATTTTAATTAGATACTTGCCTTCATGTGCATTTCAAGAACAGTCTAGAAAAGCCAAATAATAGATGACAGTTCTGTCTGAGTCCCGACATCCCCATCCCTCCAGCTGCATCACAATAGACAGGAATGCAGGATGAGAACAATGCTGTTCTATTTTTTTTTTTTTATTTAACCATACCTTGCTATTTCCCTGTAGCCATTCCAGTTCACATAATGGTTTTCTATCCTTTCAGCAGTATCGTGATGCTTGTTAGCAGAGTTCCTGCTCTCTTACTACAGTTATTTTTTAAAACGTTCCTGTTAGAAAATACGACAGTAACAATCGAAGTCGCCCAGTCCCCTTGTCTCTTCTTTGTCTCCCACACCTGACACCTGGGTGCTCAGGGCACTGGATTTGGGCTGCTCATCTGGGAGCCTAGGGCTGACACTACCCTCTCCCAGAGCACAGCACTGAAAGAGGAGTTGCCACCTTGGGCCAAGGTCTTTCGGACTGGGGCAGACCAACCAACTGGGTTGTTGATCCAAGAAGGCTAAGCTGAGAGCGAGAATCCCAGTGGGAAACAATAGGTTGAAAAACTAGGGAACCGGGTAAATGCCGGAGAATTTAAAGCAAGCAGTGGGGGCAGACCCCGGAGTTACTGGGGCCTTGCTGTGATGGGGTTGGATTACGGCAGTTTTTAAAGCCAGTAAAAAATATTTCACATTACACTGATGGTTCCTGCATTAAAATCTGTATTTTTGACAGATACTTTTTACATTTCATTTAGTTTACATGGCACTTAAACTTACACACATTCCATCCTCAGAAAAGCTTAGATAACGAGACAACCGCAATGTGGGGTGACGTATGTTAGAACAACGGTTAGCACCGAGTATTGAGAAGGACATTAAATGACTCGACGTAGACAGGAGAAAGGTTGGGGACCATGTAACAGGGAAACTGATGTGAGAGCTTTACCCTGAAGGATGAATGGTATTTACATAAGCAGAATATAAGGGAGAACATTCCAGAAAGGGACAGCCAAGTGCAGAGTCATCAAGTCGCCATGTAGCAAGTGGAGCTGGCAGAGAGAGCGGAATGGCTGCAACCCAAGGTGGGCATGGAGGAGGTCTAAGAACCGATGCAGCTGGTGAGGCAGCGAGGAGCCAGGATGTGGAGGGACTTCTGTACTCTACTCGCACGTTAGGACTTTGTCTGTGGGTCATGGGAAGCACGAGGGATGGTAGGGTGGCACGGAGAGACGGTCGGCTTGGTTTTCAGAAAGACCACTGGTCACCCATGTGGGGGACACCCAGAAGGACCTGACATGGGAGAAGGGAGGTTAGTCTCGAGGCATTTATGGTATAATCTACTTGAGACAAACAGCACATGGACCCGGGAAGTAGCAAGAGCAGGGAGTAGTTATATTGGAGAAGTATTTTGCAAGTAGGAGTTTGAAAAATGGGTCAGAGACAGGTATCGGATTTCGGGTGGATGGTGGGGGCACAGGAGATGAAAGGGTTTGGAGAGTGGTTGGGGAGATAAGCCAAACGAAGCTGGTTTTAGATGTGTTGAATTTTGGGAGCTCTGGGACATTCAGAAGGATATTTCCAAAAGTAGAATAGGCCCCAGGAGAGCAGTGTCACCCTGGAGATAAATGCAGGTGTCATCAACCTGTGGATGGTAGTTGAATCTATGGCCTGGATAAGATGAACCACAGTGACGTGAACTAAATTCCGATGTGACGTGCAGCATGGTGACATGCTGTGTTTGAAAGTTGCTGAGAGAGTAGGTCTTGAAAGTTCCCATCACAAAAAAAAAAGTATATGAGGTGATGGCTGTTAACTAAACTTGTAATCATTTTGCTGTGTGTACAACTATCAAACTGTTATTGTATACCTGAAACTTACGCAGTGTTATATGTCAATTACATCTCAAACTGGTGAAAAATGAATAAACGTGCAGAGGCCAAGGACAGAGCCATGGAGAGCCCTAACGTAAAAGGGGAGGACAGAGCGGACTTCGTCATGAGCATGGACTGCTGTGAAAGTTTTAGATCAGCGGTGGCGGTTCAGTGCTGCCAAAGTACCTGGGGTCAGTGAGTGGTGGCGAAGCATGCTTGGGTTTGACCGCAGTGCATTTCAGTGGGGGGCTAGTTTTAGGTAGAGGAGAAGATAAGAAGTCAGAATGATGGCTATTCCATTTTTCTCAACCAAGAAGGGAAAGAAAAAGATTTGTAATAGCTGGATGAGATGGATAGGTCATGTATTACCTTTATCAGATGACAAAACCAAAGCCCTGGGGTTGTAGTTTGCCCAGCACCAACCAGCAGAAAGGCAGAATGAAATTCCTGGTCTTCGGATTCTGAATTCAGTTCCTTCTGCTTGCCCACCTGAGTCATCGAAGGATTGTCCGGTGCAGTGGACTAGGTCATACTCAGTTAGTGTGAATGTGACTGTGGTGTATTCCATGCAAAGCCCCAAGTATGATGGCGGAGGGGTGGTCGAGAAGGGGAAGCATTATTTTCCCTGTTGGTCTGAACTTTTGAAAATAGGACAGGCAAGATTCATTTTAAGCCCCATTTAGCTCATTTCCTTGGCTGGGTATGAACATTCCTGCAGACAGATCCCATTTTCCTCCTTAGCTGTGCCCTGGCAGGCCTTGTGCTCCCACTATGATTTCAATTCATGACCCCACAAAGGATGCTAAAAAGTAAATCGCATCCTTGAGTATATCCATATTACAGGCCAATTACTTAGCTGCATCATAATACGGTTTATCACATGGACAGCATGCGTCGAACGGAACCTAACTTCCTTGGTGAAAGAAATGCATTCTTTGCAGTGGTTTCTTTGGAAATTAAGCGACTGTTCTTGCAGTGACGTGCAGACAGTTGGAGTCAGAACAGCCGTCTGCACTGACACGGAGGGTGACGTTCCTTGCTCTCGTGTAAAGATACTCCTCACGTGCAGGCATGAGGACACCAGGTCGCGTTGTGAACTCGGACGCCGTGAACTGGGGTCAACAGCTCTGGCCATCCTCAGCAAGGACTGGAATCCTGGAGTTTGAATCAGATGCAGCGCTTTGCAGTTCACCTGGAAAGATGGCATCCACCTTAAGGGAGGCTTAAGCCATTAGGGTGCGTTCACGTACCTTGTCAGCGAGCCTGGCCTAGAAACGGACTTCTGTCATCATGGCTCAAACCCAAATGGCTGGTCCTCAAATGGCCATTTGCCTCCTCTGTAAGAAGCGGCAAGTTAAAGAATGACGTCTCTTGAAGTAGATGCTGAGCTGCTTAGGAGGAGGGAGCCTGTCCTCTTTCCTCAGGATCTTCCCCATCACCGTCATTTACGTGCCATTGCCATACGCCATAGGTTAGTAAGTGTTGTGCGCGAATGCTTACTATTTATTTACCATGTAGTCATGCCCACTGTATAATTGCTGATTGACTGTATCCCATTCTAGGTTCCTTAGCAACTTAGCTACAGTTTATAAGTTGAGCTAATGCGCACTCAAGTACTGACAGGCTTCACAGGAAGCTGCCCCAGGGGTTGCTGGCAGAAAAGCTGTGGAACGTGACTCATCTAGGGGGGAATAAAAAGATGAGTGTTTTCCTTCAACGTTTTCTGGTTTTTTTGGCCTGTTAGTTGTATTTACTGTCTAGTTGCATCTGATCACAGATGCACATAAAATTGATATTTAAGAGTTTTGTTCATTTTCTACCCAGCTGTGAAATGTCTATGAAATAAGAACTTAGCTAAGATTTTCTTTTCTCTCTCTGCACTCTGAAGTTCAGTCCTGGCCTGTCTGAACCAATTCTTTCCCATCCCTTGGCATCCCTGCATGTTAGGAGGGGATGCATCTAATACTAAAAAGCCCTGAGCGGGGTCCGTGAATTTGTCATTTTTTTTATGAGAGCCTAACTTTTCCGGAGCCAGAAGCCCTTCTTCCATTCTCGGCTTTGGGAAAAATATTCCCACGCACAGCATCACCAGCTAGCCTCTGGCTTGATCAGGGCTTTGGCTGAGCAAACCCAACTTGACTTCAGCAGCCTAACGAAGCAAGATGCTATGCAGAGAGGAGGCGCTTGGCGTGCACCAAGTGAGAGCACCTGAAGTTCTTCCTGACTTCACAGTTGTGTAGAAGCTATCCTCAGAATCTGCTAAGCTGCCTGTCCACACAAGGAATGCGTATCCACAGATCTTCCTGGGTAGTATGGCTTGAATCCAGAAGATGTAGGAAAGCTTTGAAATAGAGGCAGAGTTTGCCGTCTGCAAGAGGGAAGGACTCTGCTATTTTAATGAACACATCTACAGGCAATACTCAGATCTTAGTCTGGTTGGTAGGGGCACAGAGCCTAGCACTGTACCTGATGTATAGTAAGTGCTCAATAAATACCTGTCAACTAAATGAAGAGTGGATACTCAGCTCACTGTGTTTCCCATTCCCCCTGCCCCACCCTACCCAACCAGATTTTTACTATGGAAAGAAATGAATGCACTCAAACCTCATTCATGGCTTTTGTTACTCTTTACCCAAATTTACTTTTTGGGAGCTCTGTCTAGGTAGAAAGCACCAAAGGAGAAAAGCCACGGCTCCGCCTTTCCCCCAGTCTTTATATAGTAATTAGTATGTGCACTCGAGACACTGGACCTTGGCTTGCAGGTTCAGAATCATGTCCATTCCGACTACTTGGGGACAAAGAAGGGAAATGGCAATTTTAGAAAGTGAAATTAATAAAGCATCACAAATGAATGAGATGGCCCATCTGTGGAAACCTTTTCGGGAGGAAATGATTTCGCTGAGTGTTTCTTGTCATGTCAGGGGGCTGCTTCATTCCCAACCAGGGCGCGAAGGTGCCTCCTCCCCACCAAAAAAATAGTAGGCATCAATTTAGAATGTGACTAATGAAAGATAGGCTGTTATCTTGGACACAGCGACATGTCTGTCTTGAGTGGGGAGGTAATGACAGACGTCTTTGAAGGATGTTGGGATATTGAAAAGCAAGTGTTTGGGGGAGAATTTGTGATTGCTAATTTGTCATTGTCAGAGGCACAGACGCACCGTCTGGCAGCTCAGGTTTTCTCGTCACGCTGAAACTGCACTAACTGGTGGAGCTGGGCTAAAACCCAAAAGTCTTTGGGATCGTATGCTTACCACAAACCTGATGACAAGTCCTTCTCCCAGGTACTTTGACAGCTGGAGGTGAGGTGACGGGTGGAGGGCGGGCTGTGTCCTGCACAGTATTCACCAGTGTGCCAGTTACCAATAGGGTGTGCTCTCTGTGTAATTAAATTGGCCCTCAGGACAGTGCCCCATGAATTTAGACAGCAGGAATCAGTTCCTAGAATGTGACTGATCCCTAGGCAAACAAGTAAAACGATCAGAACTCAGCGCGCTTGAGACTGGCGCCTAATCCCTTGGCTGTCCTCTGTGAGGAGAGTATAGCACCCCTGTCTTACCTACCCCTAAGGTTTGCTGTTTAGCAGGTTGAGTGGGTAGCAAGGTGAGGGGAGGTGGAGGTAGCAGCCCATAGTTAGGGTCTAACCTTGACAGTGACTTGACTGCTGAGGAAAGGCTGAGTTGAATGGGGGTTAGGGAGAGGAAAGAGAAAGGTATCAGGGAAAGCAGACACAGTATTTACACGGACGGATGCTTGGAGCTGAGGTTTCTGATGCTGCTTGAATGGTCGTGCGTTCTTCCTTTACAGGCATAGAGATGACCTGCCCATAAATCCGGCTAGAGACGATGGTGCAGTGCAGATGCCAGACTCACCTAAGCACTGATGGCACGATCCAGGGTTCTCTTAAATTTTCTTCAAGAAGCTTGGATTCCTGAGTTCTCTTGGCCCCTCCTAGCAATAAGGAAAATGTTCTTTGGTTTATAGTTACGTATCATCTTAAAGAGCCTGGTGAGAAATGCAAAAATAAATAGATAAATAGATAGATAAATAAATAAATAAATAAATAAAATTAAATAAAGAAAGAAAACTCTAGGTTCTATCACAGACACGCTGCTATTCAGCAGACGCACATTTCATTGCAGACTTTGTTTTCTCCACTAATTAGTCTCCGAATGAGTAACTCACAGTTTCCATTTGCATGGTTCGTTTTGTTTCCTAATGAAGTAAATGATTATTTCTTGGTTCAAGGAGAGTCTTTTCAAGGGCACCCGAAACTGATCACACTCTAATCCTTTACAAATGAAAAACGCTTCTGTAGTAATAAAACCAGGATTTTGGACTGATATTCCAAAGTATTTGCCCCCCTCCATCCCACCAGCCCTGGCATGTGGATAAATATCATGTGCCTCTTTGATGATCAGTTATTCTACTCTTGTTCACTAGGCTGTAAACCGATAACCCAGACTGCGTGGGGCAGGTCACCCAGGTCTCGAGCTTGTCTCTTGGCTGAAAGCCCAGTAGACACACCCCCAGCAGGAGCTGCAGCAGCACAAGTGGCCTGGCTGCTGTGCTAAATCCTGCCACCCTAGTGCCCAGGAAGCAGGCTTGGGGCTCTGTCAGGATGGCTCATGTTCTCTGTTGCTTGCTTTGCTCTGTGGAACTCTGTGTCCGAGGGATGGCGAGACAGCGGTTCAGAAAGAGAATTCTCTCCGCCTCTCCAGGATGCAGTCTCTCTTAACCGGCCATAGGTGATGCCTGGCCGAAAAATGTCTTTCCCGTAGCCACATTATAACTCTATTGGCAAAAATAAAGCACCATTAACCCTTGAAAGGTCATTTTTGTGACACATGTGCCTTAAGGCCCAGGGGGGACAATCTGCACACTTCCATTAGTCAAAGAGAAAAAAAACTTTGCAGATTCCTGTCATTTATTTTATAGGCCTTTGTTAACACTTGTCATTTGGAGAAGAAAGAAATCCCTAATGAAACGTCCATAATGCTGAGTTTGAATGACTCATCTTCCTGCCTCACTATTATAAAGCTTCTTGGTAGAATTCTGTCTGGTCCTAATTGAAGTTTATAGAACCTTCGCCTTCAAATGCAATAAACCTGTCATCACCAGGGAAGCAGTGGGATGCTATAAAGCAGGGCTGGGCCGATCCTCTGATGAAGAAGCTGTGAAGGAGTCATACTGATGGCAGGTCCAGCGAGCACAGAGGCCACTGTTCAACCAAGGTGAGCGTGAGGTGTTGGGGCAGGGAGGAGGCCAAGTCAAGGCCAGCCTCTCGGGGCTCCCCCATCCACCCCCAGACTCTCCAGTGAGCCGTTAGGACTTCACGTGTCCAATCTTCATTTCCCCCAGTTCCTCCGCAGACTATCGCAGGTGTGGTTGAATACCCCAATGAACATTTAATTAAGGGGAGTTTGGAAAATTGTACCTTTCAAAGCTAATAAAGTGATTAACTATAAATCTCACTTCCAAAATGATGCATGGTCGTTTTAGGACATTTACTTGATGTAGATAAGCCAAAAGAAAAAAAAATTAAAGTCATCCAATTATTCCACCATTTACAGAAAATATTGATAACATATTCTTTAGGTCTTTTCTCTGTGCACAAACACGATTTCTTTCGAAAACACTGGGTGATACTATTTACATTGTTTTAAAACCTGTTGTTGCAGATGATACAGCACGAACACCTTTTCTATTATTTTGAATCATAAAAAAATTTAATGAATGCAAGAGTATTTCATTCTTAGGCACGTACAGCTGTATGTCTTGGAAACATTCTATTATTAAGCATTTAGCTTGTTTTAAATTCCCATGTAAGTAATGAAAATAGTTAGTAAAAAGCCTTTCCCAATTTGACTAGTAAATAGTAACAATTTTTTTTGTTCATTTAAATTTATTTCTTACCCATTTAGCCGTCCTACATACTTGATTGGAGCATTTAATTTATTTACATTTAAAGTAATTGTTGATAGGTATATACTTCCTGCCATTTTATTATTCACAATTTGTTTTCTCCTCCTCCTCCTCCTCCTCCTTTGTTCCTTTAACATTTCTTGTAAAACTGGCTTGGGGGTGATGAGCACCTATAGCTTTTTAAGTGTGTCTGGGACCATTTTTATTCCTCTTTCTGTTCTCAATGATACCCTTGCTGGGCAGAGTGATTTCGGATGTAGGTCCTTGCCTGTCATGACCTTATTTCCTGCCAATCCCTCTGGCCTGCAAAGTTTCTTTTGAGAAATCAGCTGACAGTCTTATGGGAGCTCCCTTGTCCATAACTTACTGCTTTTCTCTTGCTGCTTTTAAGATTCTCTCTTTGTCTTTAAGTTTTGGCATTTTAATTATGATGTGTCTTGGTGTGGGCCTGTATAAGTTCATCTTGTTTGGGACTCTTTGTGCTTCCTGGACTTGTATGTCTATTTCCTTCACCAGGTTAGGGAACTTTTCTGTCATAATTTCTTTGAATAGGTTTTCAATTCCTTGCTGTCTCTCTTCTCCTTCTGGTACCCCTATGATGCACATGTTACTACACTAGAGCACAGCATTTACCTACATTGCCATCTTGACCAGAAGTCTCACAGAATCATCATGAGACTAATTATTGTCATCGAAGGAGGGTGGAAATAGGATAAGCTCCATTACCAGCTATAAACACAGCCAGTACAGGTCTGTTTACAGAGTCAATATTTTTAAGTGTGTGGTGCACGTGCATGCGTGTGTGTGTTTTTTGGTCTATAGAAGTAATAATTACCTGTTAAAATATCTGAGAAGTATTGAAAAAAGTTATTTGTAATCCCACTATGCTAAGCAGCCAACATAGTGACTGGCCTCCTGGTTTAACTAGTGCCCACAAAATAGAAAACATGAGTCGTTTATCTAGCTCTGTCTGGGTTACTTTTACAGCCTTGGTCACAGCGTTCTACCACCCCATGCCATGGGGAGTGCTCACTTCCACAGGAGGAAAGAGTGAGCTTCCCACCTAATCATGGAGGGCAGGTCTCTAGCAATCTAACATCTTTAGAGGCCTAAATAGAGGTTTTCCCCCAGAGTGTTTTATGTAACTAGTCCAGGGAGAACAGACTCTCTCATACAATTAGAATCCATTCCTAGGTGTCCAAGGGAACATGCTGGACAGAGGCTTGCTGCATTAATTTTCAGGCAGTCAGATGCAGTAATCATTGTTTTTTATTGGCTTATTAGTATGCATGCAAAATGTATGCAGCATCTCCTATTTAATTCTGCTGGTACAATCTGACCCAGGAGGACACACATTCTGACCCCGAATTGTCTCCCTCTGAATGGGAATCTTTGATGGTTTCAAAAGGCAATTCGATTTGAAGTTGTTACAAATTTTTAAAGCATAGAAAACAGTGAGTACAGATACATATGAAAGAGGAAGTCTGGAAACAAATTACCGTGTACACAAGAGAGGTGGAGGAAAGACTGTTACCTGTCAAGGGGATCGTGGTTCCAGTGAATGAATGGGGACCTTTTCCAGAGCAAAGACCTGCGTAATGTCCCAAACATGTTGAATTGAGTACAGAACCAGCTTTAGTAGCCTGAGTAGCTGTACACCAGCACATTGTCCGAATCAAATATTTCCTTGCTTTTATTATATATACAGCCCTTTCCTGCACCACACCTTCAGTTTTGTTCTTCCCTCATTCTATTATATCACTGCCCTGGAATGTTTTTCTTTCCCATCTTTGCCTCGCCAAATCCTACCTGACCTTTGAGCTTCTGCTCCAATGTGACGGTCACACAGTAGCTGTCTCAAGTCCTTTGGACAAGGTTGGAGTCACTGTTTTATGCTTCCGGAGAACTTTGAACTTCTTGTTTGAGAGCATAGTTACATACGAGGGCTCCCGGGAAAACGATCCAACCATAAATGCCTCTTTTTAATATTACATGGCCGGATACTTTCCAGACAGCCCTCGTATATAATTACCTGCCTCAGCAGGTACATATTCTAGGAAAGAGCTAATTTGCAATTGCATCTTATTGTGAATAAATATTACAAGCTAAGTTCATTCAGGTTAACCAGACGTACTTAGTAACATGGCAGCCCTGGGTGCCTTGATGAAAAGAACCACTGAGAAAAATAGGAACAAAAGTGTCCAGCTAGGACCCTTTGTCTTACAGAACACAAGAGCCAATTCCCATCACTGTCTGGGAATTGTATAAAAGGAGGGGAAGCATTCTCTTTCAATTCATTAAAGGAGCACCGTGGCCAAAATGATCATGATCAGTTTTCCTAAATCGTACAATTCAGCAAGTTCAACTTTTATTATATTTCTACTCCACTTTTGGAGAAACAGATGAAAGAAAACAAATGGAGCTAATTAATGTGAACACATGTTCTGTATTAGCTGGTAAGATATAAGCACTTGACTCAACTAAAGGACCTTTCAGATTTCTAACTGGCCATGAGCAAGCATCATTTGGCTTTGACCTGGAGGCGCTGGGCTCTCTACAGCCCAAGAAGGTATGTGGCCGTGGTCACGCTATTCAGATTGCTCAGGGAGTTTTGAGAGAGTCGTTCTTCTAAGCTGGGGCACCCACTCCCTTTCACCCCACTTAGCAGGGCCATTCGGCATAGTGACTTGCTGCTTGGCTACCACTGAGCCAGAGGGTGACCTGTGAGGGACAGGGAGAAAGTGAGAGGACCCATTTGCTGGCTGGCTAGCCTTTTTTTTCTTTGCTGAACACCAAGCAGTACCTGCTGCGACTCCCGGCAATCACTGGGAGGAAGGCACTAGGGTCCTTAGTGGTCCGCAGAGTTCCCTATGGCTGTTTAACAAGGAGAGGTCCGACTCCATCGGGCCCGAGCCACCGTTCTCGTAAGCAGGCGCGGAAAGATGGCGAGGAGCAAGAAGAGCGAAGTGAGATGGCCGTGGCTTTTCCGAGGAGAGATCTGTCTTCAGTTCCAGTTAATGCTCGTCATAAGGAACATGTAGGGTTCCCACCATGTACAGGGCGCACTGGACCTTCCTGCAAGAGGGAGTTCTAATGGGAGGCCTCTTCCTGCCGCCCATTTCAGCCAGGACTCTGGTCTGGCCATGGTCAAGAGTGCGTCCCTCTGACCAGGAGTGAGATGGCGTGGCTGGGGAGGGGAAGGAACCGTTCCCACAGAAGAAGGTAGGAAGAGTAGCTGACACAATTGGCAAGAGTTCGTGTGCGGGGCGGGGGGTGGGGTATTCATTGGACACCATTTTTATTGGGGACAAGGGACAGAGACACTGAAAAACAACGACAGCATGGGTCCCTCTCTTGGTCTTTTTTCCTCTTTCGTTATTCTGCTAGCAACGAGGTTTGTGGAGCTGGGTGTGGAGGTGGCTTAAACTTGCTTTGCAGGCTGAGCTGTCTCTGGAGGGTCTCCCAGGAAGACCTCTAATGAGTTCTCATATCCGAGCTGCCTTTGCCAGGCCCGCTGCGTCCTGCATCCTATCCGGTCAGGTCCTTGAGCACTTGCTAAACCAATTAATGCAGTCGTTTGAATTGCTTTTGATGATGGGTGTTTCTGTGGGCTCTCTAATGGCTAGAACTGTGGTGAGGATATGAGAATTCTATTCCAGTTACCAACACGGGGTCCCTAATTACCCTAGTCACATTCCCAGCCTTTGCATATTTTAGAAACCAGAACCCTCTGACTTCATCTACTATTTGCTTTGAACTTCAAAGGGTTTTGGTGACTCTCCAGTGTCGCTGCTATTTCGGATGTAGGGTGGCCTGCTCTGGGCAGAATCGAGTCAAGCATGTATGTCTGAAACTCTTAAATGGGGGATTCATCTGGGGATCAAATGCTAAAGGGGGAAATTTTACAAAAAGACAAAAGTGTTTTAAGTTCCTGAAGAGATGCTAAAAACCAAGGCCATCTGAGTAGAGGCCAGCAGAAGCAGTGCGCCTCAGACACCGCTCCCACAATGCCAGGGTGACCCAGGACCCCTGGCCCCGCCTGTAGTTTAATTCCATGCCAGGAAAGAAGGTAAGATTAAGAAGGTATTTGAGAACCTTAAATTAATTGAATTTTTAACCCAGAAAGAGTTATTTTCAGTTTTAGAGCAGAAATGATTGAATTGATATTGAACGGCAAGATCTGGTTTTCTGCCACTAGGGAAAAATGGGATCTTGGAGACGAAATCAAGTCCAATGATAAGGAAAGTCAGTTTATATTCTTGCACACCGGAGTCCACGATTTTATGTCAAAATGTATATTCTATACAATGTTTACTTTAAAAGCTGCATATTTACACCCATGTGATGTTAGGTATCCAATAAATGGGTTTTGTTCTAGTCTGTTTTTCTGCAGCTGACACTAAATGAGCGAACTAGGTCAGCTGCTTGTTCAGGGTCAATGCCGAGATTAAGGCAGGATCGGGCTTTTCTTTATCCCGAGGCTTTGGAAAGAGCGAGAGGAAACAAAAGACTTTTTATGGATTTAGAAATATGATGTAGGGAAAATTTTCCCCCAGATAGCTTTATTATATTCGCCTGTCTTTAAGCAATTGTATTACACGCGCACACACACACACACACACACACGCATGCGCGCGCGCACACACACACACACACGCACGCGCGCGCACACACACACACACACACACACACGCACGCGCGCGCACACACACACACACACACACGCACGCGCGCGCACACACACACACGCACACACACACACACGCACGCGCACACACACACCAGGCTGTAATAGGAACAAGGAACAGGGTTTCTTGTTTGAATTAGAAAATAATTCTTGGTAGTACAGAAGCAGTTCTTTTCTTTCCTTAAATTCTTGTTTATGGATCATTAGCCTCTTGACCAGAGAGCGTGGTAGAAGACAAAAGCTAAAGCACTCAAGACAAATACCCATTGAAAATCGGTCAGAAATGAAAAAAAACCTCTTGGTAATCGCCATTCATGGAGAAAATAATCATTCAATTTACAACGTTGTCCATGTAAATTCACCTGTTGGAGAGTGGCAGGAAGGTGACCTTATAGTATTATAATATTTCTTATTTTGGGATTTCATCCAAATGTGTAGGGAAATCTCCCCGCTATGATAGCCTAGGAATCCAGCAGCAGCGTTTCCCAACTTGCCACATCTCAACCCCTTTGTCCCTGTCCCTGTGTTAGCATCCACCTGGGAAGCACGTAGCTGCACAGGGGTCCTTTGGTTGTCACGGACGTTCCCCTTTTTCACTGGAACGCAGCTTCACGGGGAGCTCGGCGAGGGGCCCCAGTGTGTTTTGGAAGAAGAAGAGCGCCCGAAGGCTGGCGAGGCGGGAGGTGGGAGGAAGCGGGGTGCTGGCGGGCAAAGACCTGACGGAGGTGAGGGAGTGGAGAGCGCGGCACCCACAGCACCTACCAGTGTGTCACCTTCAAGTAGGGACAGGGGCCAGTTTTCCTTTGAGGTGAGGACACCCGTTAAAGGAGTAGACCTGACCTGGCCATTTTGTCACAGCCAGTTAGACACGGCGATGCGTACAAAGATGGAGGACATTGTGAGGACCCCCCAATTGTCGGAACTCATTTTTTGGCAGGAGGGTGACTGTTACTCGTGTGCGGGGCACAGGCCATTGTTACCACGTGACTGTCACGACTGCCATTTGCGCGTGAAGGAAGTGGAAAGCCGGAGCTCCCGCGGTGACTCAGCCACGGCACGGCGCCAGGCCAGTGACGTCGTTGTGGCGCCTGGACGTGCAGGTAAGCCCCGAGGGGTGCGTGCTCTTACCTCCTGTGGGAAGTTAAGCGTTTTAAGACGTTTTGAAGAAAGTTTGAAACCACATTTGGCAAAACGTGCCCAGTGAAACGCAAACCTTTTCAGCCCTAATTCTTATCAGAAAAAACTGAGGAAGAAGCCACAGATGCTTGGTCCCCTAGCGGACCTCCGCGCGGCGCCGCCGGCTCCCGCACGTGCACGGGGAGGGCTCCGGCCGACCTCCGCGCGGCGCCCCCGGCTTCCCCACGTGCACGGGGAGGGCTCCGGCCGACCTCCGCGCGGCGCCCCCAGCTTCCCCACGTGCACGGGGAGGGCTCCGGCCGACCTCCGCGCGGCGCCCCCGGCTTCCCCACGTGCACGGGGAGGGCTCGGGCCGACCTCCGCGCGGCGCCCCCGGCTTCCCCACGTGCACGGGGAGGGCTCCGGCCGACCTCCGCGCGGCGCCCCCGGCTTCCCCACGTGCACGGGGAGGGCTCCGGCCGACCTCCGCGCGGCGCCCCAGCTTCCCCACGTGCACGGGGAGGGCTCCGGCCGACCTCCGCGCGGCGCCCCCGGCTTCCCCACGTGCACGGGGGGGGGGCCTCCGGCTGACCTCCGCGCGGCGCCCCCGGCTCCCGCACATGCACGGGGGGGGGGGGGCGCTCCGGCGCAGGCGCGCGGCTGTCCGGCCGGAATCGGAGGCGGGGAGCGGTAGCCGTGCAAACCCAGCGGCAGAACAGGCGTTGGATTCCACCGGAGTCGTGGCAAAACGTGCCTCGGTGGTTCTTCTCCCGGGAAAACCTAAAGCTGCTGAATGGAAAAAGCAAAAGCCGATAGACCCCCAAAGCCTAGACCACAGGCTGCTTGTCAAAGGCAAACCGGAAGGCACTGCGGTTTATTTCGGGGAGCCTCTCACTTCGCCTTTCTTTTCTGGAAAGTTCTCTTTTTCCTTGCTGGTCCTATCCCAAGTTGTCCCACACTTACTGCTCTCCTGGTATCCATGCACTCACAACTGATGCTTCCTCTTCAAATTTTGGCCTCCTTAGATACCGTGACTGCAGTGATTACATGTTCTAGACAAAAATAATACAAAAACCACACAAATTATAATCAGTGGTTGTAAGTACATGTACGTTCTGATTTATGGCCTCGTTCTTATCCTGCCCCCTCTCCCCCCGTAACATTTCTTTTCCGTCAGTCCACTAGTCTCACCTAAAATTGAGTTGATAAAATACAAGTAGTATATTTTAAAATGTTATTGGCCGATGACATCTATTGTGGATATTAGTGACTGTGTGTGTGTGCGTGTGTGTGTGTCCAGGACCCTTTTTTCTTTTGAGACTTTCTTCTTTCTAGTGAACCACTTTTCTACCTCACCCCCATAGTCACATATCGATGAGAGGTTTTAATCTTCTAATGACTTCATCTCCTGGCCACAGTGATTGGTTCAGGGGTAAAAAAAAAACCAATTGAAACTGGCCAATCAGAGTCCTTCTTAGGATTTTATTTTAAAAAATCTATCAGGGAGATAATAGTCTCTTTCTGATATTGAGGGTGAAAGAACAGAAGCCTATAGAAGCCTGTAATGGCCAATGTCCAGGTTTTCAGCTGTAGAGGCTTTGTTTAAGATAAAAAGCTGACACATTTGGGAGTTAGCGTCCTACTGAGGTCCTGCCTCTGTGTCCCACTTGGGCTGAGTGTTACCCTTGCCTTTCCTGCGTATTGCTCGTATTGGTCAAGAAACATCTACTCCTCTCCTTCCCTCTTTTCCTCATTTTTTTCTTAAATATTAGAGTTCTGACTATTCTCATTGCATAATGAATTAATCTAGGAGATGTTTGTTTCTCAAGAGGTTGTAGCACTAAAATTAGGACAGCACGTTGGGTGGCTTATCGGGCAGTATGGTCATTGGAGAGGAAGCATTTTGGAGCACAGAGCCCACCCGGAGACCTCTCAGCTGCCACCACACCAGTGCCAATCTGTGCCCCTCACCAGAAAAGATCCTTGGCCTAACGTCACCAAGGGTCTTTTGAACACTTAGGGGTAGATGAACAGGAGACTCTCTGTAGAATGGACAGCAACGTCCAGCTGCTTCCTGAGAGTTCCGAAGGAATCTAGAGAGAAAGACGGGAAGCCTGCCTTAAGCAGTGCTTCCGGAGTGTGCCCTGTGGATGCAGTCTCCCTAGCAGCCATGTTGTGGCGTTGATGCCACACGTCCGTGTGGCAGGAGCCGGCACTGGCGCACAGGCCGGGGCTGTGGGACAGCTGTGTCAGAGATTTCTTCAGAACTGTTCAGCTTTTCAGCTATTGGAGCCTGGGGTGATTTTTCATCCCTTTCTTCTTCCAAAGGGAACCTCAGCTGGCCGGTTGTACAGAAAGTTCTCAAGCTCGGGGCCAAAGTTCCTGGGAACCACAAAGTCCCTTTTGCCCTCAGGTCTTTGAAGCTGACCTCTAAAGAGCAGATGTTCTCAGTGTGGGTCCAGGAGCAGATGGGAGACAGTTTACTGATAAAGGGTCCCCAGAGCCATGTTTAACATTGTGAAGACAGTTGTTGAGTATGCGCCTTTTCATCTTCTGGCTGGCACAGTAGGGCTGGCTTTGACATATCCTCACTGAGTCTGTGTTGACAAGGGACAGCATTTGTGCATTTGCATCCAGTGGGAATGAGCCTCATGGAGCATAGCGGAGAGTCCCCGTGTGAAGCTCTCTGTTCTGGAACAATCATGGCCCTGTTGATTGTCTCTAGAAACAGTGTAGTGCGTGGTTGCGGCACTCGGCCCCAGTATCTAGCATGGTATTTGTAAGAGAGAATGATACCAGCAATATAACTGTCATTGAGCACCTGCTGTGTGCCAGGTGCCCTTCTAACCATGTTCCATGTCTCACTTCATTGACTCCTCACAACAATCCTACCAAGTAGTCTCCTTTATCATCTCCGTTTTATGAAAAGAGAAATGAAGCAAGGGTAAGTTGAATGAATTACCCAACCTCTCTATGGTAGCTGGTCTCCAAAGGTGAGTCTTTTATTGAGCAATGGCTCCAGATACCTTGGATCTCTCCTGGCCACTGTGACTCGTGTTTGACTAACAAAATATGGCACGAGTGATGCCATGACTTCCAGGGCTCGTACGTAAGTAGCCTTTACAAATTCTTCCTGGGTTTCTTGGAATACTTGCTCTTGGGATCTCTCTCTCCAAACCCAGCCACCTGTACAAAGCCTAAGAATTCAATTGGAGGAGGCACATGTGAATGTGGTCTGATTGACAGCCCCAGCTGGTCTACCAGCCATAGAATCCCCTTGAGATATTTAACCCCATTGAGCTTTCACATGACAGGCTGTAGCCCCAGTCAGCATCTGACTGCAACTGCATAAGAGACTCTTAAGCAGGCATCACCCAGCCAAACCCAGCCAGCCCACCCAACCACGAAAGCTATTAATCATTGCTTTCGATCCCAGAGTCTTGGCGTGGCTTAACTCAGTGATAGACAAGCAAAGCATTCACACAGCAGGTAAATAGCTGAGCTGGGATTGAAACCCAGGCAGCTCGGGTCTAGACCCCTTGCTCTCAACCAGCATTCTACACTGACCCTCCAGTGCTTTCTGTCGTTATGGTCCTGATATAGATGATTAAGATGCGTGGTCCCCAAGCATGCAGTCATGCAAATCTGCAAAGTAAACACAACAGATTTGTAGAGAAACCATATACGGGAATAAACAATGGATTTGTAGAGAAACCATGTATTGGAATAAGTTTTGAGATTTTGAGTCCAGTGGACCTGAGTTTGAACCTTAGCTTCACCACCTTCTAATGTTGCAACCTTGGACAAATTACTACCACCTGGGGTCTGATGGTGATAAGGGTCAGGTTCCCAAGTCAGTGTGCCTAGTCAAAGTCACCCCTGACAGTTCTGACATTCTTTTGGTTCAACCTCAAATGTTTCTATGTGGTCATGGACTCTAAGGTCCATTCTTTTTCTCTTTGAGGGACCGTCTGACATCTGAAGCAAATGCTCATTCAGTGAAAGATTTGGCACTGTGGAAAATAAGCATATTGCTTTATATTCTGACTGAGTGTGTGTACTTGAATTCATTTAAGTTAACTGTGTTTAAGAGGAGCCCCCACCCTCCTTCGCTGTGCTTCAGTGTTCTCGTGTGCTGTAGGGGAACTGAATGAACCGCACAGTGTGCCTGTGGCATTAAGGGACCCCTGGTGACAAAGAGTGTCTGATGCCTGCTGGACTCAGAGGGTTCTCTGGATGCTCTCAAGGCCTGGCTGGCCGCCCCACCACTGGTTTGGCTCCCATGGGGGAAAAATAGGCTGGTGATACCCCCAAAAAATGTTTTTAAGGGATTTTAGAGATCCATTTACTTCACCAAATTTCAATCAAAGCTTCTATTTTGTACCTCAGAGACTGAAATTTTTATGTTTGCTGCACTTCCTACTTACAGTGGGTGAACCAAGGACATACTAGCTATTCTAGGCTTTTGTGCCTTTTACGTGTAAGTGAATGAATGAATAAATGAATAAATAAATAAATAAATAAATAAATTAATTAATTAAAGAAAGAGCATAGTAGCTGTTGCAAGAAGGACTTATTTTGGCATCTCCATGGTAAATATGTTTGAATAGAAGGAAGAAAGAACGTAATATGACAGCTGCATTAGTTACAACGACACTTACACACTAATCCCATGGGAGTTAGTTTGCTTCCTGAGAGTCTAAGATGTAACAAAGATCGTGGTGTTTTTCAACTTTACACTTAGCGCTTTCACAATTAACCTGAAGCAAACGGGGATGGGAGTTCCAGCATATTCTCTCATGTGTGAACAAGACGTGGAGAGGAGATGGAGAAGCGTATGTCCTAGGGTCATGTTTCAAGATTGCCTCTCTGTTTTTCGGAGGAGTTGGTTGCTACACCCATCTGTATTGTCTGTGGCTATATAACAACCGTATATGTCTAAACCCATGACCTAACAACTTAAAATGACAATCATTCGTGACCTCTCAGGGGATCTGTGGGTCAGGAATTCAGATAGGACAAAATGAGGATGATGTGCCTCCGCCTCATGTGTCCAAGGACTTGAAGGCTGGAGACTCACATCGCCTGGAGTCTGGTCATAGATGCTAGCTATTGAGCGGGGTCCTCGCTGGAGCTGTCAGCTGTGTTAGCTGGGACATGCACATGTGGCTAAGCTATATGGCTGCGTTTCCTCCAAACATGGTAGCTGGGTTCTGAGGGCAAGCAAGCATTAGAGAGAGAGAGAGAGAGAGAGAGAGAGACACCATATTGATGTTTATGACCTGACCTTAGAAGGCAAGCAATGTCACACTTGTCATGCTTGATTGGTGAAAAGAATGACAAAGATCAGCCCAAATTCAAGGTGAGGGGAGAGGGAAGTGGGTACAGATCCTGTGTCTCAATGGAGGGGTGTCAATGTCACAGTGTAAAGAATATCTGAAATGTGTGTGTGTGTGTGTGTGTGTGTGTTTGTGTGTGTGTGTGTGTGTGTGATTTTCTTTGGAAAATGTAATCTCCCACTCCAAGTTTGAAGTAAGTTTTCTGCTAGGTCCTACAAAAGTACCCTCCTGCCCCATCTGATTCCAGGGTCTGTATTGGAACCCTGTGGCTGGATGGCTATGAGGTCAGGGTCACTGCAGCTAAAGTGATAGAAGGGACTGGATCCCTCAAACCACGAGCTTTAGCAAAAAGAGGAATATGTAAATATATATATACAAGATAGTGTGCAACTCAAGGAAAAATGCACTCAGTAAGAAGAGCACTGTGGTGGCCAAGGAAGCTCTTCTATTTCCAAACCCAGTGCAGACTTGGAAGATGCCCACCACCCAGATCTCTCACAACTCTTCCCTTTTCACTTGATTTCCTGCTGTTTAAGAGACACAGGGGACACCCACTGAATCATAGCTCAAAGGAGGATCTATGTTTGGCTATCTGAGAGGATAGATGGGAATGAGTCAAAGAACTCACATGGAAGCCAATATGTGCTAGATCTGGTCTTTGCTTCGTTTCTATTTTCTGTTAGCAGTGCACATCCTGAGAATGTCCCACATTTTCTAACTGCCCGTGCCTAAAACCATTTTTTTTTTTTAGTTTTGTTATTAAACTTTTGTTTGAAAAGGAGAAAAGCAATGATACTCTTTTTTTCTTGTTTTAATCAAGTGGGATTTTCTCTAACAGTAGAGAAAAAGTGGGGTTTTGAGTTGGACAGACGTGGGTTTGAATCCTGCCTCTGCTGTATAGTGCCTGTATAATCGTGGGTCCTTAAAACGCTCAGTAAGATAAAGAACGCGCTGTGGTTGCCCAACAGACACACAGTAAGGGTTCCACAGATCAAGCACATAGTTGGAAGCCAGCTGAATGTCACGAAAGTCTCAAAGAAGTTGCCAAAAATTATGCTGTGTAGAAACTCTTCCCAGTTGTCCTGGTCATGTTAAGGACATCATAATGGGAAATTCGTATGTAAATGAGCTGTACCATAATCTGGGAGGAGCAAAGGGTGGGACAGGGAGCACCCTGTAGGGGGATGGAGCAGGGAGGAGTGTGGGAAGGATTTGGACAGAGAACACTGTCACCAGGGTGGCACCCTGGATGGTCAGTAAGAGAAAAGTGTTGAAACTAAGTTGGGGGCAAGGTGGGTCTTGCTTGCTCCACCTGTTGGCATCGCTGAAGAGGGAGCTCTGTACCCATGCACTGGAGCTGTTAGCAATGTGCAGTGGCCTGACCTTTGCTTGTGCAGTGTCCTTGCTGCTGACAGGGAAGGTGCTTCCTGAGGTGGCAGGGCAAAGACAAGACAACTCTTCTTGGTAATGATGAAGACGTGATAATGTGAGTGGATTTCAGTTTTACTTCGTAATTCCTGAATATGACGAGTGTTAACTGGATTTTCCTCCATTGAATGTACTCCTGTAAGGTGTTCATTTATTCCTATACCTATGGTGCTGAGAACAATGATCCAAGATTTGGAAATAAGAAAGAAAAAAAAAAGAGTCAGTTCCTGTATTCATAAGACAGCCCAGGGTTTGCAGCCAGGCCGCGTTGTTCTCCTATTAGATATAAACGGTCTCACAGAATTGCTACTTCAAAGTCAGCGGGAGAAAATTGGGATCAAGGTTACTCTGATAAAAGGAGACAATTTTTGGTTGGGTTGGGTTTGGTTTTGAAAGCACAGACAAGAGTAAGGTCCCTGTGCCATTCACAAAACACCAAATACCCTTTCTCTGGCCAAAATGAGTGTCTGCTGCCGCGTCGCCAATCCTAACTGTCCTCGGTCTCATTTTTCTTTCTATAGACAAGACTTAGTGAGACACCCAGTTGTAGAATTGCCCCCGTGTTCTGACAGCACCCAATCTAGGCTTTCTCGCCCCCTCTCCCTGCAGGCCAAATGTGTAGCCACACCCCGAATCCTCGCATACCCTCTCCCAGTTCCCCGTGGTGGGCCTTCTCCCTCGCTGCAGTGATGAGCCCAGCCTGACCGCTGTAGGTGTGCTCTGGGTGGACTTGGCCTCAAGGGCACTGATAGGCGGTAAAGCGAAGAGTAGATTAGGTGAAGTTTTAACGTCATTGAAGCACATCGCCTAATGGGTCTATAGAAGATCCTTTCACTCATGAGGAGGGTAAACTTGGTGCGAGTGAATCAACAATTCTGCTAACTTACTAAGATCATTTTAGATGACATCGCGCCTTTTCTGTAGAGAAGGTAACACCAAAGGCTCTGGCCTTATTGCCCTGAAGGATCGTGTTCACCAGCTTTGTATTTAATGTGCCGGTCTCATTCCAACATTCCTTTTTTTGTCGTTCCATTCACAATAAAAATCTTAGTTTTTCAAATTCTCTTTGAATCAACTTTGTTATTCTTCTGGTACCTGCCTTTATTGGTATGCAAATTATGTTTTTAACACTTTGAGACTTGTACTCTGGTAGGGTGGATGCTGCAATGGAATGCTCAAATGTGCAGTCTCTTGGAAAAAACAATCCAAGGTATGGATGCCCCTCACTTGTTATCGTAGGCTCGTGAGTGGAGGGGTGAAGGGGAGCTGAGAGTAGGGGTGAAACAGAGGAGTTCAGTTTTGACTCATTTAAATTCTCCCCATTCAGTTAGCGGCGCTCCCCCACCCCCACGGCGCCCAGCCCTCGGGTCCTATCTCCAGCACAACGATTGCATGTCTTAGAGGCGGTTATTAAATCATGCTTGGATTTGTCTTCTTTGCTCTAAATAATGTAGGAACTCATCAAATATGTATCCACATTTATACATCTGGGGAAAATGTGCTTAGGTTTTAAAAAATGATTGTATAAATGATGTGAGTCTCACCGTGATCTTTGACCAAAAGCAATAAAGTCTCAGCCGCTCGGAGAACGAGACAACTTGAAGCTTGTTTCCCGAAGGATAGGGTACAACCCTGGTCTCTTAGTATGTAGAACGGCACCGGATATAAAAACCCCGTGGTCTTCCAGCAGAAAGTAAATGAGTCCATGCACAGAAAGCAAAGCTATAAAACGTGTAACTGCATTCTACGAAGGTTTATTTAAAAAATGTCTTCTTTGACTTTGTAGCAAAACTAGTTCTACGTCCGGATTAACTAAAAGATAAATGGCTGAAGGTGATCGCATTCATGGTGACTGGTCCCCTTGCTTTCTTGTGAATGACTGTGTTTAAAGCAGGTATTCTTACCCATGGTTTATATCATCTTAGAATTCAGAGCTGTACCTCTCACCAGAGCCTGTGTGGTACTTTGGACAAGGGTCCAGAAGATTTAGTCCAGGGGGTCCAAACTTCTGGCTTCCCTGGGCCACAATGGAGGAAGAGGAATTGCCTTGGACCACACATAAAATACACTAACGATAGCTGATGAGCTAATAAAAGGTCCGTGCATAGTTTTCATAATGTTTTAAGAAAGTTGACGGGTCTGCGTTGGGCCACATTCAAAGCCGTCCTGGCTGGCATGGGGCTCGCGAGCCGTGTGTTGGACAAGCTTGATTTAGACTCTAGGCCTATGAAAAACAAGCTGAAGTTCTTTGTTTTGTGTGTGAGATATTTTTTCTCTTTCTTCTTTACTTTCTCCTTTTGTTAAATAAGGGACTGGAACAGATGATCTCATTAGAAAGCAAACTACAACCACTCTTTATCTTGCATAATTTGCCTAGGTCTCGGAGTTAATACAGGCTTGCTGCAGACTGCCGTGAGAGACATTGCTATTTTCCTTTTTATTGATTTAACAAATAGTTTTTGGACCTTACTAAGTGTTAGGCTTTGGGCTAGGTAATGGGAAAGCAATGGTAGCTGAGATTAGCAATTTACTGGCCCAGCAGAGATTGATGGGGAAAGATGAAGAGGTGAATTTAATGAAAGGGCTCAGGGCATCAGCTTGACTCTAGAGACAAATTGTTTGGGTTTATATATACCCCCTGCTGTTTTATGACCTGGTTCAATTATTCCCCCTGCTGTTTTATGACCTGGGCAAATCGGTTTTTAATACATGAACTTTGGGTGGACACGAACATTCCGCCCATACTAGGGTTTGTGGAGGGGTGCTTGGTAGATTGACTGGAGATGGAGAGACGGGGACTCGGGGAGTATAAAAGAAGGACATCTAACCTAGAAGTAAGGGTTCAGGAAGGCTTTCTGTAAAATGTGATAGCTGGGCTGAGACCTAGTGTCCAAGAGGTCGCCAGGCTACGCGGCAGAAAAGAGTTGGAGGTTAGGTCACATCAGACTGTGCCAATGGTCTGTGAATATCCGTTTTCCCTTATCTCAATGATAGAATTGTGGAATTTTAGCTAGGCGCATGGCCACCCAAAATAGAAAACACATCTCTCAGCCTTCCTTGGAGTTAGGTCTGGCGTGGAACCATCTTCTGGCCAATGAGATAGAAGCACAAATGGCGGGAGCTACTTCCAGGATGTATTCTTAAAGGGACATGTACTTCTCATCCCCACGTTTCTTCCTTCTCAATGCAGTTGTGATAACTGAGGCTAGAGTAACGACATTAATCTTCGGTAGATTTGGTTCCTTTATAAGAGGGTTTTATTAAGCTGTCGCCATTGTAGAGCAGCTGGAGCTTAATCCCATGGAAAAATTATAAGGAAAAGAAAGAAGGAGAGGAAGGAAGGAAGGAAGGAAGGAAGGAGAGAGAAAGAAAAGAAAGAAAGAAAAGAAAAGAAAAGGACAGAGACACACTTCAGTATTATCTCAGCACAGGGGTAAGGGAGTGTGGGTATTTCTACATTGGCTCCCAAATGTTATTCATGGGGAGATGTTTCTAGGGGGTGATAATGACCTGTTCTTCCGGACTGCCCTGTATTCACGGGTAGAGCAGCCTCCTGCAGTTCCAGAAAAGTCCCCCTAGCAGAGAGAAGTAGATGGCATAGACAGGTCTGCAACACCTGCGACTCCACAGTGGTGGGCAGTTCCGCTCTGACTTTAAGCTTTGGGAGAAGGGAAAGAAAAATATGGCTCAGAGTGTCCTGTAAACGTTTTTAGAGGAGAGTAACGGTTTTGGCCTGGAGTAAAGATATTCCCACTCCTCCTCCTCTTCAAAAAAACAACGCAAACACCAACTTTAAGACAAACCGAGGAGAGTAAGAAATAGGTACGTCTGTAAGTCTACACCAGCAGGTAAGGGTGAAAGGCAGATGGAGGAAGGTGCCTCCAGAGAGAATGCCAACGAGAACCAAACCGATTCATTCAGCTGCTGTTTGGAAGGTTTCAGCAATCGGAGGCACCAGGCACCAAGAAACTCTGAAGCTGAAGGCGGTGGAATGGGCTAGGAGGCCGAGGCTCCTGACAGCCGTGAAGTGCTGACGCCGGAGTCCCACACACAGCAGCCAGTCAAGGATTCTGCGGGCCGGCCTGCTCTACACTGCTCTTTTCAGGGGACTTCAGGTCCCCAGAGCGCCAGCAGCGGGACACTGCAATGTGGACCCCGTCGTGAGGCTTCCTTCGGCGCCCTTGGAGCCCACGTGCCGGCTCTGGAGCAGCTCCGACGAGACGGTGGCTGGGCTGGTGTGCTGTGGAGTAAACCTTCCTCGCCACACTGGACGGCTCTGCACGCCCTTTTCCATCTTTGGGGGCAGATGACCGAGGTAGGTGGGTGTGAGACAGGGGAGGAAAGGGAGTGACTGTTAGCTTCCCTGCCTTGTGTCGTGCCCGACCTCCGAAGCCGCGGCCGCGTGGCCTGCGGCCCTGCCCGACCTCCGAAGCCGCGGCGCGCCTTCCTGAACGAGCCGTGCGGTCTGGGTTCTCCTGCTGGCCAGGGCGCAGGCACATCCTTCACGGGGAAGGTGGTGTCCAGTGTACCAGGGCTGTGAATCCTTCTTAGACAAAGAACCCAAACCAGGAAAGCCAGGATATTCTTTTTTGCCATATCAAAAAATAAGTGTGTTTTGTTTTCACAGAGGCCAAATCTACGCTGCTGCTGCTTTGTTTAAAGACACTTTGAGGCCCAGGTAGGACTGCCTGGCACACGGTCAGGACTCACTGTGTGCTCGTTTGGTTATGGCCATTTGGCTAGATGCGGGCCGTGGCTGTGGCACTGGGACAGCTCAGAAAGCCTGTGAAGCTCTGGGGACTTCACGCCGTTCATCTGTGAATGAGGACCTTAGATGCAATTTGATCCTTCGGATCCAGCCCTTCCACACTGACATTTTGTCGTTAGTAATGTTAAGGTACAGGAGCTGCAATTTCCGCAGCATTACTTTTGCAAAGACTGTGTACTCGGGGCATGAACTTGAACTTCTTGGTCTATTGCTTTTTCACTTGCAGTCAGGTAAAACAAGTCCGTTATGAACTGGAGTCTGCTGGCCGTAGCCACAGACTACTCGGTCTGCCTTGCTTTGTGGTTCCTGCTGACCCGGCGGCCAGCTCCCTCTTCCGGTCATGGGTAGGAAATACTGCCCCGGGGTCCGGAGATGGAAGAGAGGCCTCCTGTCCCTCGAGAGCAATTTATTTTGACACTAGAAAATGATCAGAAGGCCTGTTATTAACATTTGAGTTTTGAGTTTCAAAGTATATATTTATTCCAGGGAATCCAAGAAACTGAGTTTAGTGACACTTGCCCTTCAGTTACGAATTTAACCCACAAGACTTAAACATCTGCTGGGTCTGGGCATTGCTGTGAATGTACCGAGGGCCTGGGTCCTGCTCATCGTCACTTTCACATAAGAGTCCAGAGTCTGCACGAATGGCAAGACAGAGACATGTGACACCCTTCTGAAGGACGTCTAAAACTATTTTATCAATACAGGTGCACGGCAGTCCCCCCAGCTCAGAGCATGTCTGGTTTACAAAATAAAGAGCCAATTGAAAAAAGTAAGATAGGCATTCTGGAATCTTAAATATGGTCATTCACAAAATAATGGCAACTTGCATTCAGTGAGCCCTTTCTCCATAGCACTCTGGCACTTTCTCCTTTTATTTTTAACACAGGGTACTGTCATTATTGCTATTTTGTAAATTACAGAATCGAAATGTATAAAGGCTGAGTAGGATCAAGGCAGAACTGTTGAGGTCTTTCGTTCTCTGGTTCCACCCCGGCATCTATCTGTTTGTTTGTGTTTTTTTTTTTTTTTTTTTGCATTTTGGTACGTGGGTAGCTCCCTAACTGGGAATCGAACCCAGGCCGCAGCGCTGACAGCGCCAACGCCAAAGCCTTAAGCCGCTACACCATCAGGGAACTCCCCCCGGCATCTATCTGAATGTGCACCCTCATAGCACAGGGGCCTGCAAAGTGACAGCTCTTACAGGTGCCCACTGTCACTAGGAACAAAGGGCGTTCTCTGGTACTCCAACACCTGTGTGTACAGTCACACATGCCATCGTCAGCCACGCCATCAATTAATTAACAAATGTTGGCTAGGTGCTCATGTGCTACTCATTACTTAAAAAAAAAACCTTAAACAAATTTTTCATTACAACTGGTATTCAATATTATTTTAGATTGGTTTCAGGTGTACAGCATAGTGGCTAGATGTTTATATAATTTAGGAAGTGATCCCCCAGCTAAATCTAGTACCCACCGGACGTCATACCTAGTTATTACGATATTGGCTGTGTGGTACCTTCCATCCTCGTGACTATTTTGTACTGCCAGGTGTTACTTGTTCATCCCTTCACCCCTTTCCCCAACCCCTCTCCCACCTGGCTGCTCACTACTTTTCACTGCTCTATCCTGCAGTTTTCTAACCAACAGAAACCCAGTTCCTCTGCAATGCAAACTGCAGCACAGTGGTTCCCTTCCATCGCTGATAACCAGCTCTGGCTAAAGGATGCCCTCAGTTTTATAAAGACTTTTCTAGTCCTCACGTCTGTAGCACTTGGTACAGAGGAAAGGTAGAAGAATATATAAAAGAACTACTTTGTCTTTAGGGTTAATGTCCAGCTTACTCTTGCTCATATTTCTTTGCAATTCACTGTCTACGGGATGCCCTCAAGACATTACTATTAAAAGCAATTCATCCGCATGGAAAAAAAAGAACAAGTTCAAGCACTGTCTTTTTTTTGTGCCCAGATGGTGTCTTGTTTATAAATGCAGAAAGCCGATGATAAGAAATTTCTATACTTGTTATGGCTTATAAAATAAGCCATGGAATCATTACGAGCCCTCTGTGAGGCAGGGACCCTCCCCATGTTTTTAGAGATGAGGCAACGAAGGCTCAAAGGAGTTACATCATTAATTATTTATTCATTTATGAATATGCAGAATAGCACAGTGTCAGGATCACAGGATTTGGAATCAGACCAAACTTTTAATTCCAGTTCTGGCGATTTTAATAGCTGTGTGATGCTGGCCAAGTTTCCTAGGCCTACTAAACTTTGATTTTCTTGTCTGTGCTTCGGGGCTAATCAAAGTGTGTACCGATAGGGCTGTAGTGAGAATTAAATGAGATAACTCATCTAAAACATCAAGGCCACCATTTGGAGCATGACTGTAGCTCAGTAAAAATGGTGCCTGATACCACTGTCATCTTAGTGTTGCTGCTTTCTCACCTAAGTGCCGGGCATCGTACCGTGATCCGACAGTGAGAAACGTCGCCCAGCTCACTTGCATAGATGTCCCCAGCTGGCTGGTGGAACAGACAGCACGTGTTTTTCTTTTCTTAATCCTTACACCAACTGACTTTTAAATGCATGAATCTCTTTGCGGTGAAGAAAATCAGGAGATCCCAAGAAATGCAAATTAAAGCTGGTGAGGAAAATGCCGGTGTCTCATCAGGCATTGCAAGTAGAAATGCTGCTCCTGAGCTGGGCCTAATCCCGTTTCCTTCAAGTAGACGCCGTTCTGATTCCCAGCAGATGCAGCCGAGTGCCCTGGAGTTCGTTAGCCCTGTGACGAGCCGATCTTTTCCTTGTGGAGTCGTCACAGACTTAGAATGTCCTCGGGCAGATGTTGAGATCCAGATGGAAAAATTTATCAATGATGTATTGCAAAGACGATTCATCTTGAATAGGATACCATGTAGCCAACTGTCTTTTCTTTCACAGGATTACGGAGTAGTTATGGTTTCCATAGAAACAAGACTAAATCCTTCCTTTAATGCAATCCTGGTGGTCCCAGTAGACCTGCAAAGTATGCCATGAGCTGTCAAAACATTGCTTCTGCTGACATATGGAGAGGAGAGTTTATCGCTCTGTCAAGCTGTCCTCGTGTGGCAGCCTGCACTAGAAATTTCAGTTAAGACTTTGATTTTGACAAAGAAAATGCATCTTCCTCAAATGTTCTTCACTCCTTCACTGCCATATTCGTCGGGCCAATGACCTGAGGAGTTAAATCCAGACCGTTTTTATACACTGCACGCCAAGTCTGATGGAAGAGTGTTTCCAAATACAAATTCACCTGCTACCGTGTTTTCATCGTTGACTTTTGTCATTTTGTAGTAATTACACTTCGTCCTCAGTCTGCAGACTGGGTTATGCAATTCACTTCTCATTTGCTGGGCAGAGGCAGCCAGCTGGTGACCCTTTTAACCGCTACACTGCCAGGAAGGCTTTGGACTCGGTTAATTCATGATTCTTTTATTGTAAATAAGGAGAAAGATATTGATTGATTCATGCTACTGGGAAGCTCTGAAATACATGGAGCAGTAACTTAAGGGGCTTAAAAACATATTTCACCTTCAGTATTTTGTTTTTAAACGAAGATGGGATGGGTCATCCTTTGGAAATTGTCAGTTACTCTGGACTAGCAACAATAAATGCTTCATAGTGTGACCACAGGGGAAGACCAGTTCTCATGGTAACCAAAGTGGATACATAGGCGGGCGGAAAGACAACTAGCCAAAGCACGAAAGTTAACTCTATAACTTAAATTTAATTTTCAAAAGTTTATTTGTGTCAGAGTCAATTCTGGGCTAGGCCAATGACCTGTTTGTGAATCAGTTTTGCCCATTATTATTATTTTTTCTCTTTACCTTTGGCCACTTAGCGTCTCATTTGTGTCCCATTAAATGAGTTTTATTCCCTTTTATTTCTATTTATAAAAGAAATACATGCTTATTGCAAAAAGCTATAGTGAAGTTCAGTCAATTACAAAGAGGAAAGCAAATGCCAATCATAATCTGATTACTAAGAGACTGTGACCACTTTGGTGTGTTTTTTTTCTCAGAATTTATGCACATATATGCATATAAATAGATAAACTTTTTAAAGACAAAAACAGAGGTCATACTTTTCCTTTCTGTAACTGTTTTTCATTTAATAAATGGCTCTTCAATAAATAAGAACACACATGTAATATGTCAAGGGCTAGATAGTAGTCCAGTGACCCCGTCACTCATTTAACAAGTAATTACTGCATTCCCGTGCCAGCCCTGAGATGAACAGGACTGAAAGGTCTCTAACTTACTCAGCTGTTCTCTTATCAATGGCTGATCAGATTGTTTCAACACCTCTAAATGGGTTTCTCCTCTTGTCCAGAACACTTGATAACTAGCAAAGCAATTGGGATGAGGGTAATATGATTTTGGAAAACTCTTCCAATATTCAGGGTATTCAGCAAAATCTCCAGAAAAGCCTTGGTTACCCTCCAGAACCCCAAAATAGCATCCTTTCTTTCTGCGTCTGTTGTCACAGCAATAGTAACAGGCACTTGATGTGAGCAGCCTAAATACGTTCCACAGATCTCTTTTAAAACGTTTTTAAATTAAAAAGTTTTTTTCCAATTACTCTGTGAGATGGATAAAATTATTGGTTGTATTATTATTCTGATTTCACAGCTGAGGAAAAGGAGGCACAGGAAAATGCCTAAGACGATAAAGAAAGTAGAGGGGCCTAACCCCACGCTGCCTCTCGCCGATCCTTAGCGTAGCGCGTAGCTCTACTGGCGAAGCGTTGTGGGTGCTGTAATTATTTTTCATGTCTGAGTCCTAAACATGCGACTGAGCTGCTTCAGGGCCGTGGCCACGTCATTAATTTTTGTGACGGGAACAGTGACGGATTTGTAAGAGGTATCCAGTAAATTCTGAAGAGTGAACAAGGGAATAAATGCACGATGGATGAAAGCTAGCTTGGAAGTGCAGTCTGTCTCCAAAGGGGGTCAGACTGTGTTGGGGGACAGGTGTTCAGACAGCATAGCGGGACTACAAACTTCTTACAAAAGCAGTCCGTCTGGTGCATTTCCATTCTGGCCTAGAAAACTGGGAAAAAATCTGGATGAAACATCATTCGTGTGACGTGGCTGGCTGTTATCTAGGCACTTGATGGAAGGCCTGTATTTGGAAACAGTCGGATGTTTGGTGTCGTAACAACCCAGCTTTTATCGGCTGGTTTCACTTCTCATCCTGAGATTTTCATTCACTATGACTGCTATTGTGAACGTTTTTATTCAGGGATAACTGGGTGACAAGACCAAGTTGGAGTTCGAGCAGAAGCCCCGGCCGTTGGGTGGTGCTGAATGCTTTTCCTGGTGCAATGTCCCGAGTTGGCGTCCCCATCTCAGCTGCCTTTACGGGCGGTTGTTGTTGACCAGCGAGGTCAGTGGTTCTCCACAGAGCTGGCCGGGGCCTTTAGGAAATTCATGGGAGGATTTTGGTGTCGTCTGGTTGGCAGTGCTCTGGGCCTTGCAGAGACCTGAGTGCGGGATCTACAGAGCCCACACTGCATGGGGCTTAGCACACCTGAGGTGTGGCCCATGGCCCATCAATTTCCAAATATTAGAAAGGTATTATTTTATTATATGATCAACGAGTTCTCTTTTATTTACCTTTGAATGATGTAGAGAGATAGATGATCTGAATTTTGATCCTGGCCAATGAAGGGGGCATTGGGGAATACTGGTTTTCAAAGGGAAGCATTGGATCGCAGAAGAACCAGACGGCACGTTTTCAGAATAGGTGTTCTCAGTGATCACAGGACTTGGTTTTTCTTAGAAACTGAACTCCAGCTGAAATTTAGTAGGTGAGATGTCGGATAAAAATCCAGAGAAAATTCTTGAATGAATGCTCAGGACATTTAGCGTCTGACCTATGTCAAGTGTCCCTTTCCCTATGTCCCTTGCTTTCCTGTCCCCTTTCCCCGGTGAGTATGGGATGTGACAGCTTTGGGGGAGGGTGGATTTTTCCCAGTGTAATTGGAAGGATGCGAATTGTGCAGCCTGGAAGTTTCCTGCTCTCTGTCTGACGTGATCAGATCTTTCTCGAGGGAGATAAAGCTGGCAGCAGGATATTGGATAATTTCAGATAAGAAAAGCCCCAGACTGGGCCGGTCACTCATTCTGGAGACAAGTAAAAGTACCATTTGTGATATTTCCTCACTCTGGCAGATCTTTGTTTCCCCCTTTCTGATCACGTGTCCTGATTCTTCGGACTCTTTTCATCTCCTTTCCCGAAACCTCAGAGGAGAGGCATCAGTACCCCGGGGTGTGTGCGATGGGCACAGTCCTCACCTTTCTCCGTCTGCCCTGCGGGCCGCAGATACTTGCTTGTTTCTTTACTTTCCGGGCGAACTCCTCTGTGGAGCCTGAATCCTTGGAGCTCTGTGGATATAAGATTCTACAGTGAGTGACTTCAGGATCTTAACTATTACCCCATTAGGGTATTTTAGAAACCCTTCTCATTCTTAAACAGTCAGTCTGAACATCAGTTGATAGCACCTCTGCCTCTTTCCATTCTCCAGAAGGCAGGTTGTATCTTTTGCGTGTGGAAAAATCTGGGCTGATACCTTGCTTCATTCTCATTTTCTCCTCATTACATAGTAGTTTCGGGAAGCTCGGTATACCTGAGAGTTCTGTAGTTAGAAGACTGGGCCTACTCTGTGTCAGGAATTGAGACCCTGATCTCCACTACCACCCGCCCAAGGACGGATTCCTAACTGATCTCTTTCTGATGTTTGGTCGGGTCTCTTGTCCTTTCCGTTTCTGAGAAGGTAAACTTTGTAAAACAAACATGCTCCTGTGGATTTTCCTAATGGTGTTGGTTTTTGCAAACCAACGAAGGCAAAAGCAAAACAAAGTCATCGCTGCAGAAACAAGAGCATGATGGGATTGAGCCAAAAGCCACTGAGCAGAGGAGGGCAGAGGGTCCCTAAGGTGGGCTGGGATCTAGTTTCAATAGACTTGCTTCCTAATGACCTTTTCTATCACATTAAAAAGAACTCAAGTCCCCCTCCCATACTTCAAGGTTTTAAACGGAGACAACTGGGGCTGAGTTGAACAGCCATATTTTTCTATTTCCCAATTTATCACTGGCCAAAAATTCCATCAGAAGGAAAGGTTTTGAAATGTCTGGCCGGCCAAGGTATACTGAGATGTAGCCTGGGAAAGGAAACTCAATGATACATTATAATTCGTCGAATCCTTGATCAGATTAGCTGTCACCTAGCAAGACCTCGGGGAAAGGGAATTAGAAGACGGAAGGGGTAAGAGATTGGGAAACATCCACAGGTAACTGTGCTGAGAGGGGCAGGTGGACCTGGCCAGGAAATGACTTGAGGGCCCTGCCTATCGGTGGGCCCAGGGGACTTGGAAGGTGTTAGGAATAGTGGAAGGATGACTCACAAAGGGGTCATGAACTCCCCCAGTGAGGACACGGGCGAGCACCGTCACACAGCGTAGTACACTGACACCACAGATTCATTTCTTTCCTTTTCTCTCACTTCCTCTACGATAGGCCTGTCCTGCTGCCTCTGGAACTTTCCAGGACTTGCACTGGCTGGACTAAGATGTCCATGGTGCTCCCAACCCTTCTGCTTGATCAGCTCTAGGACTCAGGGTGACGTTGGCACCACCGCTTTTGTCTCTACTATGCACCCCGCATGCTGTGGCTCCCCCAGGCCCAGTCTTAGCAGCTTCCGGCGTGTGCGCCTGTGTGACACCCCCGTCCCCCCGTCCTGCCCTCTCCGTCCACGCGTCCTTAGTGAGGACCAGAGACGTGTACTCTTCTGTGATTACTGTACGGCGCCCTGTACATACAATACAGAACCTGATTTTGCATCAAACTGTCCCAAATAATATCAGATTATTTCATCCCAAGTAATTCAATCTTGGAAAAAGTGCCAACTTTGAAGCTAGGATATTAAAAAAATAAATAAGTAAGCATTCTCCCTTAAGAAATGCAACTCCGAAACCTCCAAGTTTGGCTTTGGGAAGACAATTTCCTGGCAGACCACCCAAACCCCTGCCCTGATTTTACTTTCTCTGGAGGTTTCCTTATTTAGATCATTGTCACCTCACAGCGGGCGTGACCCTCTTTGATGCCCTCTGCAGAGTGCGGACAGAGCCCTTTCTGAGAGCTCCTGCAGAGTGGCTCGGCCCGGTTGAGTGTGCACACTCGCTTTATGAAACTGGGGGAGTGACAGGAGGGAAACGAAGCGCTCACGACGCCATCGTTGGCGGCACCCTCCCAGGCGTTGCTTGTCTTCAATGGTGTCTGCAGGGCGCTGGTGCTCCGTGTTACGTGCCACCCCGAGAGAGTGGGTCCTGCCGCCCGGTCCGTCACCTGCGTGTCCTGAGCTCTCCTTTCACGGGCTGCTGCTTTTTCTCTGTCCTAGGTCACAGTGCTGTCACAGAAAGGGGGACAGTAAATGCCTCAGGGAGATTTCGGCTCTGAGACTCAGCTGAAAATGGAGCCCTCCGTGCGTCGGAGATGCGGGAGCCCCAGTGATGCCCGGGCACCCCTGCCGCCCCGGCTCTCACGGGTACGAGCTCGTGCTGACAAGCCTTCACCCCGACGTGGGAGGACTGTCCTCTCACGCTCTGTCTCACAGCTACGACCCCCTGGGCAGGCACGTACCATGGGGGGAGTGTCTTCTACTTGGACAGCACTGTCGCCCACCCGATGGTCTGCATCTGTCTCCCCGGTGCATCAGAAGCTTAAGATCCAGAGAGTCCTTCCACAGCGGCCGAGCGGAAGGCGAACCGTCTGGGACGGGCTCGGGCCTAGCGGTGTTCGCAGGCTCTCACGGTTCTCAGGGGCCCTGGAGCTGGGGGCTAACTGCGCCTCGTTCACCCCGGGGGCTGCCGAGAGGTGCCGAGACGCGGATTTAAGTGCCTGGTAACGGGGGTGGTGCCCCAAGCCCAGGGGCGGGGTGCCAGGTTCACGGCCAGGTTGACGAAGGCCGGAAAGCCCCGCGTAGACTCGGGTCGCCTCTGCGGCGCCTTGGCTTTCCACGTCTTCGTTCCTGTTAAAAACACCTCAACTCGCCTTACTTCATCAGGTGGAGAGGAAGAGGAAGTTTTCTAGTCATGCCTCCCGGTCGGTTCCAGCCCACATTCTGGGAGATCCGTGGGGATTCAGACACCAACCTCTCTTCGGTGTGACAGCAAGTCCCCGTTCACTCTCCCTGCGCCTTCGTCGCCCCCAGTGTGTCATTCCTTCTTCTGGACGGGGGTTGGAAGCATAACCGGGGCACCTTCGATGCCCTCTTGTTTGCAAAATTGTAGCGGCCCCTTTGGAACAGAAGAGCAAACCAGGAAACCCCATAGAGGAAGGAGGGAGGGGTGCCCTTATCCGTTTCTGTCGCGCTGAGGACCAGTGCGGGTACAGCAAGGGCTCCTGTGCGGTGGCGTCTCCTTCTGGGGCAAGATAAGGCCACACGTTTCACTTTATTTTGTGCAGGCATCTCCTTAGGACTAGAGGGTTCTACTTATTCGTTGGTGAAGCCGTTTTTCAGGGCCCAGTAGGCCTGCTTTTAGGGAAAGAAATTGCTTCTGTTCTGTTATCAGGTTTTAATAACCGAGCCATTGGCAGACCTGCATGTCTCGAGTGCTCGCTTTTGTTATATTGTAGTCGTGCTCATCTTCTGTTCTCTGCATGTGGTGGGCAGTTCCACACAAAATGAGAGCCAATGAGAGGACTTAGCGGGGCATACTTATCAAAATAGAGCAGAAAGTCACGTGCATCAATAGAAGAAGGCAGAGAGAGACTGTAGCTGGCTCGGTCCCACGTTTAGAGGCAACGTGGCATTATCCCAGCTCTCTCTGGGTGTCACTTATTTATTTATTTTTTTAACGTGTAAGAAATGGTATGGAAAAGTAACATGTCACACATGAAACAGTAGAAATAGAAAAGGCAGGTAAAATATGACTCAACAACAAGCCTCCTGCAAGAACAAGCCTCCTGCAAGAACAAGCCTCCTGCAAGGGCTTGTGGTGGCTGTCCCTGGCTACCACCTGCGTTGCTGTTGGAGCTCACACCCCCGGCCAGTGGTAACATTACACAACCAACGTTAGCCAGAGAGGCTGGTCAGATATTCCATTTTTTTTGAGAATGAATGGAATGGCACAATCACTTGAACTTAGTTGCTATTCATTCTTGAGGGATTTCTGCTTGCTGATCCGGACTCCACACAGCAGGCATGGCATTAAAAAAACATTTTTAGCTTCAGTGAAAGCATCGCTCTCTCTGTCTGTCTGTCTCTCTCGTCTAGTTTATGTATTGTGATGCTACAAATTATTTGGTTTGAAGGAAAGGTTTCTGCTCTTAAAACAAGCATGTATCTCACTGCTTTTGGAATGAACATATGTTTAAAAATAGCATGTCAGTGAATTTTTCTGAAAAATCAAACCCTTTTAAATTCTGGAAGGGAGCTCCTTGTTTCAAGGTAACCTCTTTAGTTTATGCCTCTCAGAAGCAAGAATACTTTTGCATGCCTAATGACGATTGTTATTTCTTTTTTCTTGAAAATGCGGGTTTTTATATGTTAAATTTGCCCAGAGTATGTTTATAAAGATACATCAGAGCCTTCCCTTCCCCCAATCTCCAGGTTTGTCTACCCTCAATGCCATTGCTTATGATGCTTCCGCTTGTGGGGATGAACCCCCTCTGCCTTTCCACCCCCACCCCCCTTTGCTGCAGGGTCCGGCTAGAAATCCACTTCTTTTAATGAATTTACCCCATGGATGGACACTTTGTTTTCTTCTTTCTGACTTCCTTACGGAATGGATAGTGTGCTTAAGCCTTTGGTGTGGGTCCTATTGTACTGGGTTGTCATTTGTTACTCAATCATCTTCTGCACAGGAAAGAGGGTGCAATTTGTCTCAGGGACGAGGGACTTCGTCACCAGTGAGCCCCGCCTCGGTGCCAGGCGGTTAGGTGCTTGCTGGATAGAAACTATCTCCGGGCGCAGGGCTTATGCTTCTGGATTCTAGTTTAAAGACTGGCTTCTGTGCTTACGAGCTGTGTAGCCTTGGGCAGCCTTCCCTGTGCTTCAGTTACTATTTTACGTGTAAATAGGAGTTGATAATAACCTGATTGGGTTGTCACGAGGATTAAGTTAGATGGTACACGTAGAAGATTTGAGTACTCGACACATTGTAAGTCCTTGTTATACGTTAACTATTATTAACCTAAAGAGCCACCTTAATGACGTAGGCATTCCCTCTACCTTGCAGGTGAAAAACCTGACCCTGACAGGTTAAAGACATTGCCCAAAGTGACGTATATCCGTGGTGGCACCAGCAGGCGCAAGCGCACATCTCTTGTAGCTTGAGCTCTTCTTACTAAGCACATTACTTTGTTTTAAACATATACAGAGTAACCTGCACCACATGACCCACTTCCGTGCTCTTTGCACTTCGTATCCCAGCTGGTGGCGAACGGATAGAGGCAGCAAATCCTTGTTGAGGCTCTGGAATGTGAAAGCATCTGGCAAAGTGCTTGAAACTTACTCTGTGCAAGGCCCTTGGTGGGCACGGCCGCACCAGCAGAATGAGCTTGCAGTGCGCTGTAGGCATGCTCCTGACGGGTATGGGTAGCTCAATGGTGAACTTAGTGGTTTTTAGTGGCATGAGAAGCAAGGGATACGAAATTATAAAGGGATGGTATAGATCAGTTTCAAATATGTTTTTAGTCATTGAATCCTTTTTTTTTTTTTTTGGTCAAAGTAAACCTTTTCTGTAAGTCCAATCAATCATACAATAAGCCAAGGTGAAACTCTGGTGGAGCTGGATGGAGGGATCCATCATCTCTGCCTTAGGTCACTCCCGTCATCCCTTGAGGCACATCCTTAGAACCTGGATGGTTTCGAGACACATTTTTTCCCTTATTTTTTATTGTGAAGTAAATGGGGCTGAGAGAGACATGGTTATCAGTCAAAGATCACAAATACACTCTCAAGAATTTGATTATTTCTACTCTGCCACTCTGCCTCCAGGGGACACGCGGTCACCTCTTCTGCTCTTCCTAGTCCAGACCCTTAGGGCTGTTTCCGATCAGTGCCATCCTGGACAGCAGCAGTTACCTCTCTCACATCCCAGTGAGGGACTGCAGGGCAACCAGCCGTGTGTGGGAAGCCGAGTGCCTTGCACTGTTTGCCTTGCATCGGTTGGCAGTGAACTACCCATGCCAAAGTTTCCAAAAGAGACCGAGTTTTACAAGTCTTTCATTTCCATGATTCTATGAAGAGAAAAAGAAAATGAATATTTGAATTTTTCATTTTTAAATGACATAATGCATTTTAAGGATTTTTTCAGCTTAAGCTGGTAGAACATAGTAAAGAAGGTGATCGAGCACCTTAGTTTTTCGCGGGTCTAACTCTGATGATTGTCCTTCACATCGGTTGCCTCTCGGTGTCACTTGTAAGAGACTGAGCATAGATAGTATCTTTACGGGGGACTGTGATATGTGAAATCAAGCCTGAGACTTGTTCCATGAACTAACTGAGATGCTCTCTATCAGCTGTATGATTTACATGGTCCATAGGCTTCTGACCTCTGAAGAAGAGAAATTCTCTTTCAGCTCCTTGTCACTGTTCAATATGGGGTCATCACTGGCCGTGCTTGGGTCATGAGCCTCTCCCTGGGCAGGTAGACATCAATCACTCCTCAGTGTGTGGGTGATTGCAGGTGGGGTCCCCTGTTCCTTCTTACTCTGCGGGCTAACCCTGGTCCCATTCATTCAGCTAAGGGGCTCCCACTTTTCTCACAGTATCTGAAACACATGTAAGACTGAATTATGACCTTTTTTTTAACAGTCTGTTTCCTCTCCTAGACGGTGAGTTCCCTGAAGGTAAGAGCTATGTCTCGTGGCTGTCTCCCTGGCGATTACTATAATATATTGCCCGACTGAAAGAAAGTGTGCAACCAAAATTAGTTGAATATTTAAATACCTGAGTATGCTGGACACACCAGTTTCACAAATTGCAAAGTTCCACTGACTCATAAGTAGGAGCTGAAAATATACCGAAGGGATAGAGGAGTTTCTTCCAGGGACGTGACTATGTGGGCAACGTGTCCTCCTCAGGAGCTGGCTCAGCGAGTGGCCCATATGTGTGGTCCTTGGCATAGTTATAGGGAGAAATAATTAGGTGTAATCTCTTCTTTCTAAGAATTTGTAGTCCAGGGAGCCAGATACAAAGTTACCATCATATACTGCCTCTAAAGGAAAAAGCAGTTTTGCTCTGGGTTGCACATCATGCTTGGTACATTGCAAGCTACAGAAAGAAGTAAAAGAAGAGCCCTAATGTTAAAAAAAAATATATGATTCAGTACAGAAAAACCTATATGTTCATTGTTTTGATTTTTAAAAATTCACTTAATTATGCAAAAATAATTTTGTGATAACAATAATGATTATAGTTAGCATTTCTTGTCAATGATTTTATTAATTTATTTTGTTTATTTAAGTGCATTACATGCCCGTTTTATTTAGGTCTCAAAATAACATTCTGAGGCAGATACTATTATTACCGCCATGTTTTAGGTGTGACTCCAGTATTTTCCAAAGAACACAATCAATTTACTTATTTTAATCATTTTAAGTAAAGAAATAATAAAATTATATTTTAGAATTTTGTAAAACTACAGGATAAAATGTCTCATTGTACTCCAGATCCATCGTAATTACATACTGTTACTAAGAACTTCGCTCAGTTTCGCTTTTTAGAGCTAAACGGTGTGGCTGCTGTCAGCACACGAGGAGTTCCGAAGGGACATTTCTTGGAGAAGAGAGATGACTTCAAGCTGGTCCTTGAAAGATTTTTAAAAAGGCAAGTTTAATGTTTCTTACAAGACATTTGATTTTCAACTTTAAAAATGTCAATAACGTGCACTTCTTCCTTCCGTGTTGCTGACCAGTCTGCAACGGACAGAGGATCCTGTGCAAAGGACCCGATTTCTGCACAGACGGTGGCCTTGGCTACCTCCCCGAGGCCGTCCTCCGTCACTGAGAACCGGGCGTCACTTCCACACACAGGCGCCTCTCTCCTGACGCTTCCCTCGTTCCTGGCATTATGTATCTCAACTTAAAGGCAAAACAGGTGGGAAGTTTGTGTTTTAGTGACTGTCACCTGCAGGAGGAGGTAAACAACGTGAAAGCACGTACCAATTCTATTACAGGTGATCACTGGAAACCCTGAGGCAGTGTGGTGGGATGCGGTCTTCTCCAGATTTTTCTTTAAAATATCCTTGAAGATACACAAATTTTTCAACAGCATTGGTCATGAATGACAGGGGTGTAGTGCAGGTTAGCATTTGAGGTGAGCTTCTACTAATTGAAAAATTGAGCAGAGTCCCTGGAGAAATACTTGCCCCTCGGTGATACGTGCTGACACTTTGCATGAGAAGGTTTTGACTCATTTTTCTGCTTTCCTGTCGCTCAGGAACCAAAGGGGTATCCTAATTAGGCTGGTCACCCCCATACTGTGCAGGAAATATTTCCTGAAGGATTAAAAAGTCTACCACTGTCCCAGTGTTCCACTTCCCACTTTAACCCAAACAAATCAATGATGGTTTTCTGTATCAGTGTCACACTGCAGCTTCCAGAACACACCACCAGGGGAGAGGAAGATGTGCGTTAATTCCTTGCCTCCTGGGATTTGTATTTTATTCCCTAACATGGAGCGGCTAGCAACAAAGGATAATATTTCAGCAGAGCCACAAGGGATAAATCCTCACTATACACCATTAGTTGGATTAGGGATATACTCATTATTATGTTTCTAAGTTTAGATTTGAAATAAACTGCCTAATGCCACAAATGCCCAATGAGGCAACACTTGAGGACACATAATTTGTCATGTCTGTTAGTAACACTAGACTTGAATAGGTCTCAACTCAGTCAACCATGAATATAAAAAATAAGCACAGAAAAGCAAAATAGTTCGGCCTATGAAATATTGTACCTCACCAAGAAGAGGTGATGTTAATCTGAAAGGTCAAAGGAGAGTTCACCTCTGAAAATTATTTATGATGAGAAATAGAAGAATATGTGGAAGTCCAATTTTTGTTCGAAGAACATGAAAGAGGCTGACTTCATACTTTTACATACCAAAAAAAAAAAAAAAAAAAAGTGAAGCAACATAAAGAGAAATTACTGAGAAGGGCTGCTTTTTGTGATCATATATTTGGGCAACAGATAGATGTTTACTGTAGTCAAAGCATTAAGACACGCCAGTTGTGTAAAGCTGCATGAAAATAATGACTCAAAGGTATTTTTTGATTGAAAGATTCTTTTGATTGTGAGATGAATTATACAAAACTAAAAAAAGTGGAAAAGTCATTAGGTGAGATTAGAAACAGTATACATACAGAGGTCTGAATAAAAAATATTTTAAATAGAGTAGCAAAATAACATCAAAATGTTTAAAAATTTTTAAGAAGAATAAGAATAGACATATACAAAATTAGAAATTAACAATACCATATATTGGAATTTTATAGCAAGTAAAAATGTCCCTTAAAAATGAAGACATAACAAATTTTCAGTTAAACAAAAAACTGGGGCAATTCGTTGCGATCAGAAGCCAACCATAAGAAATAGAAAAGAAAATTTTTCAGGCTAGAGAGAAACAATTCCAGATGAAAACAGAGTGCTCGAAGTAATCAATATATGCCTTTAAAAAAACCCATTAAAATATCCTTAAAAGACTATTGATTGTTTCAAGTAGAAATAATGAAAATATGTGGAGGTTAATAGATATGTGTGACAAAAGTGACACAAAGGATAAGGGTAGTTAGAAAGAATTTCACTGTGATGTGTTCTTACATTTTATGTGAAGTAGAATGACATTAATTCAATGCAGGCAGTGATCGTGATGGGTTAACCAAGCATATTTTAATCTATAGAGAAATTATCAAAAAGAACACACAGAGGTATAGATAAAAGACCAAGAAAAAAGTTAAAGTAGAATATTAATGTATTCAATTAACTTACCTATGTCAGTAATTAAATTAAATGTAAATGAACCAACACTCTAAATTTAAAGACATATTGTCAGACTACATGTGAAAAAATCCAACTATATGAATATCTGTTTAAAAGAGATATCATCTTAAAAGGACACAGATAAGGTGAACATAAGAAAATGGAAAAACTATATATCATACAAATGCTAATCTTAAGAAAGGTAATTTGTCTTTAATAATTTTAGATGAAATAGATTTTAAGACAGAAAGTATTACCAGATATAAAGAGGGATTCTTCATAATGGAAATATATCATTTCATCTAAAAGATATAAAGTTTCAAGCCTCCGACTTTAAAAAATATCAATGGTAACTGAAAAAATATTAAAAAAAGAACTTACATTGTAAATCAATGAGAGGGGCTAAGCATTACTGTAAAAAATGTGGCTTCAAAATGGATGAAGAGAAAAACGACAGTACTAAAAGAAGAAATAGGTAAATAAAAAATATATGTTGGAAATTTAAAATCTCCTCTCTCAGTAATTATTTGAACCAGCAGACAAAACACATAAATTTGAACACTGCAAACTAGCTCGGTGTAATTGACGGTTATGAAACAGTATATATTCAATACTCATAGATTATACATTCTTTTCTAGTGCACGTGTAATATTCACCAAAATATGGTCCATATGCTGGGGCATGAATAAATCTTAACAAATGTCAAAGGATGGAAATTATGCTGCATATGTTCACTGACAACAATGGAATTTTCTAGAAATCAGTATTTTAAAAGGTAACTAGAAAATCTCCAAATACTTGGAAATTTAACAACCTACTTCTAAATACCCAAGGAAATTAGAAAATATTTTGACTCTAAACAATAACGTGGGCACAACATTTCTAAATTTGTGGGATATAGCTAGACTGTGTCTTAAAGGGAAATTTATAGTTTAAATGCACGCACATATTGGAGAGGAAAGGTTTAAAATCGGTGATGTAAGCTTTCACTTCAAGAAGCTACGAAGAAAATAGCAGTAAGTACTACAGAGAAAGAAGAAAGCAAAAGAAACGGCAGAAATCAAACAATAGGAAAAGTTTTAAAGCCCCAAATTTCTTCTTTGAAAAGATTTATAAAACTAAAAGACGAAGAGAGAAAATATTATAAAGATGCAAATTGAATACGAATAAACAGCTTTTAAGCCAATAATTTCAACACTTTAGAGACTGGACAAATTCTTTAAAAGATGCAATTTTCCAAAACTGACACAACAAATATAAAATACAACTACTTATAAATCTGTTCAGGAAATTGTACTTCTAATTTAAGAACCTTTTCTAATCCCAGATTTCTTTACTCGTGAATTCTACCAAACATTTAAAAAACACGTAATTACAATCTGACACAAAATCTTTCATAGGAAAGCAAGTGAATGAATGCTCCCCAATCATTTTATGGGACCCACACAACATTGCTTCAATAATCTGACAAGACACGGAGTTATACAACCAATGTCCTTTGTGAACATAGATGCAAAAGTCCCCACAAAAATGTATATATTTGTATGTACATTTATACTTATATTATTGATTCTTGTATTCATAGTTAGTTAGGTCCCATAACGTCACCACAAACATTGAATTAGCCAAAAATCTGGGATTCGGAGTCAGTGAGTCTCTGGTCACAGTATTTTCATTAACTAGTATGTAAACTTGAGTTATATGTGATTCTCTTTAAAAACTATATATGCATGTACGTACGTATGTGTGTATGTATTTGATTCATTAACATTGACCTCGGAGACAACAGCACTATAACTCATGCCTGCATGAAGCTTATGTAACACACGGGTTTCCACCACGACACCGTTGTCATGCTTAGGGACACTTGACAGTTCATCGCTATGCATGGGGGCCATTTAAACAGTGAAATCACCAAAAAAGTACAAAGATGAAAAAAAAAGGTGGCCCTAAGTAGACCCCAATGAAGACACTTTTCACAGTGTGGGAACTGAACCGAGGACACAGCTTCTCTTTGTTCAGGCACTGTCATGTGCCTCGTAGGGCGATTCGAATCTTTCGTTGCTCTACCACAGTGGCACGTGACAGTGAGGACACTGTGAGTATTGTTTTGGGGTTGCAAATAAATTTTAGCGAGTAAGAACAATTGCAAATTCAGAATCCACGGATGATAAGGATTCTCCTTCTATCACCTTTTTTTTGCTTGGCAAATTTTATCAGATCCTTTTACAAACAGCTAAAATGAAGTCCAAAAATAACATCAGAAAAAAACTCTAAGCTATTACAGACTAATATGGTGCACCCAAAGGACTTGAAAATAAACCTGAATAGGGTCATATTGGCTGAAGATAGGATAATTTTGAGCATCAATAAGAACAATACCGCAGTGGGTTGAAATGCATCCAATGTGTTTAAACCCGAGAATTTGTATTAACACCAAAATTAAAAAGCAAAAAAATAGGCAACTCATTGAGTTTGTAAAGGGTGCTAGGCTAGAACTCTGTTTTGAAAATTGATAAATAGAGTGAAAGGTAAGACTTGTCTCTCCTGTGTAAATTGTACCATAGCATAACCAAGTAGTTGATACAGGAAGATATTATAACTAATAAATGAAGAAGAAATGATAGAATGAGAATGTTACTGTTTTGTAACCTTGTTGTCTCTTGATGCTCCAGGGACCACTTCCTGCTCCAAAATTACCCAGGCGTCTGTTCTCTTCTAATTTGGGGAGTCAAGGTGAGTTAGTGGACATGTTAGTTAGTTACTTTCCATCAGAGAAGCTGATCTCACAGCCCAAACATCAGAGACAGGAGCTGTGTGCCCAGACTCCCCCTCATACTGTTGATTAGACTCAGGAAGACCAGGCATTTGGTGCAAATTGGGCAATCATATTCTTTCTGCTGGGGCTTAGAACACAGATTTTCCGGTTAGTGTCCAATGGACATTTGAACTGGGAGGTCATGTAAAACAAAGACTGATGTAGAAAGCTGGTGCATATGTTCTTTTTTTAGTTTTTAAATTTTCTTATAGAGATTAGTTTTTTAGAATAGATTTCGATTTACAGAATAATTGCAGACATAATACAGAGAGTTCTCATATACCTCTCACCCAGTTTCCATATAATTAATATTTTATGTTAGTATGGCATGTTTGTCATAATTAATGAATCAATATTGTATATTGTTATTAACTAAAGTATATAGATTTTTCAGATTTCCTTGTTTTTTACCTAATGTTTCTTTCTTTTTTTGGTTAGGGGATGTCAACCAAAATACCATCTTAAATTTAGTGGTTACCTTGGGCTTTTCTTGGCTATGACAGTTTCTCAGATTTTTTTCTTGTTTTTGATGACCTTGACAGTTTTGAGGAATATTGGTCAGGCATTTTATAAATTCACTTCTATTGGAATTTGTCTGATGGTTTGTTCATAATTAGAATTGAGTTATTGGTTTTGGGGAAAAATATCACAGAGATAAAATGCCACTTCCATTACATCATACCAAGGGTGCATACTATCAGTATATCTTATTGCTGCTGATAATGGTATTGACCACCACTTGCTTGAGGTAGGGTTTGTTGGGGTGCTCCACTGTGAAATTACTCTTTCCCCCATTTTCTTACTATATTCTTTGGAAGGAAATCACTGCACAGTCCATAATGGAGTGGGGAGTTATGTAAATTATGTGGAATTCTTCCACAAGGGAAACTTGTCTCTTTCCCCCTATTTATTAATTTATTCACTATTAACAAGGGTGTCCAGGAAAAAATCCAGCCATAAATGCCCTTATTTTTTATATTACATGGCTGGATACTTTCTGGAAGTACACATATCTATAAATATTCCTCTATGTGATTGTTTGCATCTATGTTAAGATAAATAAGCATTCATTCTGAAGTCACTAGCTCTAATCCATTACTCTAGCCCCCTTTCCCCGCTACCTATAAATTCCCAGCAGTGAGAAACCTTACTCCCATCATCCCCCATTCAGTTCCAGTATACAGTTGTAACAGTGCCAGAATTGTTAAACCATATCCCTGTGAAAACTAGCTTTACTAACCTGAATACAGTAGTTCTGTGCCATTACTTTTGCCTTTTGTCTCGTAGAATCCACTTATTTCCAAAGTTTACCTGGGTTGGCATCGTGTCCCCCACCTGATCAGTGAGGTTGATTCATACGTTTGTTATACAGTTGGATTCTCTGGTCAAGTCAGCATCGCTTTCTGGGATCCTCTGACCTCCTAAATGAGTTTTTAAAATTTGCACATCCTGAGGTTCCAGCTTTTTATTCTCTAAGATGCTATGGGTTTGACAAGGGCATAATGCCACACATCTACCATTTACAGATGATTGACAGACAGATAAGCAAGGGCAGGAGGGTAAGTAGTCAGTCATGACATCTGTGAACAAAGACAGTGTTAGTCTCCTTTCTAATCTACATGTAGAAAATACTTAGAATAAAAAGAATATTTTGCTGGAAATGGCAAGGACATCTTTGCTGTTTCGTTATATGCTATTCAAGTAGGAGACTTTTGTTCTGTGATATTTTTCAGTATAAAGTTGTGTTTGCTGTAAGAGAAGGTCATTTGGAATAATAACATTTTCATTTCAGATCCAATATGAAAAAAGGGAAATTTTTTTCCCTTTCACTCGTTTAAATCCCATCCTCTTAGTTCCGTCTAATTTGGTTGAAAAATAGACATAGTACAAATGTGACAAAATTTGGACTTTCCAGGTGAGAAATTGGCTTGTCTCATTGAGGATGAATACACCACAGGGAAAAGGCACCAGCGCCGTAAGCAAGGGCTTTGTCTTTCATGAATGTGAGGAGCTGGGAGCACGTGGTCCTGAATTCTTAAAAGGTGCTCTTTGTTGCATGTGCTGTGCCTGTGCAGAAAAGCAAAGAAAACTCCTGGCCCAGGCAGAGCTTGGGTTTGTCAGGTGTGATTTATGACTCTTTATTTTAGTTGCTATATGAAAAAAATGCAATTTTTTTTCCCTTGACAGTCTACACTACTGTTTAGGTTTGCCAAGTTTTGAATAACGAGTAGAAGTAGATTGGAAAATTGAAATCTCTCCAGCCATGTATGTGCATGTGCATGGGAGGAGATAAAGGAGAGGGGGTTCTCCAAAGAAGGCAGCTGTGTCTTTCTTGGCTTTCAATTTCCTAGCACCAGAGGCACAACTGCTGCGGAAAAAATGCCATTGAGTAAATGAAACGGTAGTATGTCATCATCTTAAGGGATGGTGCAAGGAATGGGGATGCACCAATACATACCCACTGAAGTCATTTGATACTTCAGAAATGGAATCTATGAGGTCTCTCCGGCCACATTTTCATGCCTACAATAGCCTTCTCTTGGTTAAGTCAGGATTATTTTAGTGGAAAGTGGCACAAAAACATTCACTGAAGGCAAAAAGGCAGATTTATTACTGCTGTGAACTGAATGTTTGTGCCTCTACCCCCAACTCATATGTGGAAGCCCCAACCCCTGCATTTGGAGAGAAAGCCTTTGTAGAAGTCATGACGTTATAGGGTGGGGCCCTGATGTGATAGGACTTAGTGTCCTTATAAGAAGCAAAGCCGTGAGGTGTTGGCCTGAGAGTGTCAGTTCTTTCCTACGGTGGCTGAGAGGATTCAACGCAATGATGCACACAAAGCATCAGGCCGAGAGTTGACCATCGATCCCTAGTGGCTAGCATGCTTATCCGTCAGCCTTCCTTCTTTCTTCTCTGGTTTCTGAGGCTCCTGAGTTTTCTCTGTGGCTCCCAGAATGCAGACACCTGGCGAGGGGTTTGCAGGTGGGATGAGGCTCCATCTCTGTCTAACTGATAGGATTTCAGGGTTCTTGGCCTTTGACTTTAAGGGCACAGAATTGAGGGAAGGATTTGTTAAGGAAACCCATGTGTTGTGTTTTGTTTTTTGTTTTTTTCACCTATTGTCTCTCAGCACTCCCACCACGTTCTCATGGACGCATCCTTCCCTGAGGCTTCTACTCCCTGCCAGATAATCAAAGTGAATCCCCGATGCCCGTGGCTGGACTCGGTCTTTTAATATCCAACAAACCCTTTCTGCGTGGATTTGGCTATTTTCCCAGCTTTGTTTATGCTTAGCTAAGGCTGTGACACACTGCTATGTTCCTCGCTACCCACAGAGACTGATTATGTCGTTCTGTGGCCTCAGTCCCATCTGAAAAATCCTGTTTGACATATTCACACATAGCTCTGTACTATGATGGAACAATAATTGCCTAATGCTCATGTGGTAGCTCTCTTCTTGGGGGACCTGATGTTGAGAAAATTTGAGAGAAAATGAGCTGGAGAGAGCACAATATGATTATTAAACTTTTTGTCTAAGGTTATACAAGTTGAATATATGATCTCAAATAATATTTAATTAAATGTTAGAATTTCTAGTCCATGACTTTTTGTGCCTCAGAATTTTCAATTACAGCTTTCTCTGTGCAGGTATGTTTTCAAGGGTTATTAACCAAACATACTCGGACAATTTAAAACAACTTGATTTTTCAGTCAAGTCACTAACTTTGTGCCCTTAAATAGGTCACTTAACTTCTCCAGGCTTCAATCTGGTCACTTATGGAAGGACAGGTGACATATGCCAAAAAAGTGGATTGAATAAATCTCTAAAAAAAAAAAATTCTTAACAAACAATACAAAGGCTGAATACTTTCTCATCTGTTGTATTAGTGGGCTCAGGTTGCTATAACAAAATATCATACACAGGGGTACCTTAAACAATAGTAATTTATTTTCTCAAAGTTTGGGAGACTGGAAAGTGCAAGATCTAAAGGTTCCTGGTGAGAATTCTTCCTGGCTGGCAGAGGACCACCTTCTTACATGTTGTCACGTGGCAGGAAGAGCGTGCTAGCTCTCTGGTAGCTCTTCTTAAAAAGGGCACTAATCTTATCGGATCAGAACTCCACCCTGCTGTCCTCCTTTAACCTCAATGATGTCCTTACTCCAAATACACCCACCCTAGGGGTGAGGTCTTCAACAGATAAATTTGGAGGAGAAATCATTCAGTCCATGGCAATCATTAGATAAAGTCAGGGGGCTCTTTTCCTAAGGACAATGTAGTTTCTATGAAACTTCCAATGAAAAGATCATTCCGAACTTACACAAACTCTTTCAGAGTCTAGAAAAAGAGTGAATGTTTCCCAAATCATTTTAGGCAGCTAGGTTGCACATTGAAAGCAAAACCAGAGAAGGACAGCATGAGCAAGAAAATTACTGGCAACCTTGCTTGTGAATATAAATGAAACAATTCTTAAAAAAATGTCAGCAAGGCCATCCAACAGTATATAAAAGAACAATACATTATAAACAAGTTTGGCCTGATACATAAATTCAAGAGCGATTTATTATCAGAAAACCTACAAATGTCATTTATCTCATTAATAGATGAAAGTAGAAAAATCATATCTAATTATCTCAAAAGATGCAAAAAACTTACTTTTAAACTCAGCATCCTTTCATGAGAAGCACTCTTAGTGAAATGTGAATATAAAGAAACGTCCTTAACTCCATAAAGGGTACCTAACAACAACTGAATGTAAATATTCTCCCTAATGCGAAAACATTGGAAGCATTTCTTTTAAAATTAGGAATAAGCTAACAATACCCATTATCATTTTTTCTGGAAGCCCTCGCTAGGCTAGCATGAAGCAAAGATATTGAACAAAATGCATAAGAATGGGAACTAAGGATCTATCAATATGCAAAGGTGCTTTGATTGAATATATAGAAAACACAAAAGAGTCTACATCAAATTATTAGAAATAAGACAAGTGCTTAGGAAGGTGACTCTTTTTAGTTTTACCTGAAAGTAGAGTGAGAAAGGAGCTAGGATGCATGTCATTCATTTGGGAAGTGACCTCAGAGAAGTGGCATTTGGGAGGTGACCTCGGAGAAGTGGCTAGAAGAGGGAGATGGGGAGTACAAACACTCCAATGCATTCACATTGCTAAGTTAGTCACTGCTATGGGAAACTGGACTTTAATCCCACTGGTGACTTCCTGAAGACCTGTGACTTAGCTCTGCCCCTCCAATGGATGGGAAGTTGGTGGAGAGACATCACGGTGGGTACTTGAAGTAAGACACTGGCGGTAGGTATCAAGTTGCCCACTGCCACTGTGCTGCGATTGGAAGCAGGATGAAAACAATGTGGTGTGGAACATGAAAGCATACGATGCAGTGACTGGATGGAAGATCAACATGAAAAGCAAACTGAATTTCTATCTACAAGAAATAAATAGAGAATAATTCAAAATAGGTGCTAGACATGCATGGAGAAAACTATTAAAATACAAAAACTTTCTTGAAAGTTATTATATATGCCTAAATATGTCAAAAATCTGCTCTTCTTTCCAGAAAAGCAATAAGAATACTGGCAAAAATGATCAAAATAAAAATTTTAGAACTCTGGAAATTAAAGGGTTACAACATTTGAGGAATATTTGTTCAAGAAAACCAGCTGGATCATGGTAAGAACATTGAGCTTTGTGGTGTTTTAATTTGCTGTCTTTCATCTCCCTGTCCCTAGATCTGCAGTAGCTTTGAAAACCAACACCCTCACAGCTACAGTAGCTGTAATAACCAGCCAACTAATAGCTACTGGAGGAGGTAATATGGGTTTGGAGCTTTCTAACACTGACCAGGATGGTATTACCAGTTGGGGCTAAAAAAGGCACACTGCGACACCTCAAAGGAAAAGGTTGGGAATGAGATGTCCACAGGAGGCTTTGAAAAACTCCAACATATTCCTTGGAATCCAGAAGGCCACACACATGCATGTGGATGTCTGCATGCCTAGGAAAGACCTGAAAAGACCCCAATCACTGACCCCAAGGCTGTGCAAGCAGGAAATGAAGGCTGAGGAAGAATTATAAACTGCCCTCCAGAGCATCGAAGACATACCCCAATGCAGGCACAAAACCCCTCAGCAAAGGCTGGGACACTTACTGGTTCAAGGGGTTTAGGGGAAGCTGACCATTAAGTTAATCAAGCAGAGACTTCACTGGCCACACACCAGAAATAATACAGACTTCACTGTACTAGTTCATCAGAGCCACTAAACAAACAGCAACAATAAACCCTCGGCAGGAGGATGAGATTTTTATATAATTAAATAATTCTATTAGTTAAAATATCTATTGTCTAATGAAAATTAAGAGACATGCAAAGAAATAACAAAGTAGGCTCATACACAGGAAAATATGCCATCAATAGATACTATCCCTAGGAAAACCAGACATTGGACTTACTACGCAAAGATTTTAAATCAGCTATTTTAACTATGTTCAAAGAGCTCAAGGAAACCATGTCTAAACAACTAAGGGAAAGTATGAGAAAGTTTTGCCACGCAGTGAATGTCACTAGAGAGTTAGGATCGAAAGGGACCAAATGGAAATAACTGAAATGTTAAATTCACTAGAGAGGCTCTGTGTCATATTTTAGCAGAAAGAAGAATGTATCAGAGAATTTGAAAATAGATTGATAGAGATTATACAGTCTGAGGAACAAAGTAAAAAAGAATGAGGAGAAATGAACAGAGCTTCAGAGGTCTGTGTGACACTACCCAGTATACCAACGGGTGCATAATGGGAACCCTGGGAAGAAAGGCGAGAGAAAAGGAAGCAGAAAGGATGTCTGAAGAATCCATGATCGAACACTTCCCAAATCTGATAAAGACCTGAACCTACACACCAGAGAAACTCAACACACACCAAATAGGGAAAACCCAAGAGATCCACACTTAGACGCATCAGAGTCAACTTGTTGGAAGGCAAGACCAGAGAGAGAATCTTGAAGGCAGTAAGAAAAGTGACTCCTCATGTACACGGGATTCTCAATAGCACCAACAGCTGATTCTTCTCATCAGAAACTGACACCACAATACAGTGAAATGACACATTCAAAGTTCTGGGGGGAAAAGAAAAGACTGCCAACCGAAATTTCAGTATCCAGGAAACCTATAATTCCAAAAATGAAGAAGAAATGAAAACCTATCCAGATAAACAAAAGTGGAGGGAACTTGTTGGTAGCAGACCAGCTCTACAGGGAATACTGAAGGGGGTACATCAGGCTGGAAGGGAGGGACAGTATGTGTCGGTGATCATGTGGATCGGCCAAGGAGCCACAAGAATACCAGCCAAGGTAACTACACAGATAAATGTAAAATACAACTTTTCACAACATCCTGATTGTGGGATGTTAAAATCCTTAATAAATATTGTGAGTTCAGGACAGCTGAGTCAACAGATGTGACTGTCACTCTTGGCTTCCTCCTCTCTGCCATCTTCTGATGAAGGAATTTTCAGCTAACTCACCTGAACTCCTTTCTAGCCAGCCTGCAATTGCCTTGGCCTCTAGGCTAGATAGTGCATCACGGTATAGTATGTCCTTTAAAATACACTCAGCTGCCCATGAAAAAGAAAAGCAATCAAACCCACACATCTGTGACCCCTGCTGTCGCTATTGGAAAAACACAGCTGCTAAGGGGAGCACATGGATTTCCAGACGTATCACGTGCATGGCTGCTCTAAACAGAGTATTTCCCTGCTGTCGCTGAGGCAAGTCGGGCACAACAGTGCAGAGGGAAGGTTGCTGAGAAGCAGGGACACACTCTCCGTACCAAGGGACTGTGTGCAGCTGGAATGAACACACATCAGATGAGATGTCACACTTTCAGAGGCACCGGAGAGGCAGTTAACTCCTGCTGGATCTCTGCTGCCTGGTCCCTGATCCGTGTGCCCGCAGTGAGAGCTGAATTTATAAAACTCCACAGTGGGGCTGGCTGGCTGGCAGCCACTGGGAATTGGAAAGAGAAGAGGAGAGATTGTGTGTGATATTGCGGCCTGGAGGAAGTGGTGGCGGCCTCTTATTTCCATTGCATTAAAGTAACGTATTGGGACAGGAATGCTCTCAGGATTTAGACTGCTCATTGTCACCTGCTTGCAGACAGGGTCCTACGACTGGCTCTCTGCAAAATGCAGAATGCAAGATGCTAACGGGCTAGATGTCCCCAGATAGCATGTGTTAGCAATGGACTTCCAGAGATATTGTCTCTAACCTTGCGCCCAGCCCGGACAGTGGCACACCATGGGGATTTCAGGTAAGCTCTGTTCTGTGCTGCGAGAGCTCTTGAGCAGGCCTCCAGTTTTGTCATTCTCGTGGCATCCACAGCTCTCTGCAGGCTGGTCCTTTATCACTTGCCTTGACTCGGACAGTAACCACCTAACCTGGCTCCTGTCCGGGTTGTCCCCTGTCCCGGGCCGCCTGCCCACTGTGCTCAGTGCTGGCGATACAGCAGTGCATTCTCTTCACTGAAGGCTTCACCAGCGAGAGTCAAATGAACTGCAGTTCTGTGAATTGTGGACGACATGAACAGGGCTGGGAGAGGATCAAGCGTCTTTTCCTCAGTAAGCCCTGCAGATCATTAACTATTAATTTTAAACCGAAGGAGGGAGCTCCTTTATCTGCAACTAGCCAGTTAGTTTTAGGGTCTCTTGGTGGTAGGGGTGGAATTTATGGTCATCCACGGGCGGCGGTAAATAAGAATAGTCATCTCTAATTTATGACCTAGAAGGAAGGCGTCCAAGTCCATACATCAAAGAAAAAGTCATTGATTACATTGTAAACTCTTCTCAATATATAGCCAGTTACATAAGTGTATGTCACCACCAGAAGCAAATACATCTCCAGAATTTATAGGACTCTAACAAAATTTATATCAAACCTCTGCAGTAGAACTCAGGACAACTCTTCCCTTATATTCAAGGTTGCCTTAAATTTAACATACGAGGGGACAATTCACATGCTGGGCACCAGAAGCAAACTGAAGAGGGAGAGGGGACAGGTCGGGAGGACCTGTGGCCACACACTGTGGCTTCTTCACTCGTGGAAAAGAACTGAAACCTTGAAGTGTCCGCAGGGAGCCAAGAACTTCGGTTCTTGGTAGAGGCTGACCCCTTTCCAGCCTTTGTTAGGACGTGACGACTCCTGTAAATGCGTTTGTCGTGAGGTACCCGGGTCACCGGCACGGTTCCCTGGCCTTGTATGAATGGAAGCAGCGGGTAAGCGGGGCGGAGTTTGGAAAAAGGAAGAGGCCAGCCTCAGGGGACCCAAACGGTCATGGATCACTCCTTTGTGGAACCAGGCAGCGGGGGTGGGTGGTGGGAGGAGAGGGGACACACAGCCGCCGCTGCTTTGAAGAGCCCGGCGGGGACATGTGTCACCTGTGGCAGGAACAGATGTGATCCTTTCTGGGTCTCTGTGGTGACATCATCTAGGAAGAAATCTTCTTCCAGAGGCCAGAAGCTGGGCAGGAGGCTCAGGGAAGGTGCAGAGATGCCGGCAGGTGTCGGCCGTGCGGGTCGTGGGTTTGGGGGTGACAGAGGGTGGCAGGGAGGGGGAGGGGGTGATCACACACTGCCCTTGTGTTGCTCGCTGAGTTCTCAGAAGCAACTGTCTCATTTGGGACATTGAAACCGTGATGACTAAACTGGAACAACCCCACCGAAAGGTAATTTTCTCTCAACTCACCAACTGCTAATGATATCAGGCTCCGTTTTTGTACCCCGTTTTGCCTCCCACATTAGGGACCGTGGCTGTTTTGTTTGAAGCCCCTTCTATGAGAAACACGTTGTTTGTTGACCGCTGAGCACATTCCCAGTGCTGTGCTAGGTGCCTTGTACTCAGCATTTAATTTGAATCTTGTAAAGAACTTAGTGCCTTCTACTGGTAGGCTGACCAGATGTCCCGTTTTCAGTGGGACAGAAAGCAGACAGTCCGGGCCCGTTTCAAGTCGTACGTGCGGCCAGCCTGGTGGCACTGGCCTGAATTCACGGTGTCAGCAGGCTGACCGCAGCTGCCGTTTGAAGTGGGCAGGACTGTTGTGTTCTGTTCTTTTCCCAACAGTATGTCTATCACCCTGCGCCCTGGACATAAGGAAACTAAGCGACCTGTGTGGGGGTTTGCCCAGCTTGCAAGGGGCCGAGCTGGACTCTAGCCCAAGCTGCGTCCGACTCCAAAGCTGTTCTCTGACGCTTGCCATTTGTCGTTACAATATATTGAGAGTCGTAACTGCTGAGGTCCTTCCACGACGCCGACGTGACCTTAGAGCGAGATGGCCGAAGATGGTGCATTCTCGTGCCGAAGAGGACGAGGATACGTTTTATAAAGGTTCACGCAACCCTCAAACGACTCAAAGAGTGGGCTTCGGCCTGAAAGGTGCGGCTTTGGCGGCGGGGAGCCAAGGGCGCGTTGGGTCTGTGACAGGGAGGGGCAGAGACCAGGTGCTGCCTGGACGTGGTCTTTGGCTACTCGGGGAAACTTCCCACCAAAGCTCCAGCTCCTGCTCTGGAGAACGTTCCATTCCCCTCCAAAGCCGTTTTCTGTGAATGCGAGGGGAGTGGTCCTAAAGAGAAGGGTGCAGCAACCATTCTTCTGAAAGGAATGAAGGTGTCAGCATCCACTGAGCGAATGTGCCCCACTAAGCAGCTGCAATAAATAACATTGTCGGTTGGTCGGTTTATAAACCGTTCAAGACAGCACGACTGGAGTCTTCATCCTCGTCTGAAAGTCCGGACAAACAGCTCTGCCACGTCTCCTCAGCTCCTGGCCCTTCCCCGGAAAGGAGGTGATCAGGCCGGATGCTCGGCGGGGACAGGAGTCCTATTGTCCCAAGCCCTGTCCGTGGAAGTGCAAGGCCGGCCCTGTACTCAAAATATCTGTTACTAAAGGAGCACAGTGTCTAAGAGAAGTATGAGCAAATGTCCATGCAAAAACTCGTGCACAAATGTTTATAGCAGTTTTATTTGTAATTACCAAAGACTAGAAATGGGCAATCAACAGGTAAATGGATAAATAAATTGTGGTAGAGCAGTCCCCCACTTATCTGTGGGGGATATGCTCCAAGACCATCAGTGGGTCCCTGACACCACAGAGACTACAGAACCCTATATATGCTATGTTTTTTCCTATACATACCTATAATGAAGTTTAATAGATAAATTAGGCACAATAAGAGATTAACGACAGTAAGTAATAATAAAACTGAACAATGATAACAATGTACTATAATAAAAGTTACGTGAATGTGGTCTCTCTCTTTTTCTCTCTCTCTCTGATAACCAAACTAATGACCCAGATGGCCACTAAGTGACGAATGGGCAGGGAGCATCTACAGTGTGGACACAATGGACAAAAGGATGAGTCACAGCCCAGGCGAGACCGAGTGGGATGGTGCGAGATGTCATCACACCACTAGGAATGGCACGCAACGTAAAAAACATATGAATTTTCTATTTCTGAAATTTCCCATTTAATATTTCAGACCACGATTGGCTGCTTGTTACTGAAACCATGGAAAGCAAAACCATGGTAAGCAGGGGACCGTATTTTGGATGCCTCAAGTATGTCGATACGACCCAAGGTGGTTAATTAGACTAAGCACTGTTGGGCAAGGCTCTCCGGAATATCGCCAGCAGGGATGATTAAGGGTGTAGAAAAATTAATATCACATCCAGAGAAAGGTGAAAGACACCCAATGATTCATTCAGGGGCTGGTAAGGGCATTTTGGCATCTGAGCTATAAAATAGAAAGGCTGTCTTTGTGTGAATTACATTTCCCTACTGCCTCCCTGTTGAATGGTGTCAGGCCCAGGGCTAACAAGTTCTCTCAGTGGGGAGGAGAGAAGACTGGGGGGAAGGATTAGGGATAAATGAGGAAATACTGAAGAAGGTGTACCTATTTTAAGGACCCTTTTGAAAGGAGACACCCCTTTTCTTCATAATGGTGCTTTTCTAGGCTGGCCAGACATACTATTTTTGATAGGACAGAAAATGGACTTTTCAAACGGGACGTCTGGTCACCCTAGTCTCACTGGGCTAAATTCAGGGTGTCAGTAGGCTGACCTATGTACTGTTTGAAATGGGAAGCATTGTTGATTTCTGTCCTGTTTAAAATAGGACATCTTGGGGGGTTCCATGGTGGTGTAGTGGCCAGGCTTTGGCACTCTCAGTGTCATCGCCTGGGTTCGATTTCCAGCCAGGAAACCACCCACCGAAAAACAAAACAAAACAAAACAAAACAAAAACGGGATGTCTGGTCAGCCTAGTTTTTCTATCATTGCATAACCACGTTCCTAAAGACTCTTCATTTTCCTTCTTTTCCCTTTCTTTGCCTTTTCCTTTGCAGAAACCCAAATGCCAGCTAATAAACTCAACATGTCAAACACTACAAAATCAATTTATTTTACAATGATGCAAAGTAAAGGGCCATAGTCTGCAAGTTTTGGCTCAAGAGTTCAATGTACTTAGCTTTGCACCTTTAAGCAAAGTAATTTTTTTCTCTTAAATTTAAGAAAACTGGCAATAGGCTATAGCTCCTAAACATAAATGTCTGTGTGGTTATGCTCATTATGTATTAACTTTGCAAAGATATTGAAAAGTACACCGGGGAGTGAACTCACATTTACAGCTTCTATTCTAACTGTAAAAGTAGCCATAACATTTGCCTATTCAAAATTCTCATGACTTCAGAGTAATTTCCCTAAGCAAATGCAATCAGAAAATGATACTAATATGTCAGCAGGACACTCAGTCTTTGAGTTAAAAAAAACTGCAAAAGCATGATGGTGTCAGTGTTTGGCTCAAAAACATGTTTCCGTGGCTCTAAATGCCAATTAGTGTGATGTAGGAATTGGTGACACAAATGAGGGGTGTAAATGTCAAGATCATTGATGATCTCTAGCTGTTAATTAGGCAGTAGACCCATAACTAGAAGAACTCAGAATGCCCTCAATCTGTTAAATGAACGTTAAATAAACTTTCACGATGTTACCTTTTTGATTCAGCGAAAGAACCCTCAATGAAAAGGCACGTAAACAGCAATTTTTATTATGTTCTCTTTGGATCCAATTGGTCTTTTTTTTTTTTTTCCTTACCTAAAAGTACCCTAATTTACTTTTGGGAAGTAACCTCATTCTCATTGGGTATAATTTGATTGAAATGTTAAGCATGTGCATTGACCTTCCTAGCCAAAGGTCCCGCATTTAAACAATGTTAGACAATTGGAGGCTTCTTCCCTGAATTTCTTTTTTTAAATCAAGACTTCACTTCTGTATTTTAGAGCATTGTTGGGTTCACAGTAAAATTGAGGGGAAGGTGCAAGAATTCCCATATCCCCCAGCCTCCACACAAGGACAGCCTTCCCCACCGGAGGGCTGCTGTTGCCTACACTGACACATCATCGCCCAAGTCTGTAGTTTACCTTAGGGTTCAGCCCTGGTGTTGAACATGCTGAGTTTGTAGCCATCCTTACAGGATTACACGGAGTATTTTCATTGCCCTAAAAATCCTCTGGGCTCCACCGAGTCATTTCTTGCCCCCAGTTCCACCCTCAGGCAACTGCTGATCTCCATAGTTTTGCCTTTTCCCAGAATGTCATACAGTTGGAATTATACAGAATTTAGCATTTTTAGATTGGCTTCTTTCACTTAGTGATATGCATTTAAGATTCCTCCGTGTCTTGTCGTGGCTTAATCGTTCATCTATTTTTTGAATTAGCTCATTTCTTTTACTGAATAATAATCTGCTGTCTAAATGTACCAGTTTGTTTATCTGTTCACCTACTGAAGAGCACCGAGGTTGCTTTCAAGTCTTGGCAATTATGAGTAGAACTGCTATAAGCATCCATGTGCAGGTTTTGTGAATATATTTTCATCTTTTAGGGAAACACCAAGGGGTGTGAATACGGGATCATGTGGTATGGGTGTGTCCAGTTGTACAAGAAACCACCAGACTGTCCTCCAGAGTGGCTGCACCAGCTTTCATTGCCACCAGCAATGAATGAGACTTCTTGTTCTATGTTCTTGCCAGACTTTGGTGGTGTCAGTACTCTGGATTTAGGCCATTCTAGTAGGTGTGTGGAATCTAACTGAAGTTTTTAATTTGCATTTTTCTGCCATTTGACTTGGGGCATTTTTTCATATGCTTATTTGCCATTTGTCCATCTTTGGTGAGGTGTCTCTCAAGGTCTTTGGCCCATTTTTTAATTAGGTTTTTGTGCTCTTACTGTTGAGTCTTAAGAAACATTGTATATTTTGAAGAGCAATTCTTTATCAGATATATCTTTTGCAAATATTTTCTCCTAGTTTGTGGTTTCTATTCTTATTCTCTTGACATTGGTTTTTGCAGAGTGGAAGTTTTTAATTTTAATGAAGTCCAGCATATCAATTATTTCTTTCATGAATTGTACATTTTGTGGTGTATCTGAAAAGTCACTGCTATACCCAGGATCATCTCCTATGTTATGTTTTAGGAATTTCAGCATTTTCCATTTTCTATTTAGGTCGGTAATCCATTTTGAGTTAATTTTTGTGAAGGATGTAAGGTCCGTGTATAGATTCATTTTTTTGCACATGGATATCTCGTTGTTCCAGCACCATTTGTTGCAAAAACTATCTTTTCTCCATTGGAGAACATAGTGAGAAAATAACAGCACTAGCAAAAAAATCTCTTCACTTTTCTTTCAGCAGAATAGAATTCATTTTTCTTTCAGCAGAATAGGATTCATTTTGCTTTCAGCAGGATAGAATTTCAGGTGGAGCAAAAAGTCAGCCAAAGTACAATAATGAGTGTTGGCCTATTTCTCTGGAAATACAGTTAATGTGAGAAGAGGAGGGGGAATTTGAAATAGTTAAATCCTTGTGAAGTCAAGAGGGGACTGGACCCCTAGCGTATGTGGAAGCATGGCTTTAATAGTAGTGCAGACCCCTTCTGCACAGTAATAGGAAGAAAAGCAGAGGATCTGTGTGTAGGTGCCCACAGGTAAGATGAGAAGAGCACTCCTATCTGTTTTTTAAATTTTTTTCAATGAAATTTGAGGCAAGGTTATCAACTGAGTGTGGTGCATGAAGGTAAAGAGAACTGTTCTAGAGGAAAGGTATGAAAAGGTTGTTTTGCAGAGTGGGAGAGTTCATATGTTAGGGAAGTATTAATATAATATTAATAGGAGTGACAGGCCATAATATGTGCCCACTTAAAATTAGTGGCCATGAATTCAAATGGAGATCAGTCAGAATGGTGTTTTATTACCCTTCACTCAAGTTCAGTGACTCAAAGAAAGTAACATTGGCTTATATGCAGAATTAATTAATATCCTAATTTTTTGGTCATATTCTAAGTTTTTTCAAGTTAGGATAATATATGAAGAAAAATGAGAATGGTTACCCAGATGGACTGTGGAGGTAAAAACAGAGAGGAGTGACAGACAATGATAAACAATTGGAGTCAATGTATGAAATATCTTGATGAGAACAGGAGCGAATGATCAGAGAATGTAAAGCTTAGAATCTGCATTTCAGACCTGATACAGTTATTGGGGAGAAGATGACTATGAAATTGGGTAGCTGAGGAGAATTGTATAACCAGCCGAGTCTTGATGAGCATGTATACTCATGCATAGCACACCTGAAACTGGTGAAAAGCAACTTTCTCCCTGTATTTACTTCTGTGTTGCAGATTACCTCTAAGCCAGGTGAGATAAAAAGGCCTACAAATACCCAGAATGGATAAATTTGCAATGTTACAATGGACTTACTGGCTTCTAGGAATGCCCGGGTACGGACTGGGTCCGAGTTTGCCTTCTGGAAGCCTGCCTGAGCTCCAGCAATTTTTTACACCCGGTGAGAAGAAACTGATGTTCGGAGAGGGTGAGTGCCACACTCAAAGACGCTAACACGGATGTCGCAGAGCCAGGACTTACACCCATCTTTTAGACCCCAGGTGCTTTTATTTTATTTAAAAAAAAAATGTCATTGCCAATCACTGTTTCAGGAGGGTTATATTATTTCTCCAGGAACTGAGTCAGAGAGTGTAAGCTCCCGCCTTGGGCCATGGAAGTGATGATAGCCGTAGCCCTGAGCTGCGACTCCAAGCTGACCTCAATCCGGGTGCTTTGTGAGGGCTGCAACCCGAGCTTCCTCCCTCCCTCTACGCAGCAGCCCAGTCTCACTTCCCCGGCTGTTACTGCATTTCCAAGCCTCGTGTATTCTACGTGCATTCCTCGGATGATTTCTTGATCTAGTCCAAGTAGAATAGTTCAGTTTTCTTCCATTATGCCCCCAGGCTCTGGCACATTGTGCCCACTGCTTGTGAATATTTAAAACTTTTCTGTCTCTTTTACTCATACCACGGCAGTTTCAGACTTTGCATGGAGCCAATGGGGAGAAGTCTGTGCTTATTTATGAACCCCTTATTGTAATAGAGATTTGGAAAGTTCCCACTATAACCAGGGCATGTTAATTATGCAGCTGAGAGATACTGAGTCAGAGGCTGTGGAAGTTAATAGTCCTGTGTTGCACACACTGCAGTGCTGAGTTTAATTTTCTGATCTTGTTTCAGTTTTCACCCCACCTTGAAAAAGGGTGGCCTGCTTTACTACTGGGAATGTCAGAACTTCTACAGATGATACGAGGTACTTTGCTGTGTCTGGGAGGGAGGAAAATGATTTGCTTGAAGTTTTTCAAAGGTTATCTTTGAAGGATGTCCATCTGCATTTGGAGATAGTAATAAGGGGTCTTAACATTTCGTGGAAAGTCAGCTGATCTGAGGTCAGAACGTGGGGCAGGCCTCACACTGCAGGGTAACGGGGAATGTAGGGCTGAAGGGTTTAAGCAAATGTCTGAAACCAAATCCTAACCTGTTTAGTTAAAAAAAACTGGAATCATTTTTCTATCCAAAACACCTTTGCTTGGTTATTATTTAACACTCAAATGAATTTCAGACTTAAAGGAAGTGCTGCCATTATTTTCTTCATGTAGTTATCAGATCGCAACGCCATTTGAAAAGAATTCGTATCTTTTTGCTTTCAAAACTGAGCGTGGATGTGGATGGTAACTGGGGCGTTTCAAACCCGTTAACACCTGAATGGTGGGTGCAGTTTGGCTAGGTGTGTTCTTTCTAGTCTTGTCCAAAGTGGACTAGTTTCCAAGAGCAACAGCGCCAATGCCAAAGCCAAAACACCCGCATCAGCTATTGTGGCACGAAAACACAATAGGAGATGGATTTCTGCCCTTTCTAGTATTCTAGAAATTAGATTAGAAATCTAAAAACAGACCACCCTCCCCGCCCCAGGCCAGGTCGGGGATATAATGAAGAAATTGTGGTTGCCTGAGGCAGGGCATGGGGGATGGGGGAAATGGATGAAGGGAGTCAGGAGGTACAAATATCCGGTTAGCAAAATCGGCTGATTTAACTCACTGGATTTAAACACATAAAAGGAGAAACCACAGGTAAGAGGGGACGGTGGCAGTTTAGCTAAGTTCTCAAATTCACCCTTTCTCATTCCCTTGGCTTAAGGGTGACTGGTCCTTGAAATGAAATAGAGCCTGTGCAATACAGGACAACACTAATGATTAAAACAGTTTTCTTAAAAAATCATTATTTTGTGATGAAGCGTGCCGTAGTTGTAACCTTTATTTTCTGTCCATTGTTTTCCTCATTCAGTTCAGAACTTTGCTTTTATCCAGAAGACCACTAAGTAAATCAGTTGTCATTCTAGTGCGTTAAGGAGTGCTAAGTTTATTTAAAGATTAGAGTTTGAATTGAGGTTCATGAACCTGAATCCAAAGGAGCTTTTGTTCACAGTGCTATGAACTGGATGGTCTTAAATGAACAGTGTTCATGTGTGAAATGGCCAAAGGCAGGAGGTCAACTTTAAAACATCATGAGAGAATAAAACATTGTCACTTATAAGGATAAATGAGCATATTATGTTCGGTTTGATATGGAAGGAATTTTCGAGACAGCAACACTCAAAACTGGTCTTTCTTGGATCAGGACATGAAAGCTAAAAGCAGCTATTAAAACTACACATTTCCATCCTTTCCCCTGTGAACGCAGATTGGAGAAAACCTACAGACACGTTACAGTGTAAACAATACATGAAAGGTCCTATGCCAGAGTAGTTTGAGTTTCAAAGGAGAAATATTTTCTTTTTCCCAAACAAGTTTCCCAGAAATACTTGAAGCACCACAAAGCAATTCACTAAGCTTTGATGCTCTCCACAGATTGGGTTGTTTTGGAAAGAAGTCAAATGCTGTCTTCTCACGGAAGCCAGAATCAGTATTTCTTACATATTCGCACAGTCACCTCCCGGCCTTTGCACAGAAAAGAAGCTCTGAGGGAGATCCCCGGTCTGGACAAGCAGAAGGTCGGAGCTGGTGGGATCGGTGCACAGAAACACGTCTGGATGACATGCAGCGTTTGTCAGAGGGGTCTTCTTTCACATAAAATATAAAGAGAGTGAAATCATCGAGCAAAGACATGGGAAAACGTATCTAGGTTCACGAGAAGTAAGATACATCTCTAGGAAGGGGCCCAGGCGGCTCACGGTTATCGGTTACTTGCTATGTATCAGGCACTTTATGTATGTTGTCACATTTAACATGCAGATTCCCTGTTTTCCGTGTGATGAGCGGTGACAACTTTGGCCTAGCTGCCCTGAGGCAAGCTTGTCTTCACAAAGCATGAAGGACTTGGGGCTCACCATCAGCGATCGTCTGTGGGAGCACTTGCTGTGTCTCTGCTGCTGCACTGTTGGTTCTTTCACCGTCAGGACCGCGGGTGACCCGCTTTCGCTGTGCTATCGGGAGTTTTGCAGGCTGACACAGAGTGTTAACTTCGTAAGTGTATGTTGGATCATGGCCCAGACAGGAAAGCCGTCAGCCTGCTTCAGGCCTGGGCTGCCCCACGGAGTTACACTGGGGGGGACTGGGATTATCCGTGCAATGATCCCTCCCCTGCCGGTACATTTGGGTCTCCTGTTAGAGAAAGCCACATACTCTACTAAGTATGCTTCAGCACTGTGACAACCTATGGACTGGTTATTGCCATCCCTCTTTTGTAGACGATGAAATAAGCACAGCAGAGTAAAGACGTTTTCCCAAGGCGTCTCAATCAGCTATCGTAGCATTGATGGAGCTGGGACTCAGCACGCAGGTCTGTCTGACGCCGATGTCACCTTAATACCCTCTTCTGTACTAAATTCCCGGGAAGGCGTCCTTGTTCTTCTCTGGCCTCTTGAGATTTCAGCTCATAGAGCCTCCCAAGGAAGTGTTTCCCAAATTGGGGGTAGGGCGTAGGGGAGTAGGCCGTGTCGTTTCTGTCTTGTGAGGGATGAACTCCACCAGGGGTTCTGGGAGCTTGACTGCCCTCAGGAAATACGACTTCCCTTTCAGCCACTTAGTCAGTAATGTGAGCAGCCCTGGATCCAGACACAAGTTCTTTCTGGCATTTCCCGCAGGGTTCTTGTTCACCCAACGAGGTGACTTCAGAAATCGCATTCTTGGATTTAGAATTTCTTTTCGAGTTGCATGGCTTTTGCCATCGCCCTCAGTTCCTGCCTCTCAAAATAGCAGGGGCTCCTCTCTACCCCCACTTTAAGAGTTAGGCATTTCCGAACTGAATTCGCCTTATCCACAGGTGACTTCAAACACCAGCGTTCTTAGACAGTCTCTTGTCCACCCCTGCCATCTCAGGAATGTAAGAAACACGTGGAATTGTTTTCTAAATTCTAGGAATTTCGGCTTCCTTTTCTTCCTTCAGTCTCACAGGAGCTATTTCCTAAATTTGCTACCTTCGTGATATCTTTGCGCCCTCTTTCCGCCTTTCCATTTCTTTGTGCTGCTTCATCATTCTGTGTATGAAGTGCTCTCTGTAGGGATTATTGGTGTGGATTTCTTCCTCATGACTGAATAGTGATTGATACAGGGATGCAGCAGCATGAGATTACACACTTTTCTGTTCTGAATCTAGAGCAGAGCTATCACAGTCACTGAGAGCAATGTGACTGGTGCCCCGGCCCTGTTCTGTTTTCTCCAGTGCTCCGGAGACATGACTGGTAGGTATCAGGGGTGTACTCTTGGATCAGTCAGCTTTGGTAGAGGGGGAAGGGCCAGGTAGTTAATCCCCATTTTTCTGGGAGCTGGCGCTAGGGAGGGAGGACTTTGGCTGATTAAGCAATCCTGGAGGACTTGGAAGCCTTCTGTATCACAAAAGGGGGATAAAAGTGCGAGCGCTGTCCAGAAGAAAGCCAGCCCTAAATGCCTCTATTTGTCATATTACATGGCTGGACACTTTCCCGACAGCCCTTGTATTCCACACAGAATTAGTACTAACTCTACTATACCACAGTCTACTTTTTCAAGTTGATTGTGCATGTAAGAATATAATTTAACTCACCATACTATAGATAATTTGGTAAATAATAATATTCTAGAGATCGTAGTGCTTAAAATATCTAGTTTCTGGACCAGTGTTTATTCTGGGACACTTACGTACACATTTTTCATTCTTTTCCCTAAGTGTACATTTTGTGCTAGGCCCAGAATGCGCTTTGATTGTCTCCTTATCTGAGCACTGACCTTGGGCTTGGTAGTTTTCTGTATGTGTGTGCATCCTCCTGCCTGATTAGAATCTGATCACCAATCAGCAGAGATTATCTCTTTATTATCCTTATGTTCCTGGGCTTCACATATGTCTAATTAATTATAGGTGCTTACTAATTATTAAACAAATCAAGAGGAATTTTTTTCTCTTTGAAAAACAGAATTCTTTATAGTTTAAGATGGTCAATATGAAAAGACAGGATAGTCATTCAAAATTTTTGACAATGTTTTTTTATGGTAGATAAATATCCTTTTATCTACCTTTTATGGTAGATAAATGGTACTAAATAATGAATAGTAATTAATACAACTTAATAGTTTGCTCAGATTTGAAAAATGGACCTAAATTCTCAAATAGCCAAAATATGTGTATGTCTTGTCTCTTCGGTATTAAACTTCCTGTATGCAGGGCATAGGTTTTGTCTTAAATTTATTTTCTATTTGCCAAAGTATATAATGGTGATACACACATGCCATCGGGCGAATGAATAAATGAGGGATATTGCATTTTCATTCTCGTGATGATGACAACAATAAGCAGTCAAAATACTGGAATATTCGTATCTTTTGTCTATTTCTCTGTGCTCCATCACAATGAAATTGGGTAACTGCTGCAATTGGGTCCAGTGGAATGGAATTTAAAGTTAATTTCATGAAGATATTATTAGCTAATAAAATGTCTACACTGGGTTTGTTTCTGAAAAACAGAACATCTCAGTAGAGTTGAAGCCTGGGAGAATGAGGGTGCTTGAGTTCTCTCTTACATCTGGTCTTTAAGAAACTGATTAGCAGACATTCATTTTCAGATTCATGATGTAGAAAAAATAAGTCCAACTTTAATAAGCCCATTGTTCAGACGGTAGATACCATTGCAAAGTAGAAATTTAAATAGTTAAAATAATTGCTGTGAGGGGAAAATGAAGCAGAAATAAAAAGGATCCTATAATCTCAATTTAGTATGCCTGGCTTCCAGAAGTTTTTCTTGTATTTGTAACTAAGGAGGAGTCTAGCTCATTGTGAAGTGAAAATGTTGTAAGAACAGAAGGGGAGGGTGGGAGGGGGATTCTTGCTGTTTTGGAACGCAAAGGAACTATGTTTCTATTTTCATCCCATCTTAGGCTGACCAGAGGTACCTTTTTAAACAATGGTCCTGTCCCATTTCAAATGGTACATATGGCCAGCCTAGTCTCACTGGGGTACATTCAAGGTGTCAGTCGGCTGACCAGACGTACCATTTGAAACGAGACAGTACCGCGGTTTTCCGTCCGGTTTAAAATGGTAAATCTGGTCAGCCTGTCTAATCTATTGAAGATTCCCTCCAGCTGATTGGTTGTGAGGCCTGGCCGTGACTACAGGGGAGGAGCTTGGTGCAAGGGCTGACCCTACAGAGCAGGGTTTGCTTTAGCAGGGCCCTTCTGCCTGCCCAGCCTGCCCTTTGGGTGTGTCATTCTTGGAGGTGGCCGGGTGATGCTCTGATTTGGTCAGAAGCTGGCCACCAGGCCTGCCAGCTCTGGGGCCTCCTGGGTGGGACCCACAGCAGGCCAAGTTTAGCTGCAGATTGTACGCTGCTGGGGCCACCTGGTATGAGCCACAAAAGCAATCCACAGGTGGTTCCCGCCTACGCTGGGCTTGAAGGTGCCTGGAGGGCCCAATCTGCAAACAAGGCCAGCTGTTACTAATGTTGGGATTGGGGCTGCTCAGCCAGAGATACGGGACATGCCAAAGCCAAATGCTGCTTGTCTGTGTTTCATGAACCTTTAAGAGATTTTACGAAAGTCTGCAACATGAGCCAAGACAGGTTGTTTGTATGGAAAAGCCACTAGAAACACCTGGGTGGGCCAGAAAGTTGCGTGGGGTGGGGTCTCAGAGAATCACGAGGGCAGGGTAAATGACAGGTGATAGCCATGTTGAGGGAGATTCAAATACAGCGTGCACCCGCGTCTGCGCACGTCTGCACGCCGGAAGCAGGGAAGGCTCAGCAAAGAGGCGACGGCTTCCACCGGCTCCTCCCTCTGGGAGAAAGCTGTCCCTGTCGCCCTCACCCTGAAGCTAGACAATTCAGTCGTCCTACGTGTGTCCCTGGCGCCTCTCAAGCGGCTGCCCCATGCTGGAGCTCTGAGCAAGTGAGTCGTCTGCAGGTAAGTCTGTGCGTTGACCTTTTAAGAGGAGAGCATGACACGGCAGCCCTTGTGCCACTCACTCAGCCACAGTCTCCGCTGGTTTTCACAGCCAGGATTTGGGGGGACTTCTCTCCCTGGCACAGGAACCCTGGGCTGAAGACACTGTTGTGGGTCTGGGACCTCCTGCTCCTCTTGGCCAGGGTGGGGATATCCCTCCTGATATTTAACGGTCACACGTGGGTACGGGGCCAAGTGGTTTCGTGTCTGGCCCTCCTGCCAGCCTAGAGGTGGCTTCCTCCAGACGTTCGTAGCTGCTGGGCAGTTCAGCTGGACTGCAGGCGGTTCTCAGTGAGGGTGGTTTTTGTTTAATTTACATGGTCCTGAGAGGGAGTGGGCACAGCATTTACCTACTCCGCCATCTTGACCAGACATCTTCTGTAGGTTTTTCATTTGTACCTAATGTTTTTCTATATCTGCTTTTAAGATTTTCTCTGTATCACTGATTTTAGCCCCATTACTGGGATTTGCTTTGGGGCGCGTGTGTGCATGTGTGTGCGTGCACATTGTGTATTTCCCTGTTTGTTCAGTTCACAGTGCTTGGGCTTTGACCCTGGATCCACAGTTTTGTTGTTTTATAATTTTCATTAAGTTTATTGGGCTGACATTGGTTTGTAATGTTACATAGGTTTCAAGAGCACATTTCTATAACACGTTATCCGTATATTGACCTGTGTGTTCACCACTTAGAGTCAGTTCTCTGTTTATCACCACGTACAGGGTCCGGCAGAAGTAACGCCCTTTCTATGAGGCGGTAATCTACACCAAATCTTTTACTAAAAAATCATAAGCACGTAATTCTGTAACATCACAATGTTTTAACTCCTTAAAAAGGGCGTTACTTCTGCCAGACCCTGTATTTGACCACTTTTACCCTCTTCTACCACCCCAACCTGGTGGCCACTAAACTATCGCCTGTGTCTTGAGTTTTCCTTGGTGGTTGTCTTGCTCATTTGTTCTTTCAGTTTTATATTCCATGTATGTGTGAAATCATAGAGTTCTTAATTTTTTTCTGTCTGGCTTGTTTCGCTTAGCACGAGGATCTCGGGATCCATCCATGTTGTCACAAATGGCAGTGTTTCATCCTTTCTTACGGCTGAGTAATATTCCACTGTGTCTATGTACCACGGCTGCTTTATCCAGTTACCTGTCATGGGGCACTTGGATTGTTTCCATGTCTTGGCCACCGTGAAAATTGCTGCGATGAACATAGGGGTACAAATGTCATTATGGATGATTGTTTTCGGAGTTTTTGAGAATTTCCCCATCTGTACTTACCAGGGATGTTGGCCTGTAGTTTTTCTCTTCTGTAGTGTCCTTACCTGGTTTAGGTGTGTGGGCAATGCTGGTCTCATGACATGAGTTGGAGAGTGTTCTCTCCTGTTGAATTTTTTGAAAGGCTCTGAGAAGGATTGGTGTTAATTTTTTAAATGTTAGGAACAAAACTTTCTAACAGTGAAAAGAAAGCTGGACTCACTAAATCGTTAGTCAGTCTTATAGCAGGGTCTGTACTGGTGCATTCCCTTGGCCCTCACAGAGGTCATGGCTGCGTATTGGCCCTGGGGTGCAAGGGAGAGGGGAGCCAAAGGACGATGGTGCAAAGGGGTTTTGTGGGAGCTGCTCACTCACCTGGTAGATGGGTGGAACCACCTGCTCCACGGTGTCCCAATTTCTCTTACTTTTTAAAAAATAAGTCTGATCCCTACGAACCTTTTCTTCCTGCCTGTGTGAGTACCTGACCATTTTCCCTTCCACCTCTACTTGCTGTGCTATCTTGGCCCCAGATTGCTGACCCGTCTCAGCAACAGGCTTTCATGTTGAACTTGGCTAACGGGAGAATCGCAGAGGTTGGAGGGAGAAAGGGCATGCATGAGGGGATTGGTTCCCCTCGTTCCCCTCTTCAGGGTCATCTTGGGCTTGTTCCTTCCTCCTCAGATGATGAGAAGGCAGCAGTGACTCCCACGCCGCCCTCTCCACGTGGTTTTCTTTGTCTCCAGGTTCTAGTTACTTCTCTGTTCCCTCACCATGTCAGCCTGAGGGTGAATGGAGTCACCATCACGTGTGATTCCTCAGTGCCTGCTGGAACCTTTGTAAATAACCCCTTCATTAAACTCGCCTGGAATTCTCCAATTTGTCTGTGCCCGCTGTCTCCTGCTGGGTCTTTGACTGATGTTAATTGCTATGCTCACCATCTTGCTGTCTTTCTCGCTCCATTATCCGTTCTTTAGTAGAAGGAAACAGGATAAATGCCTTTTCCTTGCAACAGCATGTGTTTTAGTTAGTTTTTTAAAGTTTTGTGTCTTTGTTTTTGTTTTTAGGTGTCAAGGAGCTGAGACATACTTATAGTGCATGAAGTAAGTAGGAGGGCATCCACAGAAATGAAGAAGACAGTAATTTCTATCAGAAAATTAGCCTTTATGGAAAAGCCAATACCTCACCGAGCTAGATCTCAAGGGACCTGCAAGACAGTTCCGTTTCTGTAGGTCCCAGTTGCTTTTCACACTCCTGCTGAGTACTGGGGACTCCAATACATATTTTTCTAGGTTATCTCTTGACCTTAACTCTCCTTGGAGCCTGTGCATACTCTTTGAATATATTCAAGGCCGTATGCTTAGTGTCTGAGTGCTCTGAATCCAGCATCTGGTAGCCCTGGCTTGAATTTTGACTATACTTCCTGGCTGTGTGCCTTTGGGCAAGTTACTTAATATTTTCCAAGACTTACTTAGTCCACTCGTAAAACAGGAATAACGACCAGACTTACTTCACTTGATTCCTCAGAAATATTTAATCTGAAAAAGACTGGGTTAAGAAAACTGGGTCTGGCAGAAATAACACCCCCTTTTTTATGAGCTGGTAGTCTATACCAAATCTGTTATTACCGAGTCATGAGCGTGTAATTCTGTAATGTGACAATATCACACGCAAGCACACTACGGGACATTTTAGGGCGTTACTTCTGCCAGACCCTGTACCTGCTCAGCACGTGTAAGGTACTGCCACTATCACTTTCACTAGAAGCAAACTTGTTTTGACAATGACTTGCGGGAAATAAATCACTGACCCCCTAGTCTGGCTAGCAGCCCAAGGCAATGAGACAAGCCTCCACGGCTTGCATGATGTGATCAAAGGAGTTTTGTGGGCAAGGACTATGGACAAAGTTGCCGAAATGGGCATAACCAGGGTCAAGGTCATCTGTAGTCCAAGTGCCTTGGAAGACTAGTGGCAGCACCAGCTAAACAGTGAACCCTGGTGAACGTGGTACTACCTCAGGAACTAGTTGGGGGTCGCTCACTGCTCCATGGAGTTGGGTTGGAATTGTCTTTCAGCTCCCAGAGGCAGACGCTCTTGCCCATCCTTACAGCAGTGATTCTGTGTGCTCTCTGGTGTGAGGACGGCTTCGCTCTTCGTCTGCTGTATTCTGGATCTGCCAGTTTAGCTTTTGGGTCTTCAATTCTCTTTGTCTCAAGTTTAAGCTCTCCTAGACAAGGATATGTGCAGGTGCTCAGCAACTTCCCTGCTGGGCAGCACTCCCTGTCATCTCATGTCATGGGCTGAGGGACACCTATGGACCTAGAGTTGGTCCATTTCTCATTGAATAAGCCAAGGGCAACTTCGAGGGGTGCTGTGGCAGCACCACGGTGATGTCTGTGAAAGTAGTTAAGAAAGGGACTCTAGGCCGGAGTCCCTTAGAAGGGATTTGCAAGTAACAGGAATTTCAGAGACTGGCCTGGAAAGGATGGCGCTTCTACCACCGGAATGAGTTTGATGGAATGTAAATTGTACCCGAATAAAGCTGTTTGGTGAGAGAGAAGCACAGAAGACACGTGCCACTGAGTAGAGCATGTGCAGTGATTGTTGGGGGCATCACCCAACAACGGGTATTTATAGACATCTACAAGGTATCAACTACAACCCTGGCTAGTGGCTATGTAATATAAATAGATACATTCCCTGGCCTTCCTGAGGGTATTAACCTACACTGCACTTCTTGGTAGAAGTGCAGTATACATGGCATTGTAGTATGGATTTTGTTTCTCTGGGCTTGTCCACTAACTACCAAAGTATTTATAGAGTGACATCAGTGTGTCAAGGAAAATTATGTTTCAGATCAGGCAAACTTTCCCTCTGGGCTCTCACTTCAAATGTTGAGTATAATTATAATTTTGGTGACTTGATATCAACTGACAATTTAAAACTATATATTTTTCACTTCCTGGAGATGTCAAAGAAATAGTTCTTGTTCTCTCCCTCTCTCCCCTGCCTGCCCCTGTAGATAACAGACCACAGGCTGATTGGTTTTCCTAAAGGAGGGTTTCCAGCTACACTGTCAGGTAGACAGTCATTCCCACTTTTTAGGGAAGTATACATAGTTGATACTTAACCATATTTACATATCACTAACTTATTTGTTCAGCAAACATTTTCGGCACCATGTGTGAAGCTATGGTCTTGCTACAGGATGTAAAAATGTGAACTAAGGTTCTTTTAAAAAATGATTGTCCATTGAGTGGTAAGCATGTTCTGCATGTGGCCTTCCCTTCCAATGTTGTAAATGCTTGCAGGTTATGGTGTTTCAAAACAGGAAACTAATAGTTTAATTCCCTAAATCAGTCAGGGGCTATCTTATTCCTAACCCAAAGTGTGTTCCTAGTAGACTCAGCCACATGCCCACTGTGGTCCGTCAGATACAGAATTTTAGGAACACAGAATATTCTGAGTGAAATTTGGGTAGACTATGTCAAACTGCCCTCCCAAACTATTGGAATACTTCGCCTTCTTACCTGTACTGTACAAAATGCCCTTCTCCCAAACTTCCCAATCCCGGATAGTATCCATTTTAGAGAACGTTTGAAGCTAAACCCAACGTGCATAGCGATCAAGGCCAAGGCTCCTTGAATGAAATGGTGCCCTCCCAATCCAGAACCCTGTCTAGCTGGATTTCCCTTCCCTCTGGGTCCTTGGTGGCATCTCTGAGGAATCCCAGAACTCCACTAATCCTGGTTTGAAAATCACGGTCTTCTGGTTTGTCTTTTGTGGCCGGGCTTGGTTGGTCTCTCGTGAGTAACAGTGATGTATCTCTTCTGGCATTTGAGGGAGAGAAACTTAGCTTTCAAATTAACAGTGTGTTTCTCTTGCTGAGTTGCAGTGGTATTTAAATATTATTTCTAGTTCTCCAGGCACAAAATAAAAGTCATTATATGCTTATGCATTGTTTCCCAAAACTTACTAAGATCTCAGTAGGATGCCAATATAAAGAGCTTTATTATCTGCAAGTGCCCAAATGCTGCCTTCATTACAAATTAAGCCATCTATGCCACATTAACTCCTTCAGGTCACAAGAGAAACATTTAGCAAATGCCAAGGGTAACATCTCTCAATTTAATACATTAGTATATTCTATTGTGGCCTGAAAGGTTTTCCCAAGGACCGAACTCATGTTTACAGAAGTATCCATGCTTAGGTTGGAGGACTTGTAAATATGAGGACAATCCAGGGAATGCCCAGGGTTCCAAATAAGTGGCCTTACTCGGTCAAGGGTAGAATTTGGATAGATACACCAATGGCAGTGGGTCTTTTGCATCATGCTCCCCACTTTTCCTGCGAGGCATGCCCTGAAGTCGTCCTGAGTATGCTTTGGTTGTAAACACGGCCTGAAGCACTGTGGTACGCTGACAGATAGGAACTCACCTAAATGGTGATGGCTTTCCACTTCCTCTGAACTTGGGAACGAAGTGGAGGCAAGGAGGGCAGCCATGCCCTGCCAGTCTAGGAACTCGAGAAAGTGGCCACTGTCACCACAGAAAAGTCACCTAGCCTCGCTTTTAGACCTGATTGATCGTGTCAATGACTAGAGCCCGCAGTGCTCCTCGCCTGCTCGTGTTGGCATCTGTGTGTCAGTTCCTCCCAACCAGTGTGGGCTGACCTGAGGGACTGACTGCTAATGCACAGAATATGGCAGAAATGAGGTTAGACTAAAAAAGGATGGCATGTCTGTCTTGGATACTGTCTCTGTCTGTCAGATCACTTGTCCTGTGGAGAGGCCCTGAGGGTGAGAGGGCGAAGCTTCCCGACAATCATGCCAATGGCATCGGCAGGGGATCCCCTCAGTCCTCTCCCCATCGAGTCTTTGCATGAGTCGTGGCCCCAGTGTATGGCTTGAGTGCAACCTCCTGAGAGAGACTTGGGGACGGACACTCCCAATGAGCTATTCCTGGAATCCTAACTCAGTGAGATGGCTTTGCTTTGTTGTTGTTGCTGATTTTGTTATGTTAAGCTGCTAAATTTGGGGGTTAAATTTTTACATAGCAATAGATAAACAATACGGACTGTTTTAAAAATACATGTCCTTTCTATGTCTCACAAACAGAGTAAGGTGAAGGAAGATCCATGCTCAGTGGTCTTCTGTTAGTAAAGCTTCAGGAACCTTGCTCTTTGACAATAACTCACCCAACAGAGAGGTAATTGTCTTGGTTAGTGTGATTGTCACCCCACAGTTCAGTACAGCTATCAGCATCAGTAATTTTAAGCATCTTGGGCTAGACCAAAGTAAAGAGTGTTGCACTGATACTACCTTACGTCTTTCTCAAGACCAGGGTCCCAGGAGACAATCTAGAGACTGCAAACTCTTTAGAGGTTGGTAGCACCATACTAGGGATGCCCTGTATGCTGGTTATTTAGTCTTCGTAGGAACACTGTGAAATAACTAGTATCGTCATTTTTTTTATAGGTGGGGAAACAAATTTCAGACCTGTTGCTATGTTGTTCAAAGAATCAGATGGAAGAAGGTGCTGAGGGAATTAAAATGCTCAGCTCCAGAGCCAGAGCTCGTTCCACGTTATTACTCCCCTTCAGGTGTTGGGGTGATTACGCCAGGTGCAGGACGTCAGACAGGTGGGCGGATTTGAGCTGACATGTTTCACAGGGAACCCAAGAGGCCTGTGAGAGGGAGGGGTGTCCTTCAGGAGAGGCACGACGGAGCCCTGGAAGAAGCATCCCTGTGGAGGAGAGTTAAAAGAAATCCACCTGATAGCATCTGTTCGTGTGATCTGGCACAGCTCTGCCAATTCTAAGATAAAACGCACTGCCACCTACACCTCAGTTGGCCTTTCTCTATTTCTAATTTATTGTCACTAAGGCAGGACCCTTGTAAATTTAAATATGAATCATTACAGCAAATCATTTACTTACATCCAGGCGTTAGCATATCCTAGTTTGTTGCATTTTGTTAACCAAAAATACCCATGACAGTTTTTGTCATTATTTTACTCTTTTTCAAGCAGTTACAATTTTTTATGAAGTCAGATTTAAATAATTACATCCTTCTGGGATTTATTTTTAAAGAAGCGTTGCATGTCAGGCTGAACTTGCGATGCTTCATTGAACATTGTTGAAGGAAAGAACAGATACTAAAATATTTTGAGCTGGAGCTTTACACAGACAAAGAGAAACTTCAAATACTGGTTACTAATTACATTCATATTTTGCACCAAAAGAATTTGGAGGAGTTGCAAATATATTTGACAAGATTTCAAGTTGGCTATTAAATCCCTTACAGAATTTTTAAAGTTTGAAGCCAATTATTTTGATTAGTAAGAGTACCCGCAGGTGAATCAGTCTGAGTGGCTGACTCGAGGGGTCTCGGGACCCATGGAGAGAGTTGTCCGCATGGTGATGTCCAAACACGGCTGATGGCGGAACTCTGAGACCCCGGGGCCGGGTTTTGTGCAGGAAGGAAGTGTCAACGCTGATACCAACTGGTAAACTTGAGGTAAGCTTCCTCTTGGAACCCTGGACTTGAATAAGACTCGGTGCCGTGTCCTTTAGATGCTAGTAACTTCAGCCTAATCTAGCGTGCCATCAAATTAAAGGGCCAGGCTACCCTTTTGGAAGGGCCACTTTCTCCTCTCCTCACTGGGGTTTGCGGTCCAAGGGATTGAAGGACTGAGGTTCGTGGTGATGATGATGGTGAGCTCGGGGGCTGTAAGGAGATCAGCCCGTATGTGGTCTCGATGGGAGGTGCTGCAACAGGCCCTCGGATGTGTCTGATGTGGTATCATGGAGATTTCATGACCTTAAAAACAACCTTCAGGTTGTACAAGAGCTTCTGATGTCATCAAGCAGCACCAGGGGACACTTGCACGCTCATTCCGTGCAGACCCTCAGCCTGCCTTTGGCCCATACATCGCTGTGGATAGAGCATCTTTGATTTTTTATTTTTTTTACTTCCTCCCAGATTCTCAGGGAAGTTACTCAGACCTTCTCAGCGGGGAGAGGTTTCTTTTCACATGAAAACAAGTAAAACTGTAATTTGTATCTTAGGGTCAAGTTAAATGTAAAAATGTGCCTGTATTAATTTGGCCTGTCAGAGCATCAGGTACGTGGGAGGTGCAGCTGCGGAGACGAGGCTCTTGTGAGTCAGAGAGGAGGGTGCACAGTACCAGCAAGAAAGCAGAACAGTTCCCCGGGGAAGTGAGAGTCCTGGGATTGTTGCCCTCTGTTCCCCTCCAGGCTCCTCTGCCCTTTCAAACTTCCTTCCTACCCGGAAGCACCGCAGTAGGTCGATGTGGCCTGTGGAGGCTTGTGGTTGGGAGATAAAAAATATGAAAGACGCTAACATTTATTGAACATCTACTATATCCCAGGTACTGTGCTAGTTGCTATTTGATTTCCACTTAGTTCCCACAGAACTCCATGAATTGGGTAACGTTGGTCTCATTTGGAAAGATCTGAAACAAAGAGGGAAAGGCTAAAAAATTGTGTAGTTACTGTTTGAGTGTGGTTTGAGCTTAAGTTCATCCAACTCAGGCGATTGTCTCAAAAATTTGCGAAGCAATGTGCCTGTCTCCTGGATGCATTTAGACATCTGGAGTTTCAGGAATTACACTCTTGGAGGCTACCTTCTTTCAGAGAGCGAGCGTGCGAGCCTGCACATGCATTTGTGTGTGCATGTGCGTGTAACAGCTCTGATACATGGGTGGGACTCTGGGGTGTTGTTATGCTGGTTTAGAGGGGAATCAGCCACATGTTTTACTGCAGTTGTGAATTTCGCCTTGAGAAAGCCCCACTCTAAATTAGGAAAGTTTTCTTGAGGATTGTTTGCATGGTATTATGTCTTAGCCAAGTGCAGTAAAGGCGTAGCGACTGCAACTGAGAACAACAGACTGAGGCAGATCCGATGGATTAGCCAGCTGAATCACATTTGAAGGTCACCCCAAAAGGCAAATTGGAACTCTTTCAGCTCTTGATGATGCCTAGCAGGAGCGAGAACGAAAGGGGGTCGGGGAGGAGGAGATCAGGAAATAACTTTGAAAACAAATTCTCAATATCTGTTCTCAGTTGTCTCTTTTTCCCCCAATGAAATCTTTCAGCTTTTCATGATCAATGGTCATTCATGCATTTTTCCAGTGTTTTTTGATAAGGTGAATATATTTCTAAGTTTATGTTTATACTTGTAACCCTGGAAGAATTGTTAAGCCCCCTCCCTCTTTTATTTCTCAGAAGTGTCCCTGTTTGAATGACCAGGTATGTGGTCATCCTGTTTATTGAACATCTACTATGTGCTAGACCCTGGAGAGTGACACAAAAGTGAACAAAACAAATGTGGTTCCCTATTCTCAAGGAGCTTATGTTCTGGTGAAAGGCCCAGCCCCCTCCTCAAAAAAAAAAAAAGTCATAAGAAAAATAAATGACTTACAGGGTAATATGAAGGAGTAAAGCCAGGACCTGAGCTAATAATTGAGAAGGGGGTGGGCATCTTTAGTTAGTGACTAGAAAAAGACCTAAGGGATGAGGTGTTAGTCACGGAGTCAGGGGATCAATGTATCTGGCCGGGGAGTGGCAGATGCAAAAGTCCTGAGGCTCTAGGACTGGGCATGTTTGGGGAATTGAAAGGTTACAGCGAGGATATTGCTCAGTAGCAAAAAGATGGGGATCAGGTCGTAGACAAAGCCTCCACCTCTGAAGCCTCTGCCCGTCTGTGCCCATCAGTGTAGCTCCCTAGGTGAGGCTAGGCGAGCCTATTCATGATCATTTGTTCCTGTCACTCCCCATGTCCTGTGTCTCAGGAAATCTTTTGGATTCTACCTTCAGTATACGTTCAGGCTCAGACCCTGTCTCACGGTCCCTGGTGCTGTCACCAGTGTGTCTCCAACCCTGTTCCATTCTTAACGCCACAACCAGAGGAGTAGCCCTTTCGAACACTACGTCACTGCACTGCGCAAACCACAGTGCAGTTCCAATTTGCCTTTTGGGGTCCCCTACGACGCCCTCCAAACCCCGGTGTGATCTGTGCACCCACCCCCTGGCCTGTTGGACCTCCTTTTCTGCGGCCTGAGCCTCAGCTCCCTCTGCGCTGGTCACGTGGCTTCCACTGTGCTCTTAGAACTCTCCAGACACGGGAGAGTCCCCCGCCTCCTCCCCGTTTCCCCCTTGAAGCCAGTAAGGCCTCCTGGAACACCCTGTTAGAAATGACAGCCCCCTCAGCTCACTGTCCCTGTCCTTGTACTGTGTTTTCTCCCTCATCACACGTACACGTTCTGACATGCCGTGTGGAGTCACTCACCTCTTCATTGTCACGGTCGTTTATTCTCTCTCTGTCCCTGTTAGGATTCTACACTCCAAAAGGGCAGGGAGCGTGGTTTTGTCCTTTGTTGTGTCACGAGCACTGAACGCAGCTAGCCGCGGTCGGCACTCCATACGTATCTCTGAAGGACTGAATACTGGTTTTGAATGAATGAATGCATGAATGAATGCATGAAGAGCAGGCATTTCTCAGAGGCTGGGCCCCCTCCCGGGGGTCAGGCGCTGTGGCCTGACTCCTCCAAATCAGTCAGCGCTAGCAGCCCTGTGCGCCCGTGCGCAGCCCCGTGCGCAGCCCCGTGCGCAGCCCCGTGCGCAGCCCCGTGCGCAGCCCCGTGCGCAGCCCCGTGCGCAGCCCCGTGCGCAGCGCCTGTATCGGACAAAGAGCAGATGCTGCGTGTGGAAAGGCGCGGGAACTGGGCCCGGGCGTTTATTACTCTGTGAGACATGACCAAATGGGTCCACTTGCCAGTCATAAAATTTCTAAAATCTATTACGCTCTCTAGGGTCTGTTTACTGAAATCAATACTACAAGCCACTTTATTAAAGAGTTATGATGGCCACATTGAGTGCCGGGGAGCTTTGGATATACAGCCAGAGACAGAGGCCAGCGAAGCCGAAAGAAGACTCACTGTTTTTTTTTTTAAAAAGTCTGATTGGTTAAGTAGGATCAGTGAATTTGAGTTCTACCTAAATTATTTTGTTAAACCAAAAGGGAGAAAAATGAATAGTATCCAACATTGTGAGTCTGTGATTAAACAAACCCAAATGATTCTGGAAGGTTCCGTAGACTAGATAGTACTCCTTTTCCCCTTTAAAGAGGTGGTGGTGGTGATGATGACAGTGAGAATGATAACTGTATTAATAATGAAGAGGAATAATTCGGTTTTGCTTTTAGTTTGATAGCTAGATAAAATGGAATATTTAAACATTTTTCATATTGCCAAGAGAGGCTGTGTGTTCTTCTACACTGTCTTTGCAGATTAGACACTGACTTGTTATTCTAGAAACAATTTTGGCAACATTTTAGAAGTAGAAAATGTTTCCCACTTAACTCCTCAGGTTCTCATTCCTATCGTAACAACGTGGGTGTGTGTATCTGTGTGTGATGAATGATGTGGCGAGTGGGTGGGTGGTATTTGTTGAGAACAGACTATATTTGCTACCATCCCTTTTCCAAAAATACTTTATAATCCACTAAGTAATATCTAAGAATGCATATGCTTCTCTGTGGGTAAAGATTTTGTAGTTATTCACAGCAGTATCTGCAATGTGATTGATATTCACCTAGTTGAAAATCAGGAAGAGTGTGTGTGTGTGTGTGTGTGTGTGTGTGTGTCTGTGTGTCTGTGTCTGTCTGTGTGTGTGTTGGGGAGGAGATGTCAGAGCTCATGTTTGGAACTTAGAACACTTCAGGGAGAGCGAATCTGAGTGGATCCCTGTAAGAGAGGTCTTTGAAAACCAACCACCATGATGTCAGTTGGGTACTAGACTTATCTGAGGGATTGCTTTGTAAGGTCTATAAATACCTAATCACACTATGTTGTACACCTGAAATTAATATAATATGTCGACTGTAATTAAAAAGTTATAACAAAGCATGAAAGGAAATCATCATGAGATTAGCTGGTGGTGTTGGGGGCACTGGTGATGGGAGGTTCTAGAGTTTTGGATGTGGGAGAGAAAAAGAAATCTTTGATAAGCCTTTGTCGAATAGATAGTTTTTGTGTCAATAAAAGAACGATTGCACATTTTCTGAGTCCAAAGGTTGATAGTAAAAATAACCTAACACATTCTTCGAGATGTCTGTATGTTTCAGAGACTGCTGGTGATCCAAGTGTCTCTTTTTGGGAGTGAGATGTACATTTTCGAAAGAAGCAGTTTTGCCTCTACATTTTTACCCTCAAATCTACAGAAACTATGTCACCTGTTCTAACAGCTTTTCCTTTAAAAGAATTTCTCTTTGTTAACATTTTAAAACTTTCTTCCAGACTTGTGAGTCAAGGAGATCAGATGACCTAGACTCAGTGATTTTACGTTGACCTTTCTTGCAGGCAGTATTTGAAAAGGATGATGATGTTAAAACCCTTCTCCTCCCTCGGTTTTAAAAGGTTGTTCCTTGTTTTTGTCCAAGTTGATTTGGTGCTTTGAGGCTAAAACATAGAACAAATTTAAAGCTCATTCTTTTCTTGATGTGGAAATGAAAAAAGGTGCTTGGAATTAATGTTTGTGGTGTTACTGTTATCTTGTTCTCTCTCTCTCATCAGTATCTAAAATATTTTTGACCTTTGGTCTTAACATTGGGACTGGGAAAGGACGTGCTGAGGGTTTATGCCTAAAGTAAGCAAAGACCAGGGCTTAGTCAACTTGTACACCCCACAAAGCTGAGGTTTTTTTCCTTAGGATATTGCTGAGGTTGCATGTGGTTATGATATGTCACTTGAAATAATTTAGGGGTCTTGAAGACTTGAACTTGAATAAAGCTCTGTCAAATTCTGACAAATCTCCCAGGGTTCTACTTCAGAGCTGAATATGTATGCATCCAAAATGTTATCCACCCCAGAACCATGGCAGTTTATTTCAGTCTTTGTTACTAACACAACTGCTTCTTTAATAAGGGAAGTTTCAGTTTCAGTTTGAGGATGTTTAAATCTGTTTTACAGACCATCTTGAAGAAAGGGTGTATTAGTCAAGCTTCTCCAGAGAAATAGAACACAATGAGATTTATAACGAATTAGCTTGTGGGGTTATGGAGGCTGACTGGTCCCAAGCTGGAGACCAAGCATTGAAGGTATAGTTTCAGTGAGAAGGTGGGCAGACTCAAGATGGAGGAAGAGCTGATGTTTCATTTCGAGTCTGGAGGCAGAAAAAACCCCAAAGTCCCAGCTTAGAGGCAGTCAGACAGGAGGAACTTCTTTTTATTTAGGGGTGGGGGTCTGCCTTTTGTTCTAGTCAGGCTGATCAGCCGAGGCCCACCCACATTAGGGAGGGCAAGGTGCCTCACCCCACCTGCCATTTAAATGTTAGCCTCATCCCAAGGCCACCCCCACAGAACATTGAATCAAATATCTGGGTACATTGTGCGGCCTAAGTCAAGTTGACGCATAAAAATTAACCAATACAGGTCCACCCCATTGTCAACCTGGCACCCATAGGCAACTCTTTAAATCATAGTTAATCTCCAAATGAAGGTGTTAGTAAGGTCAGAATTCTGGGTGTAATTTATGGACTGAATGTTTACATCCTCCCCTTCCTAAATTCGTATATTGAAGCCCCGATCTCCTAAGGTGGCTGTATTTGGAGCTGGAGCTCCTAAGGAAGTAATTAAGGTAAATGAGGTTGTAAGGGGGAGCCCTGATCTAATAGGATTAATGTCCTTGCAAGAGGATAAGGAGCATTGGTACCCAAAGTGGTGGCATGCGTACCCCTGGGGGGTACGTGCTAGGCCATTCAGGGGTACATAAAAATAGTAATGGCAAAAAAACAAAGTAAAACAAATACAAAATGTTAGTTATGGAACAATAAATGTTAAGTTGGAATCACTGTTCATGGAGACACTTCAAAATCAGATCAATCAGTAAATGACAATTGGTGAGGGCATGGCCATGAACCCTTCCCCCAAGCTGCTCTCCGACCAGTCATTACGCACAGATTCAGAACAATCCATTTGCCATGTTTCTAGAACTTCCCCAAACATATAAATATATCCGTAGCCAGACTAATCAGTTTAGTTATCGACTGAATAAAAATAAGTGCATTGTCTTTAATCGTGATTCTTTTCAAGTAGTTTTTTAATGTTTATTATTTATTTATTTATTTATTTTATGTGGGTAGCTCTCTGGATGGGAATCGAACCCAGGCCGTAGCGCTGATAGCACTGGAGCCTTAAGCCACTACACCACCAGAGAACTCCCCTTTTTTTAATGTTTAAATACTTGATCATCATTATCAATATTCAGCTGTTATAAATATTATAAAATTGAATCAGTGGTTTTTACTTTTAGTGTAGTAATTTTTCTTTCTTATGACCTCATTTCCACTATTTTACATTAAGATAGGCACTGAACAAGTGTCAGTATTTAAAGACTATTTTAAAAACAAGGGGTACCATTTATAGAAGTGGGTGTAAAAGGGGTGCACCGTGGAAAAATGTTGGGAACCCCTGATACAGAGCGTTCTCTTGCACTTTCTCTCTGTCTGTATGCATCAGGGAAAGGCCCTGTGGGCACATGGTGGGAAGTCAGCCCTCCCCAGAAACGTAACAGGGATTTTTAAATTTCAGAGAACATGTATTGCCAAGCCTCATGACATATTATTAAATGATAATAATTATTAAAGAACAACAATGAAAAAGAGAACTCCTTATTTGAGCAAGTGTTTGCACTTCAAACAAAATAGTCAACTATAAACATTCTTGAACAAATGAACCAATCTTTGAAAATGAACGTTGAATATTTATAAAGATAATTCACAATAAAAATTTAGAAGTTGTGTTTATATGCATGTTTGTCGAATTACATAAAATGCAGATGCAACAGAAACAACCTTCATCGTCTACCAGGAGAGGGGGTTGGCCTAGCTCCCGGTTGGTCTTAGTGGAATCTTGTGCGACGGTCAAACATGGTCGTGAGGAGTCGCTGCTCGGCAACCTGTTTATCATTTACGTTACATGAAAAGTGGGGTCGGCCATGACTGCTGACGTAATCGTGCACGCCTGTCAACAAGCCCTTTCTGTTCGCTGCACTATAGTTTGGTGCTATTCGTGCTTCTACAATAATGTTGAAAATAATGAACTTTACAATAATGTTGAAAATAATGAACTTTGATTTGATGACAGAAGTAGCTGCCAGTGTCTGCTGTCCTTTGTCATCTTAATGTGGCTTATAGATGCCTCTGCCGTGATGGGCCAGATGGCACGCGTGCGCTAGAGGGCTCTGAGTTGGGCATCCGTTGGAGGGACCCTCAGTGTTTCGTTCGCTATTTTTCCGCTTTTTCAAAATCATCCTCGTGAGGTGCTTTCTCTATGGAGCACAGCTTTCCTCCTCTTTTTTATTTCCCTCTGCAGAAGCACAAGCTACACCTCAGGGAAGGGGATGAGAATGAAGGTGGTTGCAGTATTCAGGTGGGAGAAAACTTTGCAAAACTGAAACTACACTTGGGATTATCAACCTCATTGTTAAAGGAACAATGGCCCACTTTCACGTGGGATGGTTACGTCGGAACAAAAAAGTCCCTGCAAGTGTTTTAGGTGCTTCTAGATGGCTCCATAGGTTCTTGGAGCTCATTGATTATAACATTTAAAAGGGCAGTAAATGCCTTTAATGGCCATTCCAGCCCCTTCGCACATGCTGTTTCTGATTGTCCCAACCAAGAAGTCATTTGGGGGCTGGCATTGTCCTCACCCCATCAGTGCTGCAGGGATCTTTGTGCTGAAGTGCAGGGGTGTGTACTGGTCGGACTGGACAAGGGGCTTGGGTCGGAGGGTCATGGAGACAGACCATGGCTAGACACATAGAACAAGTCCAGACAGTGAGTGTGCCAAGTACACGTTAATTTTTTAGTCTTCAGTATCAGTTTATGTAACAAAGAAATTGTCTGTCTGCCTAAACTGAAAGCTGGAAAGTCCCCAAAGGGGGAAAAAAAGAGGATTGTCAGCTTTTCTTCTGAGAATTTTCATAGCCCCGTGACCCATTTGTCATTTTCATAGGCTTTTTGCCTAATTATTTCTTTGGCAAAATGTCCTTCTCAGGAACATTCTCTTTCACATACTCTGACATTTTTCTATCTGACAGTAAGGGGGTGGGGTAGGAAACCCTCTCTGTGCCTCCTGGGCATCCCGGTCACCATGCCAGCGCCTTGGTATATTCATTCAGCTGACCAGGAAACACATACCAAGGAGCTGATGTATCAGTTCAACCAATATTTAATAAACTTCTGCTATGGCCCAGGCGCTATCCCGGAGCCGAGGACAGTGGTGAGCATGACAATCAAGACAAGAAAGGAGAGTGAGCATCTTTTTATACATTTGTTGATTGATGGCACTAAGAGTGCTTCCATAAATGTCCACGAATGATGCTGCAAAGACAGTGGTTTTTATTTCCTCACAAGAGTGGGAGGCGGTTTCTATAGGAGCATCTGGGGACAGGCATGGTAGGGAGGCCAGAATGGACTCTGGTCCTTTGCCTGCTGTGCTTGGCCTCATGGTCAGACACTCTGGCTTCTGTGAGTGGCTCTTCCAAATTAACAGAACCCAAGGAGGAGGTTGTGGGAACCTCAGATTTATAACCAGTTGGTCTAAATTCAGGCAACAACCCAGATGTTCAGTTGGCACCTGAAGGCAAAGGTGGATTTTGTTGGAAAATCCCCAATTTATAGCCAATTGGTCAGAAGTACAGGTGACAGACAGCCCACTGACTTCTGACTGCCGGGATAGGAGGTGTCTTGTAGGACTGAGCCCTTAACCTGTGAAACCTGATGCCGTCTCCAGGTATGTAGTGTCAGAATTGAGTTGACTGCTCCTTGGACACCTTGCTGGGTTCCCAGAATTGTGTGATGGTGTGGACCCTGGAAAGAAAGACGCATTTGATGTGAACCCTGAGAAAGAGTTTATCTGCTGAGATGGGCTCCCCATGCTCCACTGAGGGCCCAAGTTTTAGAAATAAGGGTCCAGTGGCCATTTGCTGACAGGGGTTTCTCATATACTCTGCATACCAGGAAGAACCTCAGACTGAACACTTGGCTTCCCACACCACGCCCAGCTTGTTAACCACTGAGTCAACCATTGAGGGAAACCCTGGTTTTGTCTTTCTATCAATGGACTGAGACCCATACCGTCCAATCAGAACTGCACCATTTGGATACCTCACTGATATGAAATGGACCTAATTGAGAACTTGGGCAATAACTATAAAAGGTGACCTTCCCTTTCTCTTGGTGGAACATCATTTAGGTTGCTGCATGAAGCTGTCTTCTGGGTTGAAGTGCCTTTTGCTCAAATAAAGGCTTTTTATTTTTTATTACAGTTGAAAATGAATTTTGGTTTATAGTGGGAACCCCACCTCGGCTCATGTTGGAATTGGGTCCAGGAACCAGAGTCCCAAAATGGTTGTTATGATAGTTATTTTATTTTTTGTGAAATAGAAAAGCAAAGTTTTACTGAATAGCAAATCAGAATTTAAAAGGAACGTTAACAGTTGGAGGAGGATTTCCAGGCTGGGGAAGGGTCTGTTGAACAAATGATACAAATAATTGCTGAAATAGTGAAAATAACTTACTTTGAACAAAGCAGGGAGTGAATTGCTATAGAGAAAAAAAGCACAGTTGTAAGCTGAAAATGTGAAGTGCTATGATGTGTGAAAATGGATAATCCATAGATTTATTGTGTGAAACTAGATGTTTAGAAGATAAAACTATTCCCATTAATGACCAGAAGTTTTAAAATAAGGAAAACTTTTCAATATTCTCACTCAGACCAAGCTCTGTGGACTCAGATCTGGTCACCATTGCTTTCTGACCACATGTTGGTGCTCATTTTCAGGTCCAGTCTGCATGGAGGGAGGAATAGTCAGACCCACGGACATCAGTGTTTTAAAAGTTTGAAACCTCTCATATGGTTAGTAAGGTTTGCCTCCTTGGCTGTCTTAGTGGCTTTTAAAAAGGCTATAAAAGGCCTTTTATATAGAGATGGTGTTGGGAGGACGCTAAATAGTTTGTGGGAAGAAAAACACTGGTGTCCTGTTAATCACCACCAGTAGAATGTTAGAAAATGCCTTAGCTATAGAAAGAAAGTAGTAAGTACACTGCTGGGGCCGCGTGTGCAAGCTGATTGCATCTAGGTCTTATCAGTTGGACAACACGCTCAGACGAGTGGCAGTGAAATGGCAAGGCTCGGAGTTCACAGCATGAGTATGACGACGCCAAGCTCGCTGGTGTATTGAACGCGGCCTTCAAAGCAGCATTAGCCCTTGTGACTGTCTAGGAACACACAGCAGTCATCTTCAAGTACAAATCGCGGGCCTGGGAGATGCTCCACGGCCAAGCTCTTGTTTCCTCCATCTCTGAGACACCTGGCCCGAACGTGGCAGTTACTAGTCAGTGCTCCGTGAGAACTGACAGTCGTGCAGCTCCCTCCATCACATCAGTGATTGTGTTAGCCCGAAGGCTGGTAGGTGGGCGGTGCAGGCCTGTGATGGGCACGGGCGCAGGTGCTAGATCAGTCTGCTGTCAGTGTTCATTCCGTTGTTCAGCTGTCACATTTGCAAAGATGCATAATGTGGACATGGAGCCGAGGGTGACTGTCCGTGCCAAATGGGTGGTGTCAGATGCTTTCTCCTGACCGAGGAAGCGCCTGACTGAGGACGATCTTGAGCTATGAAGCCATCTTCTCATTGCTGTGTGTGATTAATTACATGCTATCACCTTATTGTTGGCTATAGATAGCCACAGATTTGTCTTCATTTAGATTTTCAAAGGCTCAGTCTTTGCCCAACAAAGCACATCACTTTTCACAGAAATATGTGTGCTAGGCACATGCTAGCTCTCCAGGGAGAAGTGGCCAACCCCCAGCAGGGCTTTGTGTGTTTAAACGGTGACGCTTGGTGACAAAGAGTTTTCCTCTGTTTTAAACACCAAAGGTATCTTTTATTCCCAATCTCTGTCAAGCTTACCATGTTTTGAAAACTGCATGTACAAAGTAATATTTCTTATTTTAATAAATAACAGCAGCTGTAATTCAACAGTTTTGATCAGTTAATAAAATTACAGCTAAGAAAGAAGTTGCTGTTTCAGTCAGGCTTTTCTTGATATCTTAGAGATGTAGTGTCTTTTCCATTAATTATTCTTTTAAAATAATGAAAAGCAGCTCTACGACCTTTATTAATGCCTTCACAGTCCACGAGGCGTCCAGGCACAGCCTAGGGAACTTAGAAGTACCAGTGTTACGGCATCACACAGCAGTCATATTTTTATTTCTAATTACAATTGCAAAGACAAGAAATCATTACACAGCATTTCCTTGTATTTATCTTATGTAAGCCATCAGAATAATTCCTTCTGATAAACGTTTTGTTCCCAAAATATTCAGAAACTATGAATCAAAGAATACAAATGACTTGTCCAATATCGCATAGCTATTGGGAGATGTCAGCTTCAAAATCAGGCTCAGATCTCCCTTTTCCAACATTTTGGTCGTGTCCATTGTTCTAGTTTTGAGCAACTTCGTACCCCTTCATGTATTTTAAGTGGATATATTCAATTTTTCATCACAAGTTTAAATAGTTTCAAACGTAACATTTCCAGCATGTCGCAAATGTTTCCATTTTTAACTAGAAAACTTACCTGTCTTGGGAAGGTACCCAATAGTATACACTGATCATCACACAGTGACAAAATGTGTGCACAAGTTCAACAATCACAAATAGTACATCATTTCTTTCTTTTCCTTAGACTTGTATTTTTATTCTGTTTTCCCCATAGATTATCTTAGTTTTTATACTCAAACATATTTTATTAATAACATTTATTTGCAACAGATGTACAGTTAATCCTTACTATTTGTTGATTCTGTGTTTGTAAAATCACCTACTCAGTAAACCTTATTTATAACCCGCAAGCCAATGACCCTTCTGTGGCCACTTGTGGACATGCGCAGAGCAGTGAAAATTCGGGTCACCCGTTGGGTGTGGTCCCAGTTGAAGCTGAAGGTGGTGGCCCTCCGCCTCCCTTGCTTCAGTTCTCATACTATAAACAAGTATCTTGTGTCCTGTTTATTTTGTGCCACATTTTTCACGTTTGTGCCTTTCCCCTCCTTTTTTTTTGGTGTGGGGAAGTATGATTTCTTGGTTTAGAATGATCCCTAAGTTTGGTGCCAAAGTCTGTCTAGTGTCATTCAGCACAAGACCACTGTGACATGCCTGATGGAAAACAGAGACGTGTTAGGTAAGTCAGTCAAGCATGAGATGTAGTGCTGTTGGCCGTGACTTCACTGATAATGAACCAACAATGGATATTAAATAAGATGCTTTCAAACAGAAATGCTATCAAACAAGATTTTAATTTGGCCAGGTGATGAAAATGTTGAGGACAGAGGCTCACGGGAACTTCATCCTGTATTTGCCCTGGGAGCGGCAGTTCAGTATTTGCTAATTCAACATTCTCAACAACTTTATAGAACTTAACTACCACAAATAGCGAGAATTGACGGTACGTGTATCATTTTTAAATAGTTTAAAACTACTCCATAATTAGAAGCTGTAAATGTCAATACGTTTCTTCTCTACTGAGCTACATTAAATTTGTTTTTAATATGAATTATTTAATCAGTTGTACAGGTAGGCAATTAAATGAGTGAAAACAGGGTCATAAAGAGAACAAGAGAGATGGAAGGAGGGAGATAAAAGGATCACACCACTTACTGAATTTTTATTATTTGCTAGTAAAAGAGAGGAAGGAAAAGCAGAAGAGATTGGGAAAGAGAAAGTGAGAGAATCAGAGGTGAATGAAACGAGAGAAGAGTAGACACTAGGGGAAAGGGGAAAGAGAAAGGAATTTTATTGCACATTTTGGGAGGGGTGAAAGGTGCAAAAATTATACCTCCCTGTAAAATGGAAGTCAGTGGACACGTGCGCGCACACAAGCGCACACACATTCTAAGATGTCTGCAAGGTGGAAGTAAATAATCTTATTTTTTCAAAAAGGAAACACTTTGTTAATTTTGTTGCTTTATTTATTTATTTATTTATTTATTTATTTTATTTATTTATTTTTTTTAAATTCATTTTTATTGTTAGACTTATTGGGGTGACATCTGTTAGCAAGGATTACATAGGTTTCAGGCATATAATTCCACAGTGCATTGTCAACTTGATGTATAATAAGTTCACCACCTAATGTGACTTCTCTTTCCATCACCTTATATTTAGCTTCCCCCCCTCCTCTCCCACCCCCTCCCCTTTATTTAAACGTGTCACATTCCATACAGTTCATTAAAATTATATACAATTCAACCCTAAAAGAGACCTCATACCTGTAAGCAATCCATCCCAATTCCTACTCTGCCAGCCCCAAGCAATACCAATCTACTCACCCCTGTTTTATTGAGATATACTTAACATATAACAGTGTATTAGTTTGAGGTATACAGCATAATGATTTGATATATGTATATATTATGAAATGGTTATCATAATAAGTTTTGTTAACATCCATCACCATGCATGCACATTTTCTTGTGATGAGAATTTTTAAGATCTACTCTTAACAACTGTCAAACATATAATATAGTATTATTAACTATACCTACCATGTTGAACATTGCATCACTAGAATTTTTGTGTTGTACTTGTACCTTTTGACCCCTCTCTACTCATGCCCCCACAACTACCCATCTGTTTCTGTGTCTATGAATTTTTTTTAGATTCCACACATGTGAGGTCATACAGTGTTTGTCATGCTTGTTCTGACTTATTTCGCTTAATATAATGCCCCCAAAGTCCATCCATATTGTCACAGATGGCAGGATTTCTCTTCTTAATGGGCTGAGTAATAACCCATTACATACACATATCCATCACCTCACAGATAATTTTTTCTGTGAGAAAACTTAACATCAACTCTTTGAGCAAATTTCCAGTATACAATACAATATTTGCTGTTAGGGGTAGTTACCATACTGTACATTAGCTCTCCAGAATAATGCTTAGTTCATTTATCTATGGAAGTAATTGTCCAACAGTGTTATTCAGGGTAAAGTTTAGTATTGAGAAATTTATCAGAATTATACCAGTATAGATTTGTTTTGCTTTAAGAAATCCTATAAAGGACAATTAAATACATTTAGCTGATTAAATAAGAGCTGTTTTATTTAATATTCTTGTTTTCAACAAGATTCATTAGGTGGACACCTCTTAATGCATGAATATTTTAGTACATTTGTATGTCAATTTATGCTCTATTAGAAATAAAAAAAATCTGTGAGAATATGTGATTAAATATACTCTTTAATTCAATATGAAAATATTAGCCAACCGACAAAGGAATTGGGTATGGTATTTTAGGAACCTATTTTGTTGTATCAAGTAAGAGCACCTCTTTTTCTCCTGAGTTTTGCCATTTACATTAGGTACACATTATTTTTTAGAGTTAAATGCGTAACATATGAAAGGGCTTTTGAACTGTGGTATTACGTCATATCAGTGATGCAGTGCATTGGGTATTAGCTAATAATACTTAAAGAATGTTCATAATTCACGTTTACATGCATGCCTAAATTTGCAGGCCACCTGGACACGGATGCAAATACACATACTTTTATAAATCACTAAAGTATTTAATTCAATCAAGTTCAGTTACATGGGCATGTCTGAGTAATTCTCATTTTGATAATTATTTATGAGTAATCATGATATTCAGAATCGTGCTATGGTTAACCATCTGAATTAGAAAAAGATCTATTTTGACTTGCACAGAACAGATTTCATTTAGCTTTGGAAGTTTGGGCTAAAGACATTTCTAAATGGCACTTTCAAAAACTGCTTTGCTTTTATTGCCAAAACACAGTAAAAAAAAATGCATCCTTCCACATAAGTTTGAATGTAAAAAAAAAAGTCAAAGAAAGAAATCCCAATTTTATCTTTTAGCTGAATGTCACTGATCAGCACGCATCTTTGCTAAAATGTCGTCTTTAATAACTTGATAAACTGTCGTTTGCTCCAAAATTAGGATGGTTGTGGAAATGGTACAGTAACATGACTCTGTTCTTTTTGAGTGTTCTAACTTTCCCTATCCAGTTCCTAAAGATTCCTGTTGAGGTTTCTTGCTTTTGGTTTGCTGAGCCAGAAGAGGAAAGTTATGTGAAGTCTTGGTGTAATTTTCACAGAAGACCAGTGCAAACTAAAACGAGAGATGTGGTTTGTTCAAGGGATTCAAAGTGGTCGAATGTCTTTATTATATAGCTAAGGAGTAGGAAACCGTTCGCTCATTGGCTATGTCTTTCCCTCAGCCCAGTTTTTTGGGCCTAAACATGGGTAGGAGTCGTGTCATTTATGCCTGTAGTTTCTAAAACATGGTAGGACAGTGCGAGCCTTTAGTCACAGTTTCCTGGGCTACCACAAGATGGGGCTAAATTTTCAGTAGACAGCTATTTTGGTGGTCTGACAGGGCAAGCCCTTACCTAATTTTACTTTTGCTGGTGTGGCTGCGGCTGTGTGTGTCGGGGGAATGCGTTTGTAACAGCGTAAAGCTTACTTTCCCTAGTAACTGAACTGCTTTAAAACAGCTCTGGAAGAAGTATTTCTTCTCTCCAGATGATCTACTTTAGTGGATGGATGTACTTTTCTCTTGACAAATCGTGAGTTTGAGTTTTTGTATTGACTATGTAGGTACCCTGAGTTATCGTACCGATTGATTATGATCTGTATATGTGACATGACATGGTACTTTTAAAGAGATTTTTTCAGCATTCCATAAGATAAAATACCTCTTCATAGCCTTCCTTTCTCCTTCCCTTCTTTTTCCTCTTCCCCTCCCTCCCCTCTCCTTCCTTTGTCGTCTTGTTTCTGTTTTTCCCTCTTTGTCCAATTTTTACCGATGACTAATATGCTGGGGTGTTTTTCCATTTCCTATACCTCCTCCCACCACTGTGACTGGGGAAGGATGAGCCATGCTGAGGTTGAACTGAAGGAATTTTCTGGGTTGGAAAGAGTCTTTACCCAAAGGATTTGGAATCTGATCTTATGTGCCAAATATTGCTAAAAAATCAAATTAGTTTGATAATCATTCATTAAGCAACTATTCATTGAGCAATGGCTCTGGGCTTGGTATTAAGTTTATATTCGTTAATAAGCTATACGTGACTTCTTCCCAAAGAAAGCTTTTGTAAATGCAGACACTGTTTTCAGTTGATGAGTTCTGTAACAGATATGTTTACCTGTGTGCCTTAAACCCAAGTCAAGGCCATTTTAATCACCCTAGAAAGTCTCTTTGTGCTCCTTCAGCCCGTGTTAAGTCCATTCTTTCTGACCACCCCTTATCCCCAGCCGCCTTTCTGATTTCTATCACTATGGATTAGTTTGATCTCTTCTCGAACTTCGTGTAAATGGAATGTGCTTTTTTTTAAATGTATGACTTCTTTCATACAACATAGCATTTTTGAAGTTTATTCATTAGGTATACTGATAGTGTGATTTGTGTGTGCGTGCGTGTGTGTGTGTGTGTAATATTGTATAAATAGACCATAAATTGCGTGTCTGTTCCATGATTGATGGACACTTGAGTCGCTTACAGTGTTTGACTATCATGAATAAAAATGCTATGACCATTCTTACACACACATTTTTGCAGATGTATTTTCACTTCTTTTGAATGTACAAGGGCTGTCTGGAAAGTACCCAGCTGTGTAATATGAAAACTAGAGACATTTAACATCTGAACTTTTTACTGAACAGCCCTCGTATACCTAAAAATGGAATTGTTGGGTCCTAGTGTAGGTATTGTATATATTTTACCTTTACAAAAAAATGCCTATTAGATTTCCAAGATTTTGTACTCCTAACAATCGTGTAACAAGTTTTCAGTTGCTCCTCCACATACTCTACAGCATTTGGTATAACCAGTCTTAATTTTAGTCATGTTAGTAGGTATAAGGTAGCATTTCATTATGAGCTTATGTACCTAACCCAATTATTAACAACACAACTATTGCCCTGGAGGCAATGGTGGGAAAATCTTGGGAGATCAAGAGTGAGAATAGGAATCTTGGACAGGAAGAACAGAGTAGCATGGGATGTGACTGTGTGGTGGGAGGGGATAGACCGGTGGTTCTCAACCTTCCTAATGCTGCAACCCTTTAATACAGTTCTAAGGGGTTGCAACCCACAGGTTGAGAACCACTGGGATAGACAATCCGTCTTTGATTTTGAGAAGCCATCAAAGAAAGAGAGGTAAGAGTCATTAAAGGAACAGATAGCAGGGAGAGACCTTAGGTATGTGGTACATTTAGCTGTGTGGAACCCAAGTGACAGCTTAAGCTTTATAAAGAGTCTCCGTGATGGTGGAATATTGGAATTATCATAGCCCAGAACCTCTTTTTTATCTCATTCTTATGTTGTCTTAAAATGCTGGTCATACTCGATTAGAGTAATTAAACCTAGTTTTAGAAGGCATTTCATTTTGAAGGGTACCTTAATATTAAATATGCTCTTCATACTTTGCCCTTGATTCAGACTTACTTATGGATGGGGTATTCTAGTTTGAAACTTCCTTTTAATTATAGCTGGAAAAGGGGCCTTTATCTAGGTCTCATGCAGGATGAACATAATGTTACCAAGAGGGGACATAGAATTTATTGCTACTGTAGGTCAGTAAAACATTTTGGCAAACATTTTGTTGGTCATAGATATGATGGAGCTCGTATTTTTAGATCTTGGCATTAAAATACTCTCTCATCATGGTGGTGACATTTTATGATCTAAATTCGATATGGGTGAGAAAAAATAGATTCTTAGCATACTGAACTAACTATTGTACATTCATAACCTCACTATTTCAACTAAGGAATAAAAATTGTATAAAACAAAAATAAAATGCATGGAGCAAAAACAAACAAACAAACAAACAGAACATTGATACATTACTACTAACTCCCTAGATCTGTGACAATTTCCTAGTCTGTCTTGTTTTTTGTGGTCTGGATAGTTTTGAAGAGTCCTGGCCAAATATTTTGTAGAGCAGCGGTTTTCAACCTGTGAATCAAGACCCCTTTGGGGGTCAAACGACCCTTTCACAGGGGTCGCCTAAGACCATCGGAAAACACATATCAGATATTTACATGACGATTCATAACAGGAGCAACATTACAGTTATGAAGTAGCAACGACAATAATTTTATGGGGGTCACCACAACACGAGGAGCTGTATTAAAGGGTCGCAGCATTGGGAAGGCTGAGAACCACTGGTACAGGATCCCTCAGTTTGGGTTGCCTGATGGTTTTCACATGATTAGACTGGGGTTAAGGTTTATGGGAACAAATACCATAGAGACCGAGGGTCCTTCTGATCCCATCATATTAGGGATACATCACATCAGTGTAGTTTTTCACTGGTGGTGGTAACCTTGATCAGCTGGGTACAGGTGGTAGCTGCCCGAGTTCTCCATTGTGGGGTTCCTATTTTTCCCTTTTCATTCTCTCTCCTTTGGAAGTGGATGGTTAAGGTCACTCCACCCTCAACCCGTGTGTGCCTGTGGAGGCGGCAGGTTGAGACAGGATATTAAACTCCATGTTTTGGAGCATGGAGTATTTATATATGTTGTCTGGAATTCTTCTGTAAGGATATCCCATCTTATCTTCTTTTGTGTATTAACTAATTCATTTATATTAGCGTTGGACTTGCGGATACTTATTTTGTACTTTGGGCTATAGTCTAATAATGCTTTATTTTTTCCTTTAAAGTCTTCTGCCTTTGGCCACTGGAAGCTCTTTTAGATTGGTTCCAGTGTCCTTTTGACATACATACCCCCTATTTATTTATTTTTCCTTTTTAATGCCTCTTTGCCTTCTGGCCCTAGAAGATGCTCTAGACTCATCTTGTATTTTCCCTGCACCAGCTCTAGCATCAGTCATTTCTCCAAGGATCCCTAGTTCCTTTTACTGGAAAATTGTATTTTGAAACCAAGATCTGAGTACTGGGTGTGCTTATCACTACTGGGATGTCACTACCTCTAGGCTTTCTGAGGGCAGAGCTAGGAAATACATGTCTGTATACTGAAAGTGTGTACACATCAATCTGTTCACCCTTCCTATCTATCAATCTATCTAATTCATCTTAAACATGAGTTCATACTACAGGAATTATCCTAGACTCCCTCCTTGCTGATTTGTAATTACTTTTTCTTGTAGTAGGAAACCTGGACCCTCTTTATCTAGCATTTATTCACTTATTTTTTCAGTGTTAGTAAATATATAAAGTAGTTCCGGAGTTGTTAATTGACACTCCCATGAGAAACAAATGTACTAACTAGCATACTGTTTATGTACAGTTCTTTTTGTCTTTAGCCTTACAATTTTCAGTCAAAACACCACTTCATCTCAAGTATCTTAATTTAAATGCATTTGCAAATTCCCCTTTTCCCCATAAGGTAGCATCTTCATAAATTCCACAGATTAGGATGTGGAGATCATTATTCAGCCTGTCAAATTGCTGTCATCTCCTGCATTCTTAAGGCTTCGATTAAAACCTAAATGCTAATGATTTCCATATCTGTAGTTCCTACCCAGCTCTCTCCTGCAGTCAAGATTCATATGTTTAACTGCTTGCGAGATATAAGACATAGACTATCGTCTTCACCAGACCATTTCTTCTTCCTGTGTTCTCTGTATCAGTTAATAGTGTCCATTATTGAAACATGGGGTCATTCTTAAATCTCACCCTTTCTCAGTTCTCATATTAAATCAGTCACCGTGTTCTGTTAAATTAACTTCCATATATTTATCAAATCTGTCCCCTCTAATGCGTCCTTAATTCATTCATCAGCATCCTCTTGAGCAAAATGGGATGATGGGATAGAATTCGTGTGAGCATCATTCCATCAACTTCACAGATGAAGAAATTGAAGCATAGGAGATCAGGACCTTGTGAAAGTTTACATAGTGAGAGAGTTGAGCTGGGATTTAAACACGGGGTCTGTCTTCTTGTACTTCTCTGGTTAAATTCCTCACATCTTTTCTGGATTACACAAATGGCCTCCTAACATTTTCCTCGGTAACAGTTCTGGCTCTTCAAGTCTATTCTTATACAGTCAGGTAGTCTTTTTAATGTGCATACCTGGCTCCTCAATACAAGGCTCTCTGTGACTGGGGGGACCTGTCTCCCTCTTACTACATTCTAACCTTACACTCTAGCAACTTTGACCTCCTTATATTTCTTGGAGTACTTCTGTTCTTTCTCAGTTTTCTGTCTCTGCTCTTGACCCTGCCCTTAACTCCTGTGACTTCAAAGCCCTATTGATCAGCTTAGACATCTTCACCTGCAAGAAGTTATTTAAACTTCATTTTTTAAAAACGCTATTGCCAGGTCTTTGGAAAGAAAGACTACATTTTATGCTCCTCTTTCTTCACTATACCTAGTACAGTGCCAGACACAAAATATTACTCAATAAATGCTTATTGAATGAAGGAATGAATTTACATTTTATTATTCTCAATAAAATCAGAAGCATTCTTGGTGTTTTGCATGAGGCCATTGACTCTAAGTCTTCAGACAATACTCATAGTAGAGGCAATTGCATGCTGCAGAATAGCAAACATATCACTTTTATGGATTCCTGTTTTAATAAGAAACTACTTTAACAAAATAATAAAATAAATCATGAAATGAATGTTTAATAGAAAGAAGAATGCTTCTATTAGCCTCAATAAAGAATTTTCCTGTTTTTCCCTGTTCAGTATAAATCAGTTGAAGATAAAATAAAGAGAATATGTAAAAGATCTTTATTCAGACCTTTAAATTCCTTATAACTAACTAAGGATGTAAGTAAAATTTTTTTTCTTGCTTCTGTAATTGTCGATTCGCACCAACAATTGGTTCCAACTTGTCAGTTTACTCATCAGGAGAATGTCTATCTGGTATTTCAGAAACTGGATACCAATAACTTAGAATAAAAAAAAAATTGTTTTTCTTTAGGAAAAGAATTGATAGCTTTGTTTTAGAACATTGGATCTGGCCACAATCTAATTTCAAGTTGTTATTGATTTCTGTTCTCCAGTGAATTTGAGTGACAACACAGCTTTGCCAATATTTGCCAAACATATGCTCCTGTTTACTTAATTCTCAAAGTCTGAAGGATATTATAATCTATTTTATGCATTGACACTGCTGTTTAGTGATTAATATTTACTTCCTTTCAAATCTGGCCAGATTTCATAGAAATTATATTATGCCATTTGTATAATAAGAATAAGCTATTGTTTTTGCTAATGGAAAATTACCAACATAAAGCAAACAGCAAAAAAGCAACGGTGTTCATTTTTGAAATAGGACACCAAATAGAGCAGGGAACAACTGAGGAAAAAATTCTGCTAAAATAATTGGAAATCAAGGACACTGAGAATCTATGACCTCATCAGCCAGGAGACAATTAGTTTTATTATAGTTCATTACATAACCTCCTGAAAATACAAGCATAAGGTAAACTAAGAGAAATGAAGAGGGAACCAAAGAAAAAAATATGATGGCTACAGAAAAAGTTGAGCATTTCCCTTTGGTGGCTTTCGTGCTACCTCAGTTTCAAACATACTTTAGTTATGTTGTTAACAAAACATTTTGCAAGCAATCCGTTGTGATACTTGGACGAGGCATTTGCGTTTATACTCTAACCAAATTATTTAAACTACTCTTTTGAGGAGCTTTTAACGTTGCAAATGGTGGCGACTGCCTTATGAAAACGGGAAGTGTGCATGGGCAATGTTGGCCATGACTCTTGATTTTAAAAACTTGTAAAATCTGTTTTCTTGTACTTAAGGCATGAGCACTCTCAGGTGTGCTGTCTCTGAACAAAGAGCCTGCTCATTAAAATGTTCAGTGATACATTAGTCAGTACTGCCCGCTAAGGTGCCCCTCTTCATATTATGCACAGCTGGCCAACTCCTAGCCACGACTTCAGTGTCATTCCAGTCCGGTCATTTCAAATACTCTGTCTCCACTCCTATTGGCCAGTCTTTGTTCTGGGATTGTATTTACTGCTGACCCCATGCTGTCCCCACTTCTATATGCTACAGTCATCTTTGCAAGTCTCAGTATCTACACAACCATCTACCTTTCTCTATTCTCGTTGCCTGTAATACCTCCTGGGCCTGGCTGACAGCGCTCTCGATGTATCATGTGTATTTGCTCTGGTACTATTTTGTCTGGTTCATTTAACTTCCGGTATTTATTATCTAAGTTTTCCTCATGCTTATTAGAGTGTAAATTCTCCACAGGCCAAGACCATGTTTTGTCTTTATAATGTCCACTGTGCTTGGTTTAATGCTAAACTTTCAGTTACTCACATGTGTGTTGAGATGCATGGAAGTGGCCATGAGGGGTATGTCTCACTAGATGAGTGCAGACCTATTCTTAACTACCCAAGAGAACAATTTAAATGATTATTTTCTACAAATAGTGAGCTAAACTTTTCTTTCCCTCCTCAAGGGGAAGTCTCATTTTAGAGACAACTTTATCACATGGAACTATGAAGTGAGACTGTGCAGTGCTAAGAGCTCTACCTGGGACGATGTGCCATTGGACCACAAACATGCTTTGTTTCTTTCCATGCTTTTGTTTCTCTATCAACAAAATGCAATGAAGTACCTGACAATAGAAATTATAGGGAATTTTGAGTGCTACACCTGCCTTTCTTGTTCTTTTCAAACCAAGAATAGTTACTAAAATTTCAGGGTCAGTTTTTTAAAAAAAAATTAAAGTCTTTTAAAAATATTTCATGAGAAAATGATGTTCTGCTCAACTGTCGACATAGATAGCCCTTGGTAAAAAGATTACGTGTATAAGAAATATCAGAAGAAAATATTTTCGGGCTTTCCAAATCTATCCAAATTACTTTGTTTCTTACTATGTACTCAAAGCTGAGTTGGTAATTAATGAGTTGAAACATTAAGATTTTTAAAATAATAGAACAATGCCCTGCACCTAAATCATGCAACACTCCATACTCAAATTTATTATAGCAGAGAATGACAGTAAGGTGCACAACTTTCATTTTACATTTATAAGCTCTTATTGTTTATTTGCTCATTTAGAGCAAATAATCCTGTAATCAAGAGAAAGATAGCTTTTCTGAGAACTTGGGAAGGGCTGCCCACCCGGAGAGGCAGTTCTCAAACTATGAACCGGCGGGTCCCAGGGTGCTGTCATGACCGAACAGGGCTGTGGGGGGACATTTTACAAATTTGAGGGACACAAAGCAGTACTCAGCATCGGTTGAAAACTGAACGATCTCTGAGCTTGCGGTAGTTTATAGTTTTAGCACTGGATTGTGCTATGTGATTTCTGTGACTTCATACATTTGTGAAGAAGGTAGGTCTTGGGAAGTCACGATGGTTAAAAAGCAAGAACCGCAGGAAAACCGACGTGGAAGCCAAAAATGAGGGTGGCCGTGTCTCATCTCATCCAAAGGGTTGAGAAGCCGCATAGCACCCACCTTAATGAGTTGGTTCGATCAATTAAATAAATTCCAGTTACTTAAGAATGAAATTATATATCACTTTACATGTATTTTTCAATTGCTGCTAAATTGTCATGGTAGAAAGGCTTATTAAATTGTGGGGTGTGACTACCTTATGGATTGAATGGTTAGATACGTCTTTGGATCTAGGGTGCTGTTAGAAATCCTGAAAACCAAGAAAAGTTGGGAATTTTCTTCTATGAAATATAAGTGCATCAACACCATGGCCTGGTTTTCATTCCCAGCCAGGAAACTGCCATCCCCAACCCCCCCACCCCCCACCCCCCAAAAAAGAAATAGAAATGCAAAGACCTTATTGAACTGAGCAGACAAAGGTCCAATTTATGTCTGCAGCAGAACCGGGAGGAAAACACAGTCACTTACAGGGTCTCGGGGAGAGGAACTTGAGCTTTGGAACGACTTGTCTTCACGGTGACATGCTGTTCATCAGGCCCTAACGAGACCTCATGTGAGTTACAGCAGTGGGACATTTTTATTTCAGTTCTCTGCGGTGGTACCGATAGATAAGAGCCTGTCCATTTTTGTACACAGGAGGAATTCATGTTCATTTTGCTCCCTCCAAGGAGAACTTACAAAAATGAGACAACATGTTTTACTTTAAAAGTTTCACATCTTTTGGTGGGGAGAAATGTTTAGAATTATTTTAACACAGACATTATTTGTTTGTCTTGAACTAGTCATTGCTGAAGTGACTCATTTCAATATCCACTTAAAATATGTTGCAGAGATGATATAGTAGGAGTATAACTTGTGATGTGTTTCTTAATTTCTTAAATGGCAAACTTTCCTATTAATTATTTAATGGGATCTCAGTATATTTCTATTTAGTCATTGTTAGTAAGATTTTGTTAATGTTTATTTTATATCTAGTGACAAGGACACATTTCATTCTTAATGTAATAAAACTTTTAAAAATTCTAGTGTTCACATTGCAATTGGATTTTAAAAAAAAATACTCATTTTAAAATAATAGATTGCATATTCACAACAAATTGAAAATACTTAAGTAAATGTCTGTTAACATTAACAAGGTTATAGCAGGACACTGATACTGATAATTCATACTTATTTCTGTTAGCTGTCAAGCTTAGTAAGTTGCAGACAGGAAGATGTAATTCCTTTCCATAATATAGTAAAGCAGACAGAAGAATTAGGTTATGAAGAGACAGGGAGATGGTGAAGATCTAACCAAATACAATTGAACCGAAAAATGTTTTATCCATTTAATTCTGTGGGCTGTGTTCGTGGCCGCTTCGTGTAAGGGGGGCGTTTTAGGCAGCTGAGGGAGGGCTCTGCGGGACTGCCTTCCCAGAAAGGCTGTGGCGGGGAGGGACTGAGAGTCTGACCTGGGGACTAGGAGGGGGCGTTTTCCTAGGCACAAGATAGGTCTGGAAAGAAATAGCAAAATTATAAAGTATTGGGGGTTGATGATAGCCTAGAGATTTTACCCAACCCTTTTAATTTAGGGGTGAATAGTCTGTGTCCCATGGAGGTTTTAAGCAACTTGTTTTTGGTTATGTGGCTAGTTACCGTATTTTGCTGTGTATAATGAGCACCCACGTTTTGGGCCCAGACTTGCAGAATTAAAACTCTTTTGTTTTAATTCTTTAATTCAAATTTTTATTTGTTTATATTTAGGTACTTGTTTTTTGTATTATACAGGACTTTTAGCATTTATTTTTTAAATAGATTATGGTACAAAAAATTTTATGTAAAAAATAATTACAAAACACAACAGATACAGGTATAAGAAATTTAATGTATAAATTTTTTACAATGAAAAAAAACAGTTATATTCCAGGGTAGTATTTTGCATATGGATATTGTTACTGATTTATAGAGTTACACATTTAACTCATAAGCATAAATTAAAGAATTAGAAACATTTACATAGACATAAAATTAGTACTACCCACATATAATGTACATCCTTATTTTTCCCCTCACAAATTTGAGCAAAAAGAAATGCATATTACACACAGCAAAATATGACGTTAACAGAGCAGCGACTGCAAAGTCGAGCTTCTGCATAGATCAGTGCTTTTCCATGCCATCGCGTTCCAGGGAATAATTCCAGCATACGAATTGTGTGTGTAATGTTTATCGGTAATGCAATAAACCACTCACGCAGTGAATTCAATCCATCAGATCTGTTTTTGTTGTATTTTTAGGACATTGAGGACAATTATAAGAAAGGCAGGCAGGAATCGTGTCTCAATGCAAATGACATGGGCTTAGGCGTCAGGACTGGAATTCTGACTAACATTTATCAGCTTCATAACCTTGAGGAAGATATTTCAAATCTCTACAAGAAATTTCATATCTATAAAAATTGGGAAAATACATCCTATTGGGGCACTGTAAAGAGTAAATGAAACAACAAACAGACTCTGGTTCTTGACAAAAGTTGCTTTTACTTACATAGATTTGGAAGGCAAAGGTTTGGAAATAATTAGGAAAGCAAAAGGTTTGGGTACAAGGTGGAAAGAAGTATTTAGACAATGAATTAAAGACTATAATGGCCCACTGTGGAAGTACTTATTGATAAAACATTGCTGTTATTGGATACATGAGGACAATACCGTGGTCTATAAAAACATGTAAAGAAAGGTACAGTAATCCTGTATCAGTGGTTCTCCACCTTCCTGAGGCCGCAACACTTCAATACAGTTCCAAGGGGTCGCGACCCACAGGTTGAGAACCGCTGTATATAATCTGCACCTAATTCCTGAAAAAGAATCTCAACTTAAAAAAGTTGTGTAGAGAGCTAATGACAAAAAGACTGGGAATTACGGGACGTGTTGGCTTATGTGGTCAGAAAGATGAATTTCTGCAGTGCGTGGTTGAGCATTCAAAGCCACTTAAAGCCACATAAAGCCACACGAAGGAGTAGTGTTGTCTGCCAGAGGCACCAAAAGACACTGATTACTTTCCCTCTTTCTTGGTTTTGTGGATATGGTGGCATCAAAACACGGCAGCCATCCCACTAATTCATGAGTAAATTCTACTAAGTGTGGCATTGACTTTATTGCTATTTTTTATTTCCTCCCCATCCCTGTCCTTGTTTGTTCAACAAGCCTCCTGTCCCTTCAGGATGGTTTTATGATGGAATAAAACCATACTGTGCTGACATGCATTGTCTTCCATATGTCTTATATATGAACAAAGCAGTTGATTCTTATTTGGGTATTATCTTTAATATTTAGTTTTACTCACAAAACTGTGCAGGCATATAAAACACAGTATCTCCACTCTTACTTGTTCAGTCTTTCACTGAGTGAGTATGCTTGCCTTCCTTTAAAGAGAGGGTATAAGAAAGTGGCAGGGGTAGACGGATGTCATTCAGGGAATATGTACATACGATTAACCTGAGGGTGAGGAGTAGGTGTACGTGTGGAATTTTCTAGGTTAGGGATTTTCCAGAAAAACGTGCCCTAGTTAAACATTCACCAGCTACTGTATTTCTTTAGCGAACCTGTTTTAATGTTACATATACAGTCCCTGTGAGTTGCCAGATTTATGTGAAGATTTGACTACAGGGCGAGATTTTCTCAGCCTCATGGTACCAGGCAAGAACTCTGCTCCAGGGACTGTGTGCAGACGTTGCAGGTTTTCTTCCTGGAGCCTTAGATGGATGAAAAGAAATTAGAGTCTGGAACTCTGAAATGCGAAGAATTTGGGGAGTGAGGTTTGATTGTAATTTTTTTATTTGAAATGGAAGGAGGTGAATTGTCCTTAATGACTTCTCTAGGGAGGATGAAAACCAAATGAATTGAGGCAGAGTAAGTGGAAGGAGTTTATAAATAGCAATGCTGTACTTGAAGGTAAGGCATACACACGAGAATCGTCGTTTTATGGTTAAAGGGGAAATAGTCAGCATCTTTATTAACATGGAGAATCTGCTTGCAGGAGTCCTTCCTGATGCTTGATCAGTCTTCAGCTGCTCTCACTGACTCTGCAAACAAACCAAGTACATTCCTGCAGTTCCCTATTCTAGAAGGAGACTGGGCTTTAAAGAATTTATTAAACCACAGTACATCCAGCAGGACTGAATTTGTGACCATGAGTCCATGCAAGTTTCTTCTACCACCAGAGCACAAACTCTACTTTCAGTGGATTACTCTTTCCTAAAGTTTGGATTCCTTCTACTATTTCTCAGGCTTTCACTTTTTTTTTTTTTAAAGGGAGAATAGGTTATTCCTCTTTTCTTTTAAAACTGTGATTTCAAGTATAGAATGCAGCATTGTTCATATTGAGAGCATTTGAACCCTGCTCCTAAACAGAAATGCAAAGGGAAATACTTGAAGTCATGCAGATGATGGACTCTCTCTACCCAGGCCTCCATTTGTTTATAGTTTAAAAATCAGTGGGAAAATAATGATCAAAGGCAGGCTAACTCATACTGAACATCATACGACCGTTTCATTTGGCTGAGTTCTGTAAAGAGTCTTTGATTCAAATGGTTCACACAGAGCAAAAACGTCCCATAGGTTCAGAGTTCTTTCTGGCAATAAACTTGTAGTGTAAACAGGAAGTCTCTTGGGCTTCTTCTAAATTTTGGAAACAAATGGTACTTACTGGTCAGCACTGAGTCATTTTTGACTTGGACACAAGAGTTGGAATGATTAGTTGAAGTTCTGGTTTTCAGTTCTGTGCAAAGGTTATTTACCAATACCATAATAGAACGTGCGTGTGAGTGTGTGTGTATGTATGTATGCATGCACAACAGTCATTTATTTATTTATTTTTAATTCATTTTTATTGTTAGACTTATTGGGGTGACATCTGTTAGCAAGGATTACATAGGTTTCAGGCATACAATTCTACAGTGCATTGTCAGCTTGTTGTATAATAAGTTCACCACCTAATGTGAGTTCTCTTTCCATCACCTTATATTTAGCTTCCCCCCTCCTCTCCCAACAGTCATTTATTAAAACAATGTGAAGGCCCTAATGCTATTTAGTATCCTCATAGAAGCTGCAAAGTTGTATGACTCCCAAGACCTTGACAAGTATATATTACTATATATATATATGTGTGTGTGTGTATATATATATATATACACATATATATATATATAAATGAGAACTAAGAATTGCAACTTATTATACTGTGATAAGTATTGTACCTCAAGAATATTAAAGTTTCCTCAAAGTTGGAATAATGTAATTTTCAAAGGAACTACCCATTCTATTTCAGAAAAGGAAGTGAAACTTTATTTTAGCAGAATTGATGACTATTCTTTATTATAAAAGTATAATGGTATCTAATTTCAAGTGGCAACAAATGCATATAGAATTACGTGAAATAATGGGGAAGTCAACAGTAGGTACACCATCATCACCATCATCATCATAATTTTTAAACAGTCTTGCATTTCTTCTGCTAAGAAGAGAAACAATAGCACCTCACGAGACTCTGTCTATATTCTCTTCTATATATATCAAAAGGGAGCATGTGAGTGATAGTACACATTTTTTTCTTCAATCTTTATTTAAAAATCTGAGAATCAAGCATGTCTTTGAATTAATTTGAGTGGATCTTTTTTTTCCAAAATATAAAAGGAAACCTCAAAGAACATTTATATTTATTGGGGCACTTATAAGCAGTTGGGAAGATTTAGAGTTAAAAGCAAATTGGCATTGGGGAACAGCAAAGGTTTTTGTTGCTGTTGTTGTTTGTTCTTAAACACAATCCACAAGCCCATCTGCCTTTCCCTTGGAGACCAGTCATTTAAAAAGACGACTTTGGCTTCTGTGTAGTTGGGAACTAAAGCCAGAGCCCCTGAACTTTTCTTTTCTGGGAAGCGCAAGGGTGGGAGGGAGGGTACTTATAACTTACTGCAGAGGGAAGCACAGCCTGAGACCCTTTTTTTTCCGGGACACTTTTAATTTGGTTTTTCTGCCACCCCCTTGCCCTGTCAAAACAAGTTCAAGGCTTTTCTGGAGCTCCAACAAGCGCAGTGGGGCCGGAGAGCTGATTTGCCCTGCAGCGAGCTTTGGAATGAAGCGGCTCCACCGCAAACTCTCAGCGGGAGCTGTGCTCGCGCTGCGGCGAGTCTGTCCTTGGGTGTGCACAGCGTTCTCCCGCTCCGCTGAGCTCTCGCAGCAGCACTGGCAGCCAAGTGCAAACGGGTCGCCTATCTGGCGCAAAGAGCTGGGAGAAGGAGGGACGTGGGAACACCCCCAGGCCTCCTCCAGCCCGGCCCTGGGCAGGGGAGTCTGCAGGGGAACTGGCCCCCAGTCCTGACGCCCCGAACGCGGCGGCAGGTGGCCCACGGAGCTGTCCAGCACCAGCGCGGAGCCGGCGGGAGCCAGGCGCCCCGCGCCCAGCCTGGCGGACGCTCAGCAACAGGGCTCTCGCCCGAGCAGACGCTGTGCTCCTGCACGGCCGCCGGGCTCCGAGCCCACGCGGCCTCCCGAGGCGAGAACACTCGTCCCCGAGAGCTGCTGTAGCACGATGAGCGCCAACGTGTTGCCCCCTCCCCTCGTTAGCGTCTCCTCCGGCATGGGCGGGTCGGACGGCTCGGCCTTTCCCCCAAGCCGCAAAACTTGCTACATAAACTCGGAAGAAGGCGGAAAGAGGACGAATGTGGACCCTAAGCCCCCACTTGGCACTCGTGGGCTCTCTCGAGGAGGATCCTAAGCAGGGTCTTCCGCCCCCGGCCCCGCATCCCGCTCCCTTCCAGCGCCAGCCGGGCCCGTCTGCTCCCAGCTGCCTCTCCCGCGGGCGAGGGGTAGGGCTGGGGCCGGGGGCTGCGTTCCGACCCGCGCGGTGGAGCGCTCCTCCTCGGCGGAGACGGCGGGAGCGGGGAGGGCGCGCGGAGGACGGCAACAAAGTGTCCTCGTTGCTCCTGAAACGTGGCGACAGGCGAGGCAGAGACTCCCAATGAGTCTGATGGCGACACGTGATAGCGGCGGCGGGAGCGCGGGGAGGAGGGGGCCGCCTCGGGGAGCCGGAGGGGGGCGGGCAGCTAGCGGAGAGGTGGGTGGAGAGAGGGGAAGCGGGGCGGGCGCGAGGCGCGCGGGCGGCAGAAGCCGCTGTCTCCCGGCCCGCACGGGCCGCAGCCCTCCGCGCCGCCCGCGCTCACACACTCGGAGCCGCGGCGCCCGGCGATGCGCCGAGGAGGGCGCTGAGCGGCGCCGCAGCAGCAGCAGCGGCAGCGGCAGCCGCGGAGGCAGCGCCCGCCCCCAGCCCAGCCCGGCCCGGCCCGGCCCAGCCCAGCCCGCCGCCCAGTCCGGGCCCCAAGGTGCGGCGGCGCCCAAGTTCCCGCCATGAGCGGCCGGCTCCGCGGGCTCGGCGACTCCGGGGACCGCCTCCCGGCCGAGCGCGACCGCAGCGCCCCGCGGCCCCGACGCGCCTAACGCCGCTGCAGCTGCCGCCGCCCGTGCCCGCTCCTGCCGCCGCGTCGCCGCCCGCAGCATGTCTCGGAGGAAGATTTCGTCCGAGTCCTTCAGCTCCCTGGGCTCCGACTACCTGGAGACCAGCCCCGAGGACGAGGGAGAGTGCCCCCTGTCCAGGCTCTGCTGGAACGGCAGCCGGAGCCCGCCCGGGCTGCCCGAGCCCAGCGCGGCAGCCGCCGCTGCCCCGGCCCCGGCCCCGGCCCCGGCCCCGGCCCCGGCCGCCTCCGCCTCCGCCTCTGCTGCCGCCGCCACCGCCACCGCCGGGGCCAGGAGGGCGCAGCGCCGGAGGCGGGTCAATCTGGACTCGCTGGGCGAGAGCATCAGCCGGCTGACGGCACCCTCGGTGAGCAGGGGCGGACACGGGGCAGCGCTCCGGGCGAGCGCACGGGGATCGGGCACGTTGGCGCCCGGCGAGCGTCCTGCCGCTGGGGGGCGACCCGCCCGCGGCCCCGCCGGGTCCTGGTTTCCGCGCGGCCACCGGGCAGCACCCCGACCCCCGGGGCTCGGCAGGAAGGGGGCGTCAGAGCCCGCGCGAGGAGCAAGACGTCACGCTTTCGGGGTCTCCTGATTCGGGGGTCCTTAAGCCTTGCCCCCGAGTTCACCCTGACGGCCCCGGTGATCCCTCACGCCCACCTGTTTTCTTGCCCCCGAACTTTCTCAGGCGCTGTGTCCCCCAGTCCCCAGTCCGCGTCTTTCATCTCTGTTTCCCCCAGGGCGCCCCTGCCCCTTGCAGGAAACTCTTCCTCCCTGCCTTTCCCACACCCTCTCGGTCCCAGCGTGACCTCCGCTGGCATCTTGGAATCCCACAGGCGATCTGCGTTCTGTGCTGCGCCCCCCTCTCCAGTCTTCAGGATCTGCCAGATGCTTGGGGGGTTGCCCTCGGAGGCAGCAACGTGTCATCGCTCGTAGTCTGTGCAGCCCACGGCTCCCTCCCCCCTTTCCCCCCTTATCACTGGGCATGTATTGGCTCCCCCTGCGCCCCTGGGCGACCCTGGTGTCTGGTTTTCTAAACCTGTCTGGTCGTTTCCTGCCCCCGTATCTCAGACCTTCACTCTTTTCCCTGAATTCTTCGGTCCCCCCC
>PVJL010001491.1:0-36858 GCA_004026885.1 Lyroderma lyra | reverse complement strand
GCTCGGGGCAAAGGAATCCCCACCATTGCAGACAGAACCCGGAGGAGATGTAGGGTCAAACCTCCGTCTACCTTGTTATTCTCATGGTGACCTTGGAGACAAGGGCTTCACCTCCTGACAGCAGTTTTTGCCTACTCTCCCCGAGACTTCTGCTGCTTTGAAGTTTCCCAAGTAACGTTGATTTTGGACTTCTCTTGAGTCTCCCATTTGAAAGTGCTCTTGCCCTTGATGGTAGTGGGGACCTGAGAAGGAGCGGGATCCCGAGGACTGGGGACTGGTCCCAGGCCGTCCTACCCATACGTTGGTGGCGTTTGTATTAATGGAGAAGGAATTAATGAACAGCGATGAAACTACTCCTGTTCACCTTCCTTTGTGTGTGCTATTCCCTTCCGCCTCTCCTGCCATTGATGACCTGGGAAACAGAACTCCGAATGGGTTGGCTGCTGTTTGCTCCTCTTTACTGCGTGCATTTCCTATGATTTTAGGGATGGCTTACTGTTGCAAGTTGTTGAACATAACCCTTCATGAAAGGAGTGGTTTTGTGTCAGTCCCTAAAGCAACATTTGTGCAACATACTAATTCTTCAGAATAACAGACTCATATCTGAATACAGTGATTTCACGAAATATAATGATTAGTTTGGGGGGAAGCGTTTTTGTAATCCTGGCGTTTTCTTTCTGCCTAACAAGCAACATTTACAAATCTCCAAAAAGTACTGGCGGTGCCTGCGGTAATACCACTTTAACTTAAGACTGTTCTCCACCACTTACGTGAGGAGTGGATGAAATAAATAGAACACAGGTAGGCACTACCAGAATAAGGGGGAGGAAATGCTTCGTGATTTTTACCTTTACAAGTCAAATTTGAATGACTCTGGCCTTTTGCTGGATAATAAGCATGTACGCAGGTAATGGTTTTCAGGATAAGAGATTTGAAAATAATTATGGTAATCAAATATATGAACAGCTATACGTACTTTCCATGCTGTAATTTGTTTTTATTTTGAAAAAAGTTTGTCAGCTGGAATGCTGAGCATATACGTGTGAACACCGTGTAGACATTTTCATCCTAAGGCATGTGTAAATGACTTCTCATCGGCTAACGTGTCGCCGATAGACATAGTAACACAAGGAAAACAGAGGTTGTATTTCAGAGCAGTGACTTGTTTCTGTGGCCCCACCCCAATTTTCTTTTATTTGGCAAACTAGAACAATTGGTCGAAAAAGTTTAGTAGATTCATTCTCCAGCATAGGCAGGAGTTTAAACTTCTCTGGAGACACTTGCAGAGACAGATTGTGTGCTGTCTCTTCTCCTATTAGAGCCAAATGACCTTCAAAAACTGTGAGAATGGCCACTGCCAGAGTACTCTCCGGGGGGGATTTGTCGTCGTGCGGAGTGGCGGCTCTCTCGCACCCTGTCCTGGTGTACCTCAGGAGAAACAAGCCCCCTCTTCTCAGTGGGCTCATCGTGGAATGTTGTCTCAATCACTGGAGATTTGTTCTTTATTCAGAATAATTTACAAGTGGGGAAATGGAAATGAATTTAATAAATACGAGGATATTGCTGAGTAGTTCAACCAGTTATTCAACCAATGAACTATTAAAACTCAGGTTTTAGATATTTTAGTCATTTTTATATACATTGATGTTGTCTATAAAGATAGTAACACTTGATACCATTTTGATGATAATAGTAAATTGAGCTGATAAAATTGAAAAAGAATTCAGGAATTCAGGGTTTCATTCATTATGCCTTGGACGACTAAACATTTCTGTATCTCTGTGGCTATTATTTTAACTCTTCAGGGTCCTTCTCATCTGTAAGGTAGTATACTTAGGGTCCTGCCCTGTTCTGGGATTTTGCGGAGACATATAATGTCTTGTCAAGCTCTCAGTAAACTGTCATGATGACATCTGAAGGAAAAACAAGCGCATATTAGGAGTTTTAAGACATCGAGGAAAGAGATTAGTTTCTTAAGTAAAGGCATCAAAGTACTGTTAGTTCCATTCATTTCTTAAAAAACATTTGAGAGCCTACTATTGTGCAAAGCACTGGCAATATAGTAGCCAAAACAAACAAACAAACAAAACAAACAAACCAGACAAAAACCCCACCTTTGATCTCATGGAACTTTTTTAATTATAGCCTTTGTTTTAAGGAACTGAGGGAGAGCCTAAGAATGCCAGTCATTTGGGGGTAGGGTAAGCTTTAGTTCTTACCCACTTCGGAGAGTTTTGTTCACGGTGAATCTCTGGGGAGCAGCCATACCAATAAAAAACAACCCTAAAGACCCGACCGAAGATGTATAAATCACTTATTACATTATTTGTTTTGAAATAATTTACTTGGGAACACATATGGAGAAGCAGCTGGGGATTTTACACCAGTGGTGAATTTAGTAACTCATTTATTTATTCCTATTTTACTCTCGTAAATGAGAGTTGCTTAGAACACTGTCACCCTGACATCGGTTTGGAGTTTGCTAATGTCAGCCTGTCAGTGATATTCCAGGAGACCAGCTCAAGGGCAGCAAGCTTCCTTGGGGTTCCCGTTGGAGAACCCCTGGGTATTAAAACATGGCAGGTGGCTTTGAAGACTTTAGAAACTTGAGAGAGCAGAATGGCAGGAGCTGACAGAACTGGGAGAGTGACAGATAAGGGGCAGAAAGCTCTTGACGTAGGGTTAGTCCAAGAAACTGAGCAAACAGTGAGCAAAGAAAAAAATGAAGGGAAGCCTGGATTCATGTAGCAAAAAAGGAATAAAGGTTTCATCAGTTTGGGAAAGGAAATTATATTGATACACGCCTATGAAAAAGTGGAAGGACATATTAAAAAAAAGTTGAGCTTCTCCTGATATTAGATACAATCAACTCTCTGACATGAGAAAACCATTAAAAAAAGCCTTGAAAGTGTGAGTGTAACTAGTATGTATTGTATATAATGTGTTTCTGTGTATAATGCACACACATGTTTTGGCCCTAACTTTGAGGAGGAAAAAGTCTTTCATTTTAATTTTTTTAATTCAAATTTTTATGTGTTTATATTTAGGTACTTATTTTTTGTATTGCAAAGGAATTTCAACATTTATTTTTAAACACATTATGGTACAAGAAATTTTATGTAACATTTTTAACTCATAAACATAAAAGAATGAAAAACATTTATATAGATATGGAATTAGTACTCTCCATATATAATGTGCATCCTTATTTTTCCCCTCACAAATCTGGGCAAATAAGTGCACATTATACATGGCAAAATACAGCAAATAATGAAAAATATATAAAATGCATTTATGAGGTAGGATGTTTGATAAATTTATGTATCTTAATTTTAAAATCTGGGCTCAATCTGGCTAACAAAATTCTGAGCAACAGAGTCATTACAATTAGGAAATTATACAAAACATATTCTGACAGTTTAGTGTTTTCACATTTGTAGAACATACTATAATCTGAAATCAGCACCGAACGGCCAGCTACTGCTTTTCTCGACCATCGTCCCTCATCACCGAGAACCCGACCTGCAGAGTTGAAGCAACAAGGGCTCGGAGTTTGGGTTATGGGTTTGAATAACTCCCTGCTGAACCCCTTTCTAAATGTGAGGCCCCAGGGAAACCAACTCTTAACCTTTCTCTGAGCCCAGTTTCCTATTTTGTGAAACTGGTATTATAATGACCTTGTAGATTTGTGGTGAAAGAGGAGTGATCTTGTTTGTAAAACTCCTTAAACTTAATACATTCAAGTTTTGTGCTGAGATCCAGTCATTTCAACCCAATTTGAATGCCTCCAAATGATCTAAACATTTCCATTCTTTTCTCAATAATTTACTTGCTAGTAACCTTACTGGAAGAGTTCAGAGGTTGACTGATGTCAGGTACCCCCCCCCCCCCAAAAAAAAAAAAAAAGTGATAAGAAGGAGTTTATTTTGTTGGCATTTTCTAGCTGATCCATTTAAAAAAATGAAAACTGAAGCCTCTCTTGGCTCTGGGCTATGACCCGTGCATGCACACAAGAGTGTGTCATCATTGCAGGTTCAGACATTTCTATCAAACTGCTGAGTGCTAGGTGGCAGTTTGAAAGAGAAACTGCTTATTTCATTTGCCTGGAATTCCAAGCGTTCCCCATGCATTGCGTTCAAACCGCGTCTCACGGTTTAGGCTGAGAGCTGCAACAATTACCCAGGTAATGAAGGGCGTTCGTGTTTTGTGTCCAGTGCTCTGGCCTTGATTGGCTACCAGCTCAATTGTTAGGCCCTCATTTTAAAGCTACATTTTGACAATGGGAAATAACATCCATGGTTATCAGTTAGCAGGTAGAGGAGACGAGCGATGGCACATTCCTTGCTGGTGGTTGATTTATCTGCCTCGAAGGACTCTGAGCTGTGTGGGAAGGGCACGTGAGTGCTATTACGTATCTTTCTCCTCCATGTCATCATTGCTGTTTTCATTCACCTTTGTTTTGTCCTGTGGCTTCTATCCTATGGAGCTCAAGGTAAACTAAAAAAGTACATATTTTATTGACTATGATGGTACAAGAATTGCATTATTTCTAGGTACGTACATTGCTCACCATGAGTTAGTGAGGGCATGAGGATCGCTGTTGGAACTTCACACACATCTAGTGGCATCAGCAGAGAGAATATTTGCAAGGGCGACGAGGTTTTCTTTGTAGGCCCGTGTTGGGCAGAGGAGCCCGTGATGTCGCGCAGACTTCACAGTTCCTCCTGTGAAGTCCTGACTCTCGCCTCCACACTCTTGTACTTATTTCATGTTCAGCACAGGGCCCGGCACCTCCTGGATGTTTGGTAAAACGCTCAGGAGAAATGAATGGAAGCTGTTGTTTAATCATCTAATTATGCTATTTCTTTTATGCTGGATGTGTTTTGTGTTCTAGTTGGTTCTATCTAACAATATATTTAGGTTTTGTAGCCAGTTTGGGGAGCGATCCATTCAAATATGCCAACCTATTTGAACCTTACTTACACCTGCCATTTAGAGCAAACCTTGGGAATGATGTTGTGCTAAAAGAGAGCAGATGGGGTAGTGGCTTCCCTCTGGGGTTGGTTAGGTGGCCCGTTGGCATTTTAGGAAATTGAGTCAATGTAGTGACTCTCCTCCATTCTGCTTGTATTTTCTGCACAACCTCTTTCAAATGAGAGAGATGTTTGTCAGCAAGTGGGCTGCTCCTTCCAAAAAAGCACTGCAAGGAGCTGGAATGACATAATCGTGCTCCTCAAATATCACTTCCAGACAGGATCTGAAGATCGGGAATTTCGTGCTGGAAGCTCAGAGCCCCTCATAAAACTGAAGAGTCCAGCCTAGACTGATCGAGGAAGGAGGAGGGGAGCTTTGAAGGCTGGGGATTTGTGGGTCTCGGAGAAGAGGTGAACACCCCTATAAATAGAATGTGAGGAATCGCTTCCTGTACAGGCTCGGCCTGAGACTCCTTAAACAGTTCTCCGTTCAAGCTGGTGGTTGTCAGACTTCCGAGACCGAGAGAAATACCTGAAGGAGGTGGTCAGCAGGCAGCTTCCCGGGCCGCTTCCTCAGAGGGTCTGCTGTGATAGCGCTGGGGACCGGGCCGGACTGCGTACACTTGAAACAGAACTCCAGGTGGCAAAGCGCCGACGCTGTGCCTCTAGGTGCCTGAACTCCACATCCTCGGGGCCATCGGTCTAGACCAGTGGGTCTCAACCTTCCTGATGCCGCGACCCTTTAATACAGCTCCTCATGCTGCGGTGACCCCCAACCATAAAGTTACTGGTAGCTGCTCTCTGCACACGTGTGACGGGTCCGCATAAATAGGTATTTTCCGATGGTCTTAGGTGACCCCTGTGAAAGGGTCATTCAACCCCCAAAGGGGTCGCGACCCACAGGTCGAGGACCTCTGATCTAGACTCTGTGAGCTCTGCAGAGTGATTTTTCTTTTTTTTCTTTCTTTCTTTCTTTCTTTTTTTTTTTTTTTTGAATGATTCTGGAAGTGGCTCCTTTGGGGTGGGTACATCCAGGCAATTATTGCCCTCACAGGGACAGAGGAAAGGTGGTGACTTGGAGTCACAGCCCATGGTTGTATCCCTTGTGTTCAAAATAATCTTGTTGGTCGCATGGTTTCACCATGTATCATTTTCATTGTTTGTGGACTCTTCCCCGTTTTCCTGAGGGTGCTTTGTTAGCTCTCCTCGGCGTGTGCTCACAGGTCACAAATCATTGCGGTTGTGCTGGGGCTCCTCTGATGAAGATAAAGAAAAAGCTATTCAATGATGTTGGGGTGGTAGAGGAGCAGGGAGAAGGCTTGTTGGCAGCTGTGAGGGTCACGTCGAGAGTACCATCAGCTTTGGTGTTTTTCAGAGAGATTGACACATTTCTCAAATGCTCCATCTACTGATTTATTTTGGAGTGATGACTTGTTCACATGCCAATGAACATGTTTTCAAAAGGTGAAGGGAGAAAGAAACAGATCTGGAGGCCTGAAATAATTTTTTTTTTCTAGAAAGGGAGCAATGGGAGGTTCAGATGATCAGAGGTGTGGCACTAGCCCTCAAGCCCTACTAAAGCACTCATATAAGAATGGTTGCTCGTCTCCACGTCCTTAGCCAGTTAGTCTTCCTCCCATTCAGGAGTGAAGTTGGGTGGGGCTCTAGTGGAACTCTCCACATGGTGACTCAGCCTTTGAAGAAATTTGCATTCACAGAGAACTCTAGAACCCATCTATCGTGAGAGGGGACTGTGTGGAAGTCCCGCTCTCACCTTAATTGCAAGTCCTTACAGTCCACTTGACTCCTGGTCGGTGCCCTGTGCTGTGTAGTGATGTGTAAGTCTGCTGGGCCCCGTGGAGGATATAAAAATGTTCCAAAATGTGCATCCACTCCCTGTTGCTTTCTGCCTGTGCTCTTTTTGTCTTTAGTTTTAGTTTTTACTTATTTATATTATTTCAGGTGTATGAAACAGCATAATAATTAGACATTTGCACACCTCACAAAGTGATCACCCCAGCACGTCTGCTACCCAGCTGACACCACGTGTCGCCGTCTCAATACCATTGACTGTATTCCCTGTGCTGTACGGAAAAGAGAGGCCTTTATGGCTGGAATTTGATACTCCCAAAGACTGTCGTGTGTTTTCAGTGTCATCACTGTGAGTCATAATTGTCACTGTACTGTAGACCTGTGGACAGTCAGGTAAGTGGAGTGTTTTAGATAATCAAACGCTTCCTAATCCCCCCGCTTCGAAACGCTGAGGAACTAAATGGCTCCTGTGGTCTGAAGAGGGAAGATGTGTACTCGGTTTCTCATAGTCCACCAGGGTGTCTCCTAGGCAAAGCGGGGCAGATTAGGAGTGGATGTAATAATCTTTTTGACTTTAATAGCTCTGTGCCTAATTTGGTTAATGTGCTTGTCTTGTTTTTCTTGAAAAATGCCTAAAAGTGTGTGTGCACGCGCATGCGTGTGCTGCAACCGAATAAATGTGCATTCTGATTTTTCTTTCAGTTTGACTTTGGAGAAATCACTTTTCTGTCTTTGTTTCCCGTCTCTGAGATCATAGGTAGCAACACTAATCTCTCACTCAAGGGTCAGTGTGTAGTAAAATGTGCACAGTGCATTGAAAACCCTGTGTTTACTGTTATTAATTACTTCATTGTGCAGCGAGGCCGATGTCTTGAGGGCCAAGGCATCGGTTCAGATTCCTTTTCTCTCTGCATTCTGGGATGAGAACAGGTTTTGGAGCCAGACACCGACTCCTGGGTTATCTCGTGCATTCTTGGATCGGCCTCTCTGAGGCTCAGTTTCTTATCTATAACATGAATATAATAACTTACAGGATTATGAAGATTAGAATTATACAGCTAGCACAGTTATTTGGAATACAGTAAATGATTGATTAGTTTTGGTGCCTTTCTCCACCCCCTTCTCATCAGTTAGCTTCCCCATCTTCCTATTGGTAATCACATCCCCTGATACCTTGTTACCTCCAGCCATAATCTTTGACGAAACCTCTAGATATTTCTTTTCTTTATACTTCTTGTTTAGCACTCCTGCTTTTTATGAGAAATATTTTCAACATTTTTGTGTGTACAACATTGTAGGGTCATAAAACCTCCCGGAAACCTTAAAAACAAATGTGATCTTACTGGTGACTTATTGATTCACTCACTCACTTCTCATATCCATTCATTTGGATGGCATTTATTTAGTAAATGAGGATTTATTAATTCATTCAGCATGTGGTCAGTATGTATTAAACACACTCATAAAGTGGGATATTCAGACAGAAACTGGACATGGTCCTTTTGGATTTGAAAAATGTAAAATTCACATTAAACATTTTACCAAATAATGTGCACAACAGCTATTTCCACACGCCTGTCTCTCCCCCTCATCATATGTGACTTTTTTTATTTGGTGTAATGTGGAGGATGTGTGGACGTCTCTGTGTGTAAAAGGACCAGTTGGAACAGTAATGCTGATGATGGTTGTAGTAACAGTATTGATTTATCAAGCCCTTGTATTGTACCAGGCTTTGTACCAAGGGCTCTATACATTGTATTCCATTAAATACTCATTAAATACTAAATAACAGTAGTGCAGGAATGATGCCTTACTGTGGTCTGCAAGGTATCAAGAGCCTACTTCTTCGACTGCACCTCATCCTACTCTAACTCCCCTCACAGTTGTACAGTGTATACTCCTTGCACGTTGTGGGTGAGTGCCATCTTGCCTCAGGACTCTTATCCTATTCCCCATGTCAGAAATGCCCCCTTGCTCCACTTCTGGCCCTTTCTTGGCTGTCAGATTTCTGCTCAGTGTCACCTCATCAGACAGTCCCCGCCCCCAGCAACCATTCCCGCTCACATCGCTGTTCATTTCCACTGAGCGCTCACCAGTTACCTGTTTATTTACCGGTTTACTTACATGTTTCCTGTCTGCCCTCACTGTCATTTAAGCTCAGCAACAGCAGGGTCTTGTCCGAGTTGCTCCCAGTGGTCTTTGCAGTGCCTGGAATAATCCTGGCTAGAGGTAGGTTCTTAATACATCTCATGGACTGAATTAGTGTCATTTTGAGAGAAGTCTTAGCACTTGGAAAAGAAAGATCATAGTTTAAAAAAGGTGTAGTATAGCAGAAGGAGAATGAACATGTGTTAGGCAAGTACTGTGTTAGGACCCAGCATTTAAGTGTGTTCATAATATGTATCCTTGAATTTTTAAGATAATCTTATGAGAGATTCAGAGAGGTTGAATGAGTTGAGCATGAACACAGCTAGTTACTGAATGAGATAGGATTAGAATCTTGGTCTGTTCATCTCTAATCTCTGTATTCCTTCCATTATAATATGTATAGACACTCCTCACTTAACAACCTACCTGTTTAACAACCCTTGGACTTATGACAGTTCTCCAGCACGGGGAACCCCCTTTCTCAGTCTTAGTCTCATTCCTGCTGCCGGTTAGTACTACACAAAACGTTGGCAATCATGCAAGACTGTATATGCATACTTCACTTGTAAGTGTGGTGTTGCATGGTATCTATTGAAAAATACATATCTGTGGCACCAGGACACACCATAAGACATCCCTCCTTGCTTAACAAATTAGTCTTAGGAACAGAACTTTGTTGTTAAGTGAGGAGCGCCTGTATTTCAATGCATCCTGTGATGCATTGCCTACGTGTCCGTTAAGGAATGAAGGTCTTCTTCATCTAAATGCTGTGACAGTCACCCTTAATTGTAAGGCCCCTGTGTGCATCACCTGGACTGAAGAGAGCTGCCTCGCTCAGGGTCATGCCCCATTCCAGTGAGTAATCAGCGCGGGGTATGAAGGCTTGGTCTCCATCCCTAATTCAGCCACCTCTGAAGTTAGAACTCCATGCCTGTCAACTGAGGCCTCGGTGGAGACTGCACCACGGCCCCACTTCTCCCGCTGTCCAGTTCTGCTTCGGTACTGATCCCAGGAGCACGCCATGCTAAGCTTTCTGCATGCTAATCTTTGCAGAGTCTTTTCAGGGAACGTAACCTGTGATAGTGAGTTCGAGAACTGTGATGACATTAGAGAAAGTGCCGAACTAGAAGGTGACATTTGGAAGAAATATAATGATGACCTTGGTTTGGATTTTTTCTTGAATTTAGGTGCAAATGATCAGCTCTGGACCTTGAGCTCTTGGAGGGCTTGGTGGTTAGAGGATCACCAGACTTGGCGGGGGGCCTGTCCCATTGTAGGTAGTCACTCATCTAATAGCCTGGTGAAGATTTGGGATTGGAATTTGAGTAAGAACTCCTGGAGGTACTAGGTGAGATCTTGAAAATCGGCAAGCTCTCAGAGTGAAAGAGAGAGAGGGAAAAGTAAGAACAATAGAGAATTGAGAAGCATTATACAAAGAGAACCAGGAGAATGTAGGTGTCGGGATGCTTTTGTGTGTTTGTGAGGGTGGGCGGTGGTTGGAGAGATCCTTGGAGCAAAGGTGGCAGTGGCTGATGTTTGCAAAACAACGATGACAATTTAAGGATGGTGCTTTGAAACCCGGAGTGAATGAGGTTGCTGGTGGCCTTAGAAAAGCAGCACCAACCCTGCTTCTGACATAGAAACCAGTTTAAAGAGGGAGTATACGATGCGTACACAAAGGATATGAGGGGCATAAATTTCTCGTCTAAGAAATTTGGCAAAAAAAGTAAAGAGAGATCGTTGGCCGGGACTATGAGTCTACATCTAAGTCTATTGAAGAGGCAGAGGCTGTTAGAAAGTAACAGGCTAGTCAGAAATGTTGGAGATAGATGAGATAAATAGGCTTTGGGATAAGATAGGGTTATCTGGAGGCCTTCTTTAGCTCCTTTGTCAAAAATATGGCTACTTTTTTCTCTGTACCCAAAGGGAATACCGTATAGCATACTAGGCGAATGGTACAAAGGCAACTATCAGACTCTGGTTTTATTGACAGTCTTGTCTTGATTTTATCACTATAACTCAGCGGTGGGTCAGTAATTTTTTTTATATCTAATGATAGTTAAATTTCAGTCACCATGCTATTTGCAATTTTCTAGATGTTTGTTAACTGTGGTCGCTGCACTGATCATCTGGGGTGTAGGTTGAGGCCAGAAATGTCACTAATTCATCATTCAGAAATTTTAGACTCAAAGCAAGCTTTTTCATTTGTGTATTCCACAGAAAATAGCTTTTGGATTGCCTTAGCAATCTGAAAACCTATGAGATTTTCTCTCATCCTTCTAAAGATAGGACTTTATAAATGGAACACCGTGTGGAGGGAACTGGTTTTGATTTGTGCTTGTATTAGCTTGCTCTTTCAGCTTTAAAGGTAATTTGAGATATATGTTTTATATGTACACCCCCTATTCTTACCCTCCCCATGTTTGGTATGACTTTGTTTAGCATTAGAGCACTTTTGGCATTGACGGAAAGGTCACTAATGATAGGAACTCTCTAGGGCAGGAGTGTCCAACCTGTGGCTTCCCTGGGCCAAGTTGGAAGAATTGTCTTGGGCCACACATAAAATACACAAACACTAACGATAGCTGATGAGCTAAAAAAAAGGTTCATGCATCATTTTCATAATGTTTTTAAGAAAGTTTATGAATTTGTGTTGGGTGGGCTGCGTTCAAAGTTGTCCTGGGCTGGTTGGACAAGCTTGCTCTGGTGGGGTTGGGCGCCAAGTACCGTATATTTCCGTGTATAAGATGCCCCCATATATAAAACAATTCCTACTTTCGTAAACCAACAGTAAGAAACTCTGTCATCCAGTTACTCCCATGTATAAGATGACCCCTAGTTTTTGGACTAACAATTTTAGACCGAAGTTTGTCTTCTACACGGAAAAATGGGGTAATTAGGACTCTACTTTGTTGTTATACTTAATGTATTTTACACACTTGAAAGGTGGTGTGGAAGGTAAAATAAGGCCGAGCAGGGCAGTCACAATCAAATGGCTCTCTCCCTTTCCTTTTTTGGGTACATTTTGCTCAATTTCATTAAGCAAGGACTTCTATCTGTTTTATATACCGCAAATCCCAAGTCTACTAGTGCCTGGCGGGTAATAGTTGATCAATAAATATTTGTTAAATGAATACATTGAGAGTGAATATAAAGGCATCTATTCAAACTAAACTACACAAAAAATGATGATAAATACAGATGCACATTAGGAAAATACAATCAGTAACAGTATCAAAAACAAAATAGACAAAGCAGGATCTACTTTACTGTGTAATGAGCTGGGACACAAGGTCTGTGGGGCAGAAAATGGGTGTAGTCATCTGTAGAATTAAAAATAAGTGCTGGATTTTCCTTCAATACCCTTATCATCTGTGACACCGATTTACATTATATACTGGGAGGAAAGAATAAGATTTTTCTACATGATTTAACTGTATTTAAAAAAAAATTCAACATTAGTTCATTAAACAGATACTTGTTGGCTTTTTCTGTGCCAGGAATTTGAACCATCTCAGTTACATCGGGAAAAAATTAATAATCCCCCTCTCATTTTTTTCTTCTGACTCTGTTGCAAACATTTCAGGAATGAAACTTCAGAAAGATTTTACCTTTCTTCCAACCTTTCTTATATAAGGTCTTCCCAGGGCAAGGCTAGAACTCTTAGAAGAAAAATTCACATTTTCTCCATGGCAAATGTAGGAAGACCCTGCCGCTGTGCTAGTGAGAAGCCTGTAATCCCAATTCAGTAAGTTTCTGTAGACCTCAATGAAATAAAACAAAAAAATCTGCGTCAAGGCCTGCTGTCCAAATTCTTGTAGTTCAGGGTCACGCTGCGCCTGTCTGCCAATGTCATTTTCCTTGTGCGATTGGTTTGTGAGATATCTTGGTTTTTGAATGTTGTCTTCCCAAACATTTGATTTTGAACTTAAGGGATTTATTTATTTGTTTTTCAAAAAGGAAAGGATGCAAAGGTTCTTAAAATTGTTTTTATCATAGTAGCGACAGATAGAAACCTGAGTGTGTTTTAATAGCATTTTGAAATCTGTCTTTCTTGCTATCTGTCTGTCTATCAATGATTATATAAGGTAGAAGAGAAAACGACTCTACCATTGGATTCGGAATTTGAAAATGTCATTTAATAGAAGTCTGGAGTCGGCCTACGAGTAATTACTCTCATGTCTTTTAAACATTTGCCACAAGTAATGAAAATGTCTTTTATCTCCTTAAGAAGGAGTCTGCCTCCAAAGGCTTTCGTCGTAAGGAGTGATAAGGATGAGGTGATGGTGTTGTAATAGAACAAAGACAGAGGGAAAGAGAAAATTTTAGCTGCAAACTATGGTAATTCCATTTGAAGCTTCAGACAGATAGGAAGGGATTTCTCGCGTGGATCCTGGAGTGGAGAGATGTATTGTTTCCTCCTGATGCAGAGATCAATAAATGCCGTGGACCTGACAGTGTTTGCAAGCTAGCTGAAGTCTCTTTTATTTCTCCTCCTGTGTTCACTTATTGCCATTATAAACATATTTCAAAGACAACCGGTCTTTCCTTGTGTTCTGAATGAAATTTCTTTCTCCAGAAGTGTGCTTGTCAAGTAGAAACCGAGCTTTTCTGCTGAAGCAGATTGTGTGGGATTCATGGGCCCTGTCGAGGGGCGAGCTTGGGAGCTGCGGGCCCCGAGGCTGCCCGCTGGTGCTCTCAGCACTTAGGCGGCTCTGCTTATTCGGGGGCGTGTTTTTGGGATGGGAGTCGGGGAAGATGGAGGAAAGCAAATACTACATTAAATTGTGTCATTTTTTTCACTTCCAGCCCAGCGTTCTTGACTATTGAGAAAAAGCTAGGTCTGAAATACCTAGTTAACATAGATATTCAGTTATTTGAATTATAGCAAAGGGATATATCACCTCAATGGCATTAATGATGACTATAATGACAGAAATCAACAGTGTGATTGGACATGTAATTGGAAAAATCGTTTTACTACCAGTTATCCCAAGAGATGTAATTATTTTTCAAAGAATACATATACTTGTGAGTCACTTTTAAATACAGGTCCATAAAAATGTTGTCATTGCTAAGCTATAGGATAAGAACCTACAAATAGGAATCTAAAAATAAAATCAGATCAACATTTTTGGCCATTAGATAAAGTGTTCAGCTACTCTATCTGATTTGTAAATCAAACCTTCCCAGAAACATCTTTAAAACCTAAAATAACAAAGTTTATTATTTTGCTATTCCAGAATAGCTAATAGATGCAAAAGGAAAGGTGTATCAAAGTAAAAACTATAAAAATTATTGTCTTGGCTGTTACACTGGTTTAAGCTGATATGTTATGGGTTTAGGTGGAGAAAAAATTGTAAGTAGGGACGTTTACTTTTGGTAGTCTGTATTCTCAATCAGACTTTTTTCTCTCTCTGTGTGAGCACTGTCCGGAAAAAATCCAGACATAAACGCTTCTGTTTTTCATATTACAATGGCTGGATACTCTCTGGAGAGCGCTCATATATGTGTACACACACACACACACACACACACACACAGTGCCAAGAAAATGTATGCATGTTTTATAAAAGGAAAAAATGGTATTAAAATTGTAATTCTCAATAGGTACCAATAACAAAAGGTAAATACAAGTCACATTTGACTTCTGCAGTTACAAGAGGTGCTCACAGTGGTGACCACCAGCGTCCAGACACTTCTGATTACGGCGAGCTACTGCTTGAGCAACACTGATCAAAATGTCCACTTGTATCACTGCACGTGCCATTCACTTTCTTCCTGAAGTACCACCAGTGTAGCTGGTGTTCTTACGGTCCCCCATAGCAGAAGGGGTGTTAAGTCAGGACAACATGGGGGAAACTCAACGTTCTTGAATTTCAAATACCACTTCAAAATGGTCTTGTGCTCCTTGAATGAAAACTGTGCTTCTGCCATTTTCTTAGACTGTCCTGCCTGTCACGTGGGGACGCTAGCTTTCATTAGATTAATGCCATCTTTTGAGCAAATGTCATACAGCACATTGCTACTGTAATTGAATTCAACTTCAAAAAAGTAATACATAGAAAACAGCTCTTAAAATGTGTATGCATTGTTTTGCACTCTGATGTGTGTCCCTTGATTCCTTTATCAAAACTTCATGCCACAAAACCTGCTTTCAATCTCTCTCACCAGACAAATTGGATTGTGCACATTTTCAGTTATTAGTTGGCAAGTACCTCCTTTGACTTTAATCACCTTTGCAGGAGTGAAACTAATTTTTTGGGGGGCGGGGATTAGGCAATGGATGGGATGGAGGTAGCTATCTTGATGTTTCTGAAATCAAATCTTGTGTCTGGCCCCATGAGGCTCTGACATATATTGATGGCTCTGTGGAAAGTCTATGCTGGGTGCATCTCAGGCAGCCATAGAGAGATCTCTGTAGCTATAGTAAATTATTTAATGTTTTGGTCTGTGGGATTAACACGCATGCATTGGGAGATAAAAGCAGAACAGTACGTAGCATCTTTGATTATGTGGCATTCTATTAATATAATTTTTTTTATCATAAACTCTTTTCTGCTATTTTAAAGAAGTATTCCTACTCCCTCAAGCTCATTGGACTAAATGGGGCTGATCTTGTCCTTATGTTTAATACTTAGAGATTCCAGAGATTTTGCTACTTATGTGTATAATTTATGGATTAATGTGCATTATTCCAATTATGGGTGCCCCTGCGCTTTTCCAAGGGTTGCCTTGGAAATTACAGTAAAAAGCCCTCATGTATGCAAGGAAATGAGATTTTTTTTTAGAAATTGAAAATGGTGAATGATAGCCAATCAGTAAGCATCATGTTATGAAAATTCTTGTTCGGTGTAAACGTGGGTACCTGATTCCTGTGGGTCAATCTTTGACTGACCTGTGTAAAACTGAATGGCAGAACAAGATATTTAAAACTCATGTAATGGAGTTCCCTGGTGGTGTAGTGGCTTAAGGCTTCGGCGCTGGCGCTGTCAGCTCTGTGGCCTGGGTTCGATCCCCAGCCAGGAGCTACCCACATACCAAAAAGCAAAAACAAAAACAAAAACTCATGTAGGGTTCTAGAAAGAACTTGAAAAAACATGGTACCAGAAACATTTCTCCTCTTCTGTAGGCAGCTGTGCCTAAATCTCCCTTTTTTACTCATACCCTTTCACAGACCCCTTTACCCAGTTACTAATTTCCCACTGGATAACGAGACAGACAAATGGCTAAGAAATACTACAGAGTTAAAAATTTGGCTCTAATGTGAGCAAGTTTTGATGTCTTTTGATGTCTTCTAAAGTGAACTCTGTAATAGTTCAGGTGATGATGGCCATTTTTGTGTAGGATGGCCTATTTTGAACAGTTTTCAGTGTTAAGTAGATTGAAGGAGAATTTTGAAAAACCAGGGGGTTTCCCCAAATCTCCTGTTTTTTAGAATCTGAGAACATAAGGCATTAGTGACATCTTTTTTAAAATTTTTTCCTGATTCTTTTCACTTTAGGACTGTGAGGGCATGATGTGCTGACCTATGTGTTCCAAATAGAAAAGCCACAACTATTGAAGGGCATCTGTTTTAGAGTTATAAAGCATATTGTCATCCATGTTATCTCACTCTGATTCACCCAGGAAATGTATGAGGTGGGCAGGGCAAGGATTAATTGTAGGCCCAACCTACAGGCAAGGAAACAAAAGCTGGGGGGAACAGTAATTTGCCCAGTGTCCAGAAGCTGTTAATCACCTACGTTTTTGTGCCTGATTTCTCGTTTCAGGTCCTAAGCTCTTTGCATCATGACATGTCTCTCACCATGTCCATGAATTGGTACAACATACAGTATTGTCCCATGTACACTCCCTGTCTTGCATCCCGTAAGTTTCCCACTTGGTGACTTGCTAAGGGGTGGCTGGTGGCAATTTCCTGTTGGTTTTCTTGACTCTTACACCTCTCATCAATTCTTTAGTTCCTGAGTGTGCTATGAGTCCATGCAACACAGAAATGACAAAGGGCTCTTTCTTCATCAGGACTCTGCCCCTAGGCTGACCTCCTTTGCCTGTCTACTGTCATGTTTGTATGCTTCTGGCTCCCATGGGTGGGGCAGCTATGAGCAGAATGACAAAAGCTATCATTACTGCCAACAGCAGGCTTATACTGCAGAGTCTAGGAAGAGCAATGCCATTCCTTGTATGTAGTTCGATTTCTGAATGTAAAGGAAATTGTGATTATCCTGCAGATAATCACATGCATAAGGGCGTACGTTTCTCTTCATAGATTGTATATAATTGTGCCTACCCATAGGTATTAATACACATATCTCGGTATAATAATATACTTTATTATATTATGTTACTTCCTAAGCGAGGCAGTAACATAATAGTTATTACATAGTGGAGTGATGCCTAGGATAAAAACGTGCTTGGATGGAGTTAAGTGGAAAAAGGGAAGACTTCCCATGCGTGAGTCCAGAAGTGTGAGTATCTGTACCTCTAGCTTAGGAAGGTAGTACGTCATAAACACCAGTAATCACATTTCATACCCATTGGGATCATCCAATTTTAGTCAACACTTGGTCTGATTGTATTTAGAACCCTTGTTAAGTTTTTATCTAAGTGAGGCCGCAGCAGTAGAGCCGGGTAGGACCCACCCTGGGTAGTATAATATTTTCATGGTTTCTGCATGCTTTAGCAGCTGCCATTTTTAAACTCCAAGGACCTGTTCTTGTCAGTGTCCTGAAACAGTCAGACTCTCAGCCACCGGTGGCTGAACAAAAGGCCTGTGGCACATGGGTTGGCGTCTGAATGACAACTGACTTATTTACAGCACGTAGGGATGGAAAGGAGGCTTCTTGCTCGAAGTCTGCACGGTCAGCACGCTTCTTACTCGGTAGGCGTGTGAGGAGTCAAGCCATAAGCCAAAGCTTGCTTTTGTCCACTTAGGGTCAAAGCCAGATGAACGTTATGCCCAATTCTTCACTCCAGTTGAAGGAGCATTCTGATTGGTGGGAAGGCCTTGCCCATGAGACCTGCTGCTCCACCTATGATCATAAGAATTTCTGTGTAGTAAGATGGTTTGGAAGAATATTCCTGACTTTAGGAATAATGTCTCTCAATGGGACAGAGGGACAAGATGCTCCCTGAATGGTATGAAGTCTGATGTTTCATAAACGATTCCCCTCCGTTCTCTCTCCTGAGGATCCCCTTTCTAACTGCTCTGGCTTACCCCGACAAACCTCCCTGGTTTCATCTCCTTGACGTTTGCTGCTTCTGTCGCCCAGGGGTCTGCTTTGCCAGGAACTATACACCCTGGCTGGGGATTGGAGGTAATTCTTGGTCACCCATTTACAAAGTTCTTGTTTAAGCCAGTGTATGTAGGGTTGACAAAACAGTTCCCTGTTTCATGTGCTAATTTGATAACTACTGTCAGGCAGAAATGGTACTTCCCTTATTTCTGGGGTCTTAAGGGAAAACACCTGTAGCCCCCTCCCTGCAACCCCCCCCCCCCCGAGTTCTTGGAGAGAGAGGGAATTCTTTGGAAATGCTCAAGTGGAGGCTGCAAGGAGTTTCTATTACACAAGGCTAGAAAGTATTCCCTGACGTGAGGACCGTTGCTGTCCAGTATGGTACTCTGGAGGTGAAAGGGCACTAATTAGCTTTCAGCATCTAATTGGCATCTTGGGGCTGGGGGGCATGCCTGGCCACAGTCCTGGGTGTTAGACACGATCAGTTTAGTTCAATTTAACAATTTTTGACCACTTCCTCATGGAGAGATTTTTTTCCCCTCATAGCATCATCATGTGGTACGTATTTGCATTTTGAGTTTACAACAACCCTGACAAATAGTTATGCTAGCAATACCTCTATTTTATAAAAAAGGAAATGGAAGTTCAGAACAATAAAAAGGCTGTATCCAAAGAGCACACAGTCGAGCCGAGACTTCCTTCCTTTCAACCATAACCTGGTCCACCTTGGTGAAGATAGAACAGTTCGGCTCAGAGATGACAAACTTGGCTCTGGGAGTGACGTTTGTGAGGATTACGTGAGTCGCTGTATGTAACATGTTGGGCCCAGCGGTTGACAATTAGCACTGAATGTTGTTGACTGTCCTTGCAGTATGGAATCCCGAAAGTTTACCCTTATTTCACTCTGCAGACTGAGCCAGCCCCATGCCATGTGTGAGATCGTGTTTGCTTGAAGGGCTCAGGCCCTGAGCCATGTCCCTTCCAATGTCTGTGGTATAGCACGCTTCATTTTACTGAGAAGACATCATGAAGCAGCTCTGCTTGGTCCCATTGTTAGTGCTTTTATTCAGATGGCCAAGTTTGTGGCCAAGGTGGTGACCAGAGAAGCATGTTCCTACTGAAGTTTTCCTGTGAAGAAGTTAATGATCATACTAGAGATATTTAAATGACAGTAACAGCACTTACAAACTTGGGGAAAAGGTTTTAAAACATTGTCTTCAGTAAAGAAAAAAAATGAAAGGAAATAAGGGATTTCAGTTAGACGCAAGGAAGGATTTCCTAACACTCACCCAAGAGCAATGTGGAGGACCAAGCACAGGGACCCAAGTCCTTGTCTTGTAGGTGGTCCTTCCCGTGGAGGCAAACCACCTTGACCTCCCTGAATCTCAGTTTATCATCTGTGGGCTGTAGATGATTACATGGGAGACTCACAAGGTTGTTGCGAATATCTAACGAGATGAAGGGAAAGAAAGTGATTTGTAAACTCTGAAGTGTTATGTAAACTGAAGGTGGTAGGATTATTTTTTTCTGAAATTCACTGAAAATACCCGAAATTCTTAGATGACTTGCATGTGCTCTAGTCTGAAGGTAAGAGGACGACTCATAAATAGCCTTTGGGTCTACATCACTTCAAGGAACATACGTTTTCAGCTTAAATTAGTATTGATGGTATTAGGTCTTGTGTCACATCAAATTCAGTGGCTGCTTTTGGAAAGGCATGACCGTAAAATGAGAAAGAGGAAGCTACTCGGAAAGCAAACATACTTTGTATAGAAAGACTTTATCATCATATTGATTATATGTTAAGCATATTCATCACAATCAATAATTACAGAGGCAATAACCACTGTGCTTTGCTAATTAGAACATACTTCTAATAAGGCTGCGGTTATCGGTTTGCATCCTGTGGGTCCATTGGCATCATGTCAGCCTTCACCCCCAGCACTCCTGAGGTCACTCGGATGTAAACCTGTGTTCACAAAGAGAACACAGGGGGGATTGGATGAAATTGTGCACGTGTTCAACCAGGACAGGTAGGAAAACGCTGTAGTATGATGCATCTCTAGCTTTCTTTTTTTTTCTTTTTTGCACACTTCCTATTTTTCCCTTTTGCAATTAACTGTGCGTACTGTAATACCAGTTTTATTGGGTGAAGTACTGGTGTGAGCCGCCCGAGATGGTCTGCCAGGTTTCCCGAAAGGTAGTCACCAGAACATTGTAATGCTGTACCTCCAAATAACCCTGAGAACTACAAACTTCTTATAAGTCTTTTTCAGATGGGAAACTAGAGCCCCCCTCCTCCCCCCCCAAGTTTCTTACTCCCAGGTGAAGAGATTTTGGCTAATTTTATAAAAAGGTCAGTAGCACAGCTGGGTTTGAAATACAGAGGTCCTGACTCCAAGTTCTATATTTAATTTGCAGGGTTTTTTTTGTTTTGTTTTGCTTTTGTTTGTTTCTATGTAATAAGTTCAGTCAGAGGCTGGGAAAATGAGCATTATGTCTGGAGACATAGCAAGATTGATGGTAACTACAGTTACGTCTCTTTCAGAAGGAGTTAATCTGGTTGTTTGAAGTGGCATTATTTTTACTAGTTGTATTAATATAATAATACTAATCATGTAGTTTGATCCATTGGTGTTGCAGGGCCCAGCTAGAAAGATGGGGTGTCTAACATGATAGTTTTGATCACTTTACATGATGGCATTTGGCATATCATGTTTTAATAAAAATGCTTTTATGTTGTGGACAAGGTGGAAATGTCCCTTGTGATCTGGAGGATGATAAGAAGGGTACCTTGCCCCTCAACTTACCTCCCACCGGTAAGCCCATTCACCGAATCTCTCCCTTGGTGGTTCTGGCCATCTTGTGTAATGTTCAGAAGCTCACACACCATCGTTGACCTTAGTAAAGGAATGAGGACCAAGGGTTTGAGGACAGGGCGGTGTGATTTCTCCTCGGCCCCACCTGAGATCAGCGTACTTAGGGGTTTGAAATCTTGATGAGGGAAGGAAAGAGAATGTACAAGAATGATTTTCGGAGACCTGATTGGGGAGTTGAAATGTGGTGGTGAGGATTTGGCCTATCGGAAGGCAGCAAAAACATACTAACTGCTGAGAAGCTAGGAAAGAGGTGAGCCAGGCGATGAGAGAAGGCTACGGAAGGGAGGATGGAGTACATCTATGCTAAGACCTCATCCACGATCTTGCCTCCGGCGCTGTGGGTTTATCTATGTATTCTTTGTTTTACAGGGTTGGTTCAAAGAACATTAGTTTGTTCTCGAAAAGCAAACAATTAATTGGGATCCATGGGATTCTGTACTTTTACACTGGCATTAAACAAATGCTTGTTTATTGAAGACAGTGTCCTAGGGAAGGAGGTTCTCTTGTAAAAGAGGACTTTCTGTGAAAGATGACTTCTTATCTCTCTAATTTTGGTTCTTTTTTTTTTTTTAGTTAAGTGGTGATAATAATGCCACTCTATTTCACTGAATTGGTGTAAGGATCTATTAATTATAATGGAACTTATAATTAATAAGCCTTAAAAAATGTGAAATTCAAAGTACTCAACCAAATGCAAAGTGTTAAATATTATCTGCAGTGTAGGTTGGAGATTATGTGTTAGGATTCTGGAGCAGATTACCTGAGTTTTGACCATAGCTTTGTCTCTTTTTACCTGTGTGATACAAGGCAACTTAAACTCTGTCTTTGTTTTCTCATCGGCAAGTGAGATGAGAAATCACATAATGTTGATGTGAAAATCAAAGCAGTTAACACATGTAATGGGCACAGAGCACAGCCTCTGGCAGGGTAAGTAACAGCGATCACACTAGCTGTTGTATTGTCACACACATGTCACACAAAATTGAATGTAGATGTAACTGCACTGGAGTGAATTACTTGGAAATTAAAAAAAATCCTGTATTTATGCCTCAAGCAATATATAATGGTTCTTTGTTAATCTAACAAACATATTTGATTATAAGCCATAGTGACAGTTTAAAAAATGTAGCAGTTATGTGTGAACATCTCTCAGAAGCTTACTTCTCTTGCTATTTGTATAAACTGCTCTCATTAATGCTGACCTATTCAGGTATGGTTTATAGAGTATTGGTCTTGACCACCGTATTTTTATCTAAATGGAAGGTTTTCAGCGCTGATACACATTAGAAACAATTGGGTCCGCCCGCCCCTCCCCAGACTAGTTGAATTGAAAAATTTGGGAATGGTGCTCAGGCATTGGTATTTTTTTATAAGCTCCTCAGGTAATTTTAATGTGCAGGCTGAATTGAAAACCACTGGCTTAGAGTAGTAGTAATTAAATACAGAGGGTGCCAAATATATATACACACACATTTTAAGAAAGGAAAAGACTGTATTAAAATTATAATCTTCAATATATACTGACAGCAAAAGATGAATACAAGTCATGTTTGACTTCAGCTATTACGAAAGGTGCTCAAAGTGGTCACCATCGGTGTCCAGACACTTCTGATTATGGCAAGCTACTGCTTGAGCAGCGTTGACCAAAACGTCCACTTGTATCCCTGTGCGTGCTTTTTCAATTTCTTCCCAACATACCGCCAGTGTAGCTCGTTTTTTATGGTACACCACACGCTTTAAGGTCCCCCCATAGGTAGAAGTTGAGGGGTGTTAAGTCAGGACAACGTGGGGGGAACTCAAACAACGTTCTTGAATTTCAAATACCCCTAAAAATGGTCTTGTGCTCCTCAAACAACTGTGCTTCTGCCATTTTCTTTGACTGTCCTGTCTGTCACATGGTGACACCAGCATTCATTTGATTAACTATCTTTTGAGTGAATGTCCTCCTACACATTGTTACTGTAATTTAATTCACCTTTGGAAAGTAATACATACATAACAGCACTTAAAATGCATATACATTTTTTGGCACCCCTGGTATATATTCATATCATTTAGCTTCTTATATTGATGTATAATCTTTTCATATTTAAGTAAATAAAATAACATGACTGTTTATGGATGTGTCATTAAAGGCAGACAGACTTACTGTTGCCATTAATTATGTAGCTTGTGGATATGTATTATAAAGCAGACGTGAGTTTGTTTTTAAATTATCTGTGGATTTTTTGTTTGCTTCTGACAAGACAAAGTGTTGTGTGTGTCAAAAAAGAACATAGAGACCCGGAATGTTAAAGAGGAGAGGGCCCCTTAAAGCATGTGTTGGAAAGAGGACACACTTTGAAGCCAATCCTGACTTGCAGTTACTAATTCATTAACTAGCTGTATGATCTTGGGGTACTTAACCAGTCTGAGCCTCAACATCTTCATCTCTGTAAAACTAAGATAACCGTGTATTTTGTACGATGATGACTGTGTTTCAAGGCGTGCGCGTGAGCAGACACACCAGGCACACAGGCCCCCCCGCCCCAAACCCTTGACTCCCTGCCTCCGCCCGGTCCCCGCACCATCTGGTACGGACATCCAGAGCACGGACTGTGTGGGAGCCTCTGCAGGGCCGTCTGAGCGCCTGGGGCCAGCTGCTGGGAACTGCTTCCTCCCACTCCTCGGGGATTGTGCTCTGGCTCTGTTGGGACTGTGTCAAGGCTAGCTGTTTGGCTCCCATGACCTCTCCTGAGCACAACATTTAGTCTGGGGGGAGGTGGGGGTCAGTGATTGCCGGCCAACTAGAGTGTAGTTGGCCAACTAGTGCTAATGAGACACGAAATGAAGATGGCTCCTTGTTGCCACGTGATGGAAGCTTTTGGGTACCTTCTGTTTGCGTCCCAGCTAACATGTGTGCGGGGCACAGATGGCCGCTTTCTCTTTCCTGTCCGTCGCTTTTCTGTGTCGTGAAGGGACAGTAAGACAATAAGAGGCCACTGTTTATGTCAGAGTTGGGGGGAAGCAGAGAAACATCACGGACTTCTTTTTGGTTTTCCTTTTACGATACGAATATTGGATTTTGTCTCCTTGCCCACCCTTGTCTTTCCAGCCCTTTAGCATAGGGCCATAAAATTATTAGGCCACACAGCTCTCCCGTTACACTTCCTTTGTGTTCTAGGAAGGAAGTTCATGGTTGTTTGTTACTATAGTTATAAAGCATAAGGCCTGGAGTCCTGGTCTTAGCTGTGATGCTGCTGCAATGTCCTGCCCACTTCTAGGCCTGGCTTTACCTCTAGCCTCAGTGTTAACTTGGAGAATTCTACTTTTACACTTGATCTTAGCCAAAAGGCCAAGAAGCAAGGAGAATTGTCCTTTGGCCATCATCTCTGTGGCTCGAGCTGAAGGTTTCATTGGAAATTTCCCTAAATTCGGCTTGCAGTTTCCTCCAACTCCTGGAAGAAGCACCGTTTTCTCCTTGTTACCAGTGGTGGTGGGTCTGCTGATTTTTCAGGTTGAGACATGACACTTGTGGGGCAGATGTCCTCATGTAAAGCCTGTGCTCTTCCACTCGATTATGGGACGCTTGAGGGCAGGAACCATGCTTTGCAGGTGAGCATGGTCACATGGTACTTTGTTTCCATTCATTCCCATGCACGCGTTGCAGGCGTAGGAACCTTATTTCAGAGGCCGAAGGAAATTGCACAGGGTCATCTAATGAGTCACAGAGCTGGATTTTGAACTCAGTTTTACCCTAAATCCTCCTTCTGAACTCCTTCTTAAAGGAAAGGTAAGGTACAGATGAGAGGACGGGGATCTGACCACAGAAGGTTGGGGCCTACGTGTGGGTCTTAAAGTCATGCTTTTAAGTTTAGGTCAGAGAGACCCTGAGATTATGTGGCGCTGTCTCTCACTGATTAAGCCATGGGCTGAGCCATCAGGCAAACTCTGAAGAAGATTCCAGTGAATCCATCGAGATAAGGCGTTTCTGAGGAGTCAGGTGTGTGTGGAAGTCAGCCCTGGCTTGCTAAAAGGTCGGGAGGTACCCTGCTGTCAGCTTCTATGCCTGTAGTTTGGACCCTCAGAATGTGCGCGCCAGCTTTGGCAGGCAATGGGACGGATACGTTAATAAATGCTTTATCAAGTTGAAGCTTTGTAGAATGTGCCCAGAGAACATTTTCCTTTTAATGTATTTGGAAACCATAAATTTAACTCCTGCTGGGGAGTAAAAATAATTGCTTCACAAAAGAAAAACAGTCAGCTCTTTAAATGGCTTAACTCCTTTCACAAACATGTGCTTTTTAATGACTGGGAAATTCCTGGTACAGGAAAAAAAAAGATGTCCTTTGGTACAAAGTGAGGTCATTCTAGTCTTCATTGGCCCTGTGCACTCTGGTTCCTGCTCTCTGTTCCATGTTTTGGGACCAGAGGTTATTGGAGGGATAATCCCCCTGTGGCTATTCGCTGCTTTTAGGGCCTGTTGCCAAAGAGAAAGTTATCTTAGCTCTAAAGCTGCCAAGTCAGTGCAAGAGGCCCCGGTCCCAGGGGTCCTGAGCCAGCGACTGATAATAACGTGGTTGATGCTGGCTGTGGGTTGGGTTTTTAAAGCACACTTTTCTTATTTTTTTTTTTTTAAAGTTTTTTTATTATAAAAATATATTTTTTTATGGTTAGACTTACTGGGGTGACACTGGTTAGCAAGAATTACATAGGCTCCAGGTGCACAGTCCTACAGTGCATCGTCCGTGTGTCGTGTTATGTGCTCACCACCCAGTCAGTTCTCTTCCCATCACCATAGATTTGACTCCCCCTCCCGCCTCCCTTTACCCTCAGGTCACCACTAAACTGTTGACCGTGTCCATGAGTTTCTGTTCATTTGTTTTTTCTTTGTTGCTTTCAGTTTTCTATTCCGCATATGAGTGAAGTCATACAGTTCTTTGTTTTTTTTCTGTCTGGCTGATCTCACTAAGCATGATGATCTCCAGGTCCATCGATTTTGTCGCAAATGGCAATATTTCATCTTTCTTATAAGTGAGTAATATTCCACTGAGTATATGCACCACGGCTCCTTTATCCAGTCATCTGTCACAGGGCACTTCGGTTGTTTCCATGTTTTGGCCACTGTGAACAGCGCTGCGATGAACATTGGGGTACAGAAGTCTTTGCGGACAAAGGTTTTAAGTTTTTGAGTGGGTCCCCAGAAGGGGGATTGCCGGGTCATGTGGTAGCTCCATCTCCAATTTCCTGAGGACCCTCCACACTGTCCCCCACAGTGGCTGCGCCCATTTGCACTCCCACCGGCAGTGTAAAGCACACTTTACACGTGCTCTCTGGTTGCTGTGTTTGTTACATCCTCTTCAGATTTCCCAACAGCTCCACTGCTCCTTGGTTCAGGGAGGAGTTGCTTTTCCTGGGTGCTGCGTTCTGTTTGCTTTGATTTTTATCCTGATGCGTAAAAGCACCTGTGCCAGTTTGAGGCCTCAGGTGCATCCCCATAACCTGGTATAAACCAAACACTGCTGTTGACAGAAATTGCCCTGTAGCTCTCTGCTTGAACACCCAGTTCCTACTAAATGAGTCCCTGAATTGGCGAAAGTAGAGGATGAGGCCTGAGCTGTGCTCAGGGTACGGGTCCTCCTAAATGACAGTGGGGAGTAGATCTCAGCGCATGCTCTCCATGCAGTTGAGAGTCACATTCCTCTAGCTCTTGGACATTTCTCACCAAGAAGTGTGTTGAGACTTTGCAGAGTGTTGGGTAGGGAGATGGTTCATCTCTCCTGGGTGCTTTCATAAAGAGGTGGACGTGGAGGGGGTTCAAGTGACCCTTTGTTAACAACCTCTGGAGTCTCCTATAAATTAAATATTTTTAAGATAGCCACTCTGAAAGGTTAGGGGTGGGAAGTGAACTGATGCTGCTTAACTATTAATACATCTCAGGCAGCAGCCCTGAGCTCAATTGCTTTTTGCTGATCACCTTTTAGACTTGTCTGGGTTCTCGTAGTTTAATGAGTGGTGGGCCCTAGGTCACCAAACCACCCTGCTTCCTCTCCTTGTGCAGGGTCTGTGTCAGAGTCATGACATCCCTCTAAAATTGATTTATGGCTGTAATGGGTCAGTATTTTGATAAGCCTTGGATAGCTTTTTTTTCCCCTTGCTTCATTGACTACAACTTGTTATTATTTTAAAAATCCACACTTTTGCCACAGAGAATTTATTTTTATTTATTATTATTTTTGGTCCTAACCTGCTAATAAAACCTGGATTTGGGATCTTGGAATTACTTTCATCGCTTCTTAGGTCTGAAACTCCAAGTTTGGGCTCTGGTGCCTAATTAACTTGATCTGGGGTTAAGAAACTCCACCTTCAGGTGTCACGGAGAGAAGAGGATTATACAGTTCGGTTGTGGGCTGTGTAGGTATTTGCTTCAGACCCCACTCCTAGCCCAGAGCACTTCTGATGCCACAAGGAGTCTCCAGAACCCTGGTTTGAAATCTCTCACATCACTGAGGCAGTCGGGCATGCTATGGGCATACTGACCTGTGTTTCTTAGTATGCCCACTGACCACTACCCCCAAGGCAGCCAATGCGTGTTTTGTTGAAACTTAATAGTTGGTACAAAAGAACGGGGCGGGGCGGCGGGGAGATGTGATGAGGACATGCTATTATATTTGAAATTGGGACATTCTGGGTAATTGCTGAGTGCCTCATGTTAGTTCCTGTGGGGAAAATACATGGCAAAATGCATAATGGGTTAATATTGCGAAGCAAAAACTCTTAGAGGTGTATCAGAAGCTACATATCTGCCTGTGATGCTCAGGATGGGGATGGCATGGATTTACTGATGACTTACTTTATTATTATTATTGTTATTCTGTAGCCTCAGACGATCCAGCAAACCCTCAAGAGGACGTTGCAGCATTATGAGCACCAAGTTATTGGGTAAGTAAAAATGGATTTTGGTCATTACTGGGGGCAAATTAAAGATAATTACTCAAACATAGCTGTTGAGCATGTGGTTTTCTGCCACCCAACTCAACCTTAGTTCACAGGGGCTGTGGTCTCAGTGTGGAATGGGGGCTCATGAGGGGCCCTTGGAGTGATTTCCTTTGGTTTATTTGTGTTTAATCCTTTAAATGAAATTTCCTTTTGTATTACTTTTTTTGGGGGGGGGGGTGGTCTTGTTGTGTTCTTACCCTCCCATTCTCATAATTTCTCTTGAACCTCATAATTTCACCTTAGTAATGTGGTCAGATTTAATGATTTCCACCAGGGGGCTTTAAATGGGATTTTAGAATCCATCAGTAAAGTTTAATAAAAATCATTACAAGTTTCATATAATTCAGTGAGAGGTATTGTTTTAGCTACAGTCACATGATATATATATGTATGTATATATCTGTATGTGTGTACACACACACACACACACACACACACACACACACAATTTCTTGACATCATTGCAATATGGTGTAAAGTAAGACTTGAGGTAAAAAAGAAACAAACAGGCATTTGAGGTCTCACCAGCACACAGAACTTTTAAGTAACTTTATCTCTTTTGTCAAGTGTGAGGATGACAGTTACTACATCAAGGATTAGATGTCAGGATTAAAAGAGAGAATTTCGATGCAAGTATTTTGTGAACAGAAAGTTCCAAATGAGTGGAAGGTGTACCTTCGAGTGGCTGTGGCGAGTACAGAACCCTCCGTCACTTGCTGGTGCAGTCCAGCTACTTAAACTGAATTCACAGACATTAGAGGCGATGCCTAGTTCAAATTCACCTTGCAGACATTCTCTAGGTGCTCCAGTGATGTATCTGGGTAAGATTTTCAGAACTTTTGAAACGTTAAGATTCAAACTTTGGTACCTCTTGAAATGCTTTTAGAAATCATTGAACATTTATGGCTAGAGGTCCTTGCCATGGGGATTAAGAATATATATTTTTGTCTGTGAGGATTGTGTGATTTTTTTCTTTTTACACAAAACAAAAGGGAAGAAAACTTCGTGGAAAAATAACCTCAGTACCTAGTACAAGGCCATGCACTTGAAGTACTTGTCATTTCAGAAGGAATTGCTTTGGAACTTGGTCCTATCCATCCTCAAGAGTGCAGTAGGAGGAAAAACATTTTATTTAAACTCATGAGATGGCTTTTAGTTTGAGGCCATGAGGGATTTTAAATAGTTTATTTTAATGGAGATAAAGAATGTCAAATTAATCTCTCCCCACACATTTTAAAATAAAACATCATCGCGCTCGTTTGATGGGCCGCTTTCCAAGTACGAAGTCAGTCAGCACACTTAGACGGGCTCCTGGTATGTGGTTAAGGACTGCGTGTTCGCTCCTCAGCTTATCATCATCATCATCATCATCATCATCATCATCGTTGTCATCATAAATATCTCTGTGACAGTACCAGTAACCAAATGCAAATCCTTTTTGGGAGTTAGGAATGTCTTCTCTATTCCAAAATCTAATAGTAACTGATGAAATAATATCATCTGTGAACTAAACTATGTCTTCATGACTGATTGGAGTGTGAATCTTCTAAATGTGATCAAAATGGACAATTAAACTAGATTATTAGACCAGAAAAAAACTCCTTTTCATTCCTAAGGTGGAGTTCTCTTTCATTGAAGTTAATGCCTCTCCCCTCCTCTCCGTCTGGGTGGTGATTCGTCGCTCGTGGCCTCCGTGGTCTTTGCGGGTTCTGCTGAGTGCAGACACAGTACGACAGAAACAGGGACTGTGACTCCGATGGGAAGGGGCGTCTTTTTGGCCGTCGGTTCCACATGGACACGTTGGCACGTTCTCACTTGGACTTGGGCTGCCCGCCGAGGGCCCGGCGCACCTCTGCGCGCTGCCTTTCTCGGCGCTCGGGTGGCTCGGCCGCGTACTTGCTCGCCTCGCCTTCGCCCTCGCCTGTCCGTCAGCCGCGGCGCCGGTGCCCTCCGTCCTCTGTGGCCTTTGAGACTCCGTCTTTCTGTTTCTCTTTTCAGTGCTGGGAAAGGAGGGCGGCTGTTAGCACTGACGTCCGGGTGGGAATGTGCTCTCCCGTGGGCTGTTGCCCTGCAGGCAATGCGGTTAGAGCCTTTTTGCTGTGGGTCTAACTGCAAAGGAGCGTGTTTCTTGCAGTTGAGGGGGTTTCAGGCCCCTGAGAAGAAGCACTGACAAGTCTTATTTTACGTGTTTCTGGGAGGTTAGGACGGAAGCGGGCCTTGGCTGCAGGCTTCCCAGCGCCTGGGTGCCTGGGGCTGTGGTGGCGAGTCCACACGGGTACGGGGGGCAGAGCCGGCCTTCCCCTTCCACCTTCCCACCGCCCTGCCTCTCCTTCCGGGGTCTGCCCTTGGGTCTGCCTTGTGTACCCCAGCTCGGAGTGGCACCACTGAGGAATTCCCGGGGCGGTAGCCCTCAGATGTCCAGTGTTCGAGGCCCGGACCTGAGTGCAGGGAGCAGGTGCTCCAGGGCCCTCGCAGACGGCGGGCTGGCAGGTAGTCGCCGACGGCGTCTCTTAGGGACCAAGGCCGCCTTCTCCGTCCCTCAGCAACTCCACCTTCGAATGTGCTTCTAGTCCAAGCGGGTCCGACCCGCAGGCCGCACGAGGCCCAGGACGGCTTTCATTGCGGCCCAACAGGAATTCTCGAACTTTCTTAAAACATGATGAGATTTTTTCTTTCTTTCTTTTGTTTTGTTTTAGCTCATGAGCTGCTGTTAGTGTGGGTGCATTGTGCACGTGGCCCAAGACAGTTCTTCCAGCGTGGCCCAGGGGAGCCGAAAGGTCGGGCACCCCTTACTCATTCACTTGTTCATTTATTTATTCACAGGCACCATTCAAGTTGGGAAAATGAGTGCAAAAATCATTCATTCATGCACCGTGACACATCTTCTCGTCATCTCCACTGTCACCATCGTCTCTCACCTAGACAGTCCCATCTAGTTTTCTGGCTTCTACTCCTCTCGCTTAACATATTTTCACTGCAGCAAAGTGATGAAAAAAATTAGATCCTGCCACTTTGTTATTTTAAACCAGTGGTTTCAATTTCTACCTCTAGAGTGCCTAACCCAGCTGTTCTCACTCATGTTTGTGCTGTGTTATTTCTACTGGTTTGTGGCTCACAAAAAAGGGATTACTATGGCAGTGTAGACAAAGCAGAGATTTCTTGAAAACCATGATGATTGGCAAACACATGGTAACCAACCTTTCCAAGATGTAAGCTTCATTCATGATATAGTTTAAACACTAAAGGTTAAAGACATATGAATATTTTATGCTTTTTCCCAGAATAAACATCATGGTGCTCATTCCATGGGTGGGACTGCTGCCAACTTCCTATTAGCCCGGGACACCATTTTCCTACAGTCATGTAAAATTAAATTCTATCACTCCAGTCATCACCGTGGGTCCCGTGTTTGTTTTATCCAGCCAACCTTCTGTTCTCTTTTTCTTTTGACAACTGAATAGGGATTAAACTAGAGTAATTTCTCTAAGAACATCAGGAGTGAAACTAGGAGTGGGTGAACCCTGATTATTCTGGGGAACAGACTTCGGTGATAGCACTTAGGGTTCCATGGTCAGGTCGGGGGCTGTAAATTATGTTACTGAAAACCCAGCCTCGCTCCTTTCCCATCGATTTATCCTGCTCTTGCAATACAAACAGGAAGGCAGATGAATCTCGATTTCTCTGGATTGCTCCCTGTGTTTGAGGCATACACCGGACACTTCCCCCTGTTATTTGATTTCGTCCTAACCACCTATTTCATAGAAGCACTGTGCGGAGAAGTAAATTGAGGCCGTGGGAGACAGAATTTTGCCCAGGGTCCCTCTGATGAGAATGGTGGCACTCGGTTTGAAAATGACGCCGAGTTTGTTTAACGCCCGTGCTGCCCATTTCCCCTTTTATTGGCTGAATCCTGCCTTCTAGAAACTGTAACAAGCATTTTGCCAAACTCTCTTATCAGAGTCTGAAGTCCGTGGGGTGTACAAATATAAAACCATTTCATTTTTCCTCTCCCATCACTTCCGACGTGATAGGACGAGGCGGTCCCTAAGGTGATAGCTGGGCCGGATTGCTCTGTTCCAAGACCTGTCAGGAAGCGGGAGTCCCCTGAAGACCCCTGCAGTCGTCGTTCTCATGCCGGCCTCTCTCTCACGGGCCGCTCTTTGCCTGGGTCGGGCTGAGGACCTCGGAGTGCGGGGCTGAGACTACGTGTGGGTGTTTGCTCTGCTCCAGGCCGTGCCTTTCTCGGTCCCGTTCTCTTCTGAGGTGTCGTGTGAGGCAAGGATGCAATGCGGACGTGGCAGGAGACTTTGTCCACCCACTGGAGGCTGTGCTAGTCCTTTCTGGCTGGGGTGCCCTCAGTGAGGTGCACGTATGGCTCCTCTTGGCTTCAGATACCTGCTCCCTGGAGCTGAGCACGGGACTCACCGTCCTGGTGGTGAGGTGACCGCCCCTGGTGGCAGCCCCTAGCCTGGGAAAGCCATGGGACAGGACCGCTCAAGCTCGCCTCTATTAGTGGCATCTCCCTAATCCACGGCAAACTTTTTTTTTTTTCCTTGTGAAATTGTGGGACTGTAGCCTACTCCTAATTAGGCTCTCCTTCTTTCCCCTGTTACTAACCCTGTCTCTGGAACCTTCTTTTTCTACTCAGTCAGGCATAGAGGGATGACCCAGAATTCCTCAGCATGTGTTCACTGAGGAACGTGACACCCCAACCCCAACTCGTGTCATGGTGGACCCCTCTCTCACCACCTGGGCTTCCACAAGGAAGACACCCCTTCTCGCCTTTTCTCATGGGGGAGGGGAGAAACAGTAACTGTACTCTCTTAGGCCGAGTCCTAACTCCCCGAGGATTTCCTTTTGGGGTTTTTCTGTTCCTTTTATCTGTAAGCTGGCGGTGGGGGTGACAGTGGGGGTAGCTATTCAGCCACTTCAGTGACTCTTGGAATGTGGGAGCATTTGGCTCCTGTTGTCTTCAGCTTTGGTGACTGAGCTCTACTTCAGAGACTTCTGGAGAAGTTCGAGTCAGCATTTAAGTACACAGGCATTTTGTCACTTAGTCCCCACAAGAACTCTAGGAGGAGTCCCTATTTTATGAGGGAAGAATGTTGGATGAACAGAGATTAGGTTACCTGCCCACATTCTCACAGGTAGAAAATGACCAAAAAAAAAAAAAAGTAAAATGAAGTTGAAGGGGAATAAGAGGGACAAATTTGCAGTCATAAAGTCAGTCACGGGGATTCGAGGATGCAATGTGCACTATGGTGAATGCAGTCAATAACGTCCAGATAACCTTGTACAATGACAGATGGGTACTATGAGTAGCGTGGTGATCACTAGGTATATTACTGTTGAATATGTTGTATGCCTGAAACTAATATAACACATATATTAATTATATGTTAATACAAAAAGAAAATGGTGAGACCATGACTCAAATTCTGTCAGACTCCAGTTTCTTTGCTTACTTGTTACCCATGACCCGTACTGCTATCTTCTTGACTGTGAAAGAGGTTAAGATGTATTAACTTTCAACACAGCTAGTGCCATGCACCAAATTAGTACTGTTAATTATTCTTTTTCTAGGCAATTTCTTTATAGAAACAGATTGTCAGCAGCTATGAAATACTCACATAAGGAAACATTAGTTACATAAAGCAGATATATTTTCTGGTTTTCTTCACGTATTTTCTTCCAGACATAGCTTTCTTATTAAGTACTGTCTCCAGTTCTAGGTCCACATATGCTGATGCTAATGGTGGGTCATGTCAGAATCGATGTCTTAAAGCTTCGGCTATTTTAAAATGTGATTACTCTGAGAGCATAGGCTATGCATATGCGCTCGTGCATGGGTATATGAGTGCATTCTCAGATGCTTCAAAAAATATCTCCATATGCTAACTTTGTTTTCTTCCTAGTTACAGGGATGCAGAAAAGAATTTCCACAATATCTCTAACAGATGCTCCTATGCAGACCGTTCCAACAGAGAGGAAATAGAAGATGTCTCAGGAATTCTTCAGTGTACGGCTAATATACTCGGTATGTTAACTGTATGTTTATACTGTGAAGAGGGAATGAATGGAGGAGAAAATAAGGGTGTCGGTGTCTGGAAAGTATCCAGCCATGTAATGAGAAAAATAGAGACATTTAGGGCTGGATTTTTTTCCCAGACAGTCCTCATATTTTCTGCTAAACAGAGGTTTGGAAGCTATGGCAAATTGAGACCTTGTCTTCAAGTGACTTAATTTCAGTACTCCTGAAGGTATTCAAGTGGAAGTTACATGTATGATGTTTACCTGGAGACTGAAAAGTATTACAGTAAAGATACATTCCAGGGAAACTCTTATAAATATTCGCGTGTTGCTGGTATTAGCTGCCTGTAATCCACACTTCTCTGGCTCTTAACCTTGGCTGAAATGGGACATCTTCTTGTCCTCTCTAAGCCCATTCTCTTATTGCTATTATGATTATGCCATTGTTTCTCCCAGAAACAATGGAGCTGGGGGTGGATTGTATGTATTTATAGTGGACTCAGAAGCAGTCAGGTCGTCTACTGAAGTCTGGGGTCAACTGTGCGTGGTGACATGTATGTCCACCTTTGGAGATACTAGTACTTATGATGGGGAGGGGGCTGTTCTGGATGCTCCCAAATGACTCAGGGGTGCTGCTGAAAACTACTGAATTAAGCAGCATTAAGGTATCATAATGAGCCATATTATCCTACTCCCTTACTATCTGGTATTCTTGGTGTGTGAGAGCCAAGTTGTATTATATGCAAAGTAGATACCTAAGCAGGAATGTGTTTTGCTCTAATGTCTTACAGAGGTATTTTAATAAAAAATACCTCGTTTCATTTGGGAGGGGGGCATTCTTTTTCTTAATGACTTGGGTAGGAATCTGTGGGGTGGTGGAGGGTGATGGTGGTGAAGAACAACTCTAAGGATCAGATGATGGAGACTGGGGCGTGACCTTCTTTCCCTTTAGAGTAAATACTTTCCCTGGAGACACCTGAGTCCCTTCTACAAACAGATGCCAGGTGACCTTAACCCACGAGTCTGCCAGATTTCTCTAACCATATCCTACTCCCAGAGGTAGACCTGCTTTAATACTCCAGCTGGAACTCTAGCTATCCAGGACTACACTGTCATCCTAAGTAACTTTTGTAAACACAGTCTGTTGTACTAAGAACATGGACTTTCTGTGAGGGGAGGCCTGTAGATGTAAGCGGATTGTCCATAATAGCATGCGAGATTGTAATAGTGAAAAGGGAGGCCAAGGATTTACTTAGCTCGATCTCATTATAGCTATGGGAATGTCGTTCTACCCAAGTAAACCTTCTCGCTGGAGAAGGTGAGGGATGGGCATTCCCAGAGAGCTCCTTACAGTTTTCCAATTTTGTATTTTCACAGCCTATCCCATCAGTAACATTTGTTTCTTGTGACACATCATGACTTTCACGGAGTGGGGTGAGATGATACCCCAGTACAAGGGGTATACCAGATTTTTGGCAGAGGGCTGTTTAATATTTTGAAAAGTTGCTATTTCCTTATCCAAGTTCTAAACATTTTCCTGCCCCTCATAGTTCCTTTTCTTATGCTCCCCACATTGAGAATCAGTGAGTTAGAGGGAGTAGGAGATGTTCAAGATAAATACATACAAGTGCTAATGGCTTCTGAGCCACGACTTGCCCACGAGTGTGCACAAAGAAACTCTAGGTCAGACAATTTGACATATAACCACCAGGTGGCACTGTGGCCCAGCACAGCCTTGTTGTCCTTCAAAAATTGCTGAGAGATGCAGATTAAGTCATGAGTGGAGAGAGCAGCAGGTAGCGTGCTACCTGATGATGTTAGAGAATGAATAGTTTTAAGTTACATTCTTACAATATTGTATAACAGAGTTTGGATTTCTATAAATATTACCTTTTTCTAGGAAAGAGATGTTAGGTCTGAGTTTTTTCCCTCTAAGTAACAGTGGGTTGTTTCTAAGATGTAAAGAGCACAACCTTGTAAAATTTAAATTTCTGAAGAATACAACTAAATGCCTTGTACCCGTGGACCAGATGCTGTCATGGATCCATCCTGTGATTCTGTGCCTAAGAGGTAGCTGTTCCCTTTGGAATAATGTCCTTTCATGACTCCTGAAATATAGACTCTCTGAGGACAAAGATAACAGCTTTATAGGTCATATCAATGAAAACTGTTTTTAACACATCACTGAACTGTGATTAATCTTAGCTTTCTTAAATTTCATTAAAAAAAAATTACATTTAAATTCTCCCATGCGAAGAGAGGAGATCTTTGAAACCTCTCCTGGAAAATACAGTTAAACACCTGGGATCCAATAGGGGAAGCCCTGAGTGGCACAGCCTCAGCTGAGAGATCCATGCATCACAAGAAAACAACCAAAGGTCAGAGAAAGCGGGGGCGGATGGAAAAGCGGGGCTGGAAACAGAACAGAAATGGGGCTGTCAATAACCAAAACAGTTTGGTATTGGCAGAAAAGCAGATATACAGACCAATGAAACAGAATAGAAAATGCATAAGTAAACTCAAACAGATGGACAGAGAATTTTTGACAAAGAAGTGAAAAATACACAGTGTGGAAAAGAAAGCCTCTTCAGTGAATGATGCTGGGAAAATTGGAAAACCACATGTGAAAGAATAAATCTGAACTGTGAATAGTTGCCATATACCAAAATTAATTCAAAATGGATTAAAGACCTCCACAAAAGACCCGAAACCATAAACTGTACAGAAGAAAATATCAGTACTAAACTTAGAGACCTCGGGTTCAGGGAGGACTTCTTGAACCTGACCTCAAAGGCAAGAGAA
>PVJL010001490.1:0-260129 GCA_004026885.1 Lyroderma lyra | reverse complement strand
TGCTGCCTGTTTTCTGTGTGGCCTGTGAGCCACACACATGGTTTTTATATTCTTAAATGTTTGGAAAAAATCAGAAGATGAACAGTCCTCTGTGACATTTGAAAATTATATGAAATACAAATTTGTGTCCGTCAGTAAAGTTTGAATCAGGACACGGCCGTGTTCATCTCTTTGCACATCATTCCTGGCTGCTTCCTTTAACTGCCTAGACCAGGGACTATTAGTTTACCAAGCCTAAAGTATTAGCTGTCCGGCCTTGGACTAGTTATCCCTTACCCATTGCTAAATAACAAATTACCTCGAAACTTAGTGGCTTAAAACAACATAGAGAGTGACTGTCTCAGAGTTTCTGTGGATCAGGAAGCTGGGTGTAGCTTAGCTAAGTCCTCCACTTCGGGGTCACCTGCAGGCTGCAATCAGCGTGCTGGCTGGGCTGTGGTTACCTCGGGGCTCAGTCGGGAAGGGCACTGCCCTCCAGTGCCTGTGGTCGCCGGCAGGATTCGGTTCCTCGGGGTTGTGGGACTGACAGCCCTCGCTCGATGCTGGCTGTTGGCTGAAGCTCCTTGCCGTGTGGGCCTGTCTCACAGGGTGGCTTGCTTCTTCAGACCCTGCAGGCTGGGACGGAAATAAGAGTCCACTAGGAAGAGGGAATGTTTTGTAACCTCATCATGAAGGTGCCAGCCTGTCATCTTTACTGTATGATACTGGTTATGGGGATGTCCCGAGGTGCAGCCCCCCCGCCAAGGGGAGGGCATTACACAAGGAGACAGTGGTCATTAGGGACCAACTTGGAGATCTGCCTACCATGTGTCCTTTACAAACCGTTTTAGGTAATTCATTTATTTGTCCTCCAAAGGCGTGTTTTCTCTTTAGGTAATTGTTTTAATACACTGATGTTGTGTGACATGCTATAGTATTCTAAAACGAAATCAAGTAGGAATTTATTATAGAGGTGGTTTTTTTTTTTGGGGGGGGTTGTGTATAGAATAATTACAAGTGTCTTATTTGTTACCCTGTTTTAAGAAGAGATTATATCTATTTTTTCCTTGGCTCTCTTATCCTTCTTACATACCTTTATGATAAAACCCTTTGTTGGCATATTTTATAAAGCTTTCTGGATTCTCCCACTATGCTGTTGGTTTGGGATTTTATTTTCCTTCCTCATTTTAGGTATTTTTGTACCCCATAACAACATCTATGTGTTTAGAGTTTTTTTTACTAGTTTACCCCCCCACCCCCGTCTATAAATGTTTGTCACAGTAGTCCTTCCCCTGCACCTTCTTCCAGATGACACAATTGCAGCAGCTTCAGACTAGCATCCGGCGGTAGGAGGGGTGTAGCAAGGAGCGGAGCAGGGTGAACATGACCCTTCCTGGGCACTCGTGTCCCCAGCTTGCTCTCTTACTTCCTTCCATCATCCCCCCGCCTCCCCTGCATCGTGTGGGGCGGGGCTGAATCATATGCATTATTAATTTGTCCTCTGAAACACACTCCCTGTCGGGCGGGTAGAGGTCTTAGAGCCCCAAATAAAACATGGGGCTGGGAGGACCGATAAGGTCCCCATGGACTGAGAGTAGAGGAAAATGCCTTTCAGATGGTGGGTGATAGCCACAGGGGCCCACGGGCGGGAGGCTCAGGACTCCTGGCGTCCCTGGCAGTCCACGTGCTGCTCTCAGTGGGTCTGCGATCTTGCAAGTGAAGTTCGTTTTATTGTTCCTATTTGCAGAGTTCAGTACTGTTTAAAACATGTGTAAGGGGAAACAGAGACAAACACTGCTGATATATCTGTTTAGTCTTTTTCGTCTGTATCATGTGGTATTCATACTAGAAATACAATTTCCTATTGTGCAGTTTTTGTGTAAGTTTAAAAGCATTATCCAATTACCAACGTTTCATAGTGGCTATATTATACACCACTGAGTAGGTAGATACACCATAATATGCTTTACATAATATGCTTTATTCCCCTAGTTTTGGTCAAAAAACTTGGATAAGTGAAGTTTCCTGAAAACTCTTTCTAATTCAGGCAAGCATATAGGTAGTTCTGTAATTCTGGGGCCACACGGAAACCAGGAAGTGAAAGTCGACAACATTCAGTCACGAAATAGGAAGGAACTGTGACCTTTTAAATGGAAGACAAACAGAAATAAAGGGCCCAGGAGAGTGCATGCTGTCTGCAGAAAAAGGGAAGAAGTTATCTGTAGGCATCTCCTGGATCTGTGTAAGCGAGGTCCTGGGTGAGCAGTGCGAAACAGTCAGACGTTCGTGCATAAATATCTGTGGAGGACTTACTGTGTGCTGAACAGTGTTCTAGCTTCTGGGAATAGCAGGAAACAAAACTGCTTTATTCCCAGGACGGCTTGGGGGAGGGGGGTCAAACGTGGTGATGGCAGGAGAACTGCTCGGGGGTGGCGAGCGCACCACGCAACACACAGAGATGCACCGTAGACTTGGACACCTGGAACCTGTGTAATTTACTAACCAGTGTCACCCCGACACATTTAACAACAAACAAAAAAACCCTACTCCCTTCGAGCTTACATTTTAGTGGGGAGGGATAAATAATAAACAAATAAATAATATCTAATAGTCCGTGAATTCCATGCAGAAAAATAGAACAAAGGAAAACGATGGAGAGTGTGGGGAAAACAGCTCATGGCTAAGGTGATTAGACAAGGCTGCTCCAATAAGGCGACCTGTCAGCAAAGACGTTAGTGGAGGGACGAGATGAGCATTGCCCACGATTGTTAGTACCACTGTCCTAAAGGTCACTGGTACTTTTTTATCGGGTCAGTTCTTTATTGCTATATTTTAATGAATGCACAAAATGTGCAAAATTTCATGGGTTCACTTTTTTCACCATATTTTATTCTGAAAATTTTCAAAGAATTTATTACCATGGACACGCACATACTCACTGCCACGATTCTACCATATTTTATGGTCCTTGTTTATTACATATCTACCCATCCATCCATCCGTTACTCTCTTTCAGGTTTGATTTTAATCTTGATGTTCTTACCCTTTACCCCATAAATTCCTAAGCTAATCAGTGGTGGATTTCTCTACCATAAGGGTTTTCAGAAATTTAACATTCATGAGTAGGAAGACATTGTATATTAATTTTTACATTATTAATAGATTTTCATTTCATTTCATGTTTTTTTACATGTAATTCTTCAGTCCATTTGGACTTGACCTGGGGTTGTGGCCTAAGGCAAGGCTCTTCCTTGTTGATTTATTTCCCAAACAACTGGTCTCCCCAACACATTTGTCAAACAGTGACACCTTTCCTGGTGTGGGCTGGTCCCTGTTTAAAAACCATAGAGTTTTTCTATATGCTGGATATTTTTCAAGTTGTCTTTTCTGTTCACTTGATTTGATTGTTAGCTTATTTTACTAGCACTTTCACAATTTTGTTTTATAATACATTTTAATATGTACTTAGGCAAATCCTGCCCAATTACTTTCTTTCTCAAAATGTTCTTAGCTATGTTATATGCTTTTTCTTATAAATAAATATTATTATCCATAATTCTAAAATACCTGGTTGCAGTTTATTTTCATATATGTATATTTCTTGCTTTTCTGAGAGGAATCTTTCCTCATCTGTAAAACAGGGATGATAGCAGCAGCCTTTTAATAGGATCGTTATGTGGATTAAATAACATACACGAGAAGTGGTCAGCGTGATACGTCTACTGGGTCCGCCTGTTCTGGTTGTCCAGAGGCCTCTGTGATTTTTTTGGGAAGTCAGAAAATGGTTTTAGGTTATTACCAATTCAGAAATCAGGCACATGGGAAGAGGCAGAGCAGCAGCAGCACCCGAGAAATGTGTCCCTGCTCATGTTGCAGGACACTCTAGAGCTGCTAGGACGAGGCACTCCCTGCGCTCCCGCCTGCGTCCACCTCCACTGTGCCAGTTCTGCATGCCCACAGCGGTCTGGGGTTCAGACTGGCATTCACACTCATAGGGCGCGTAGGGCTGGAATCTGGCACCAGTTTTCCTTCCTAGAAGGATACAGGTCAGGAAACAGTGTATCAGCCTGACAGCATCAAACACGGCTTCTTCTGGGGTCCTTCCAGTTACCTACATAGTGTCCCAGCTCAGAAAGGACACACAGCCATTAGTGATGACACCAGTGGAGGGTGTGTGACCACCCAGCACGGAGAGTCAACCCAGGAACTGTATCTCAGAACTCCCTTGAGCGTGGCTTCCAGCCCCACAAGGACACCCTCGGGGACAAGAGAGAAGGCACAGAAGCTTACGTTTACTGGAAGTGTTGGCAGTGGGCCAGGACCGGAGAGCCTCGGCGCCCATGGGCCTGCTCAGACCTCTCGGACCAGGTGACCTCACAGCAGCCAGCACGGCAGACATTTCCTGTTTATCTTGACCCAGTGGGTTTCACAGAAACAGTATAAGCCAGGGTGGGTGCCCACCAGCGTCTGCTCGGTTCTGTGCCTGCCAGTTCTGGCCACACCCAAGGCGAGGCTTTGGGACTGTCACTGCTGCTGCTTCATGTTCCCTCATCAGCTCTTTTCAACAGGAATTCCTTCAACTCAGTTTCTTCCTGATCGGATCCTGGCCCCATGTGACTCTCCAACTCTCGTTCCCTGCACGGGGGCCCTGCCCCACACCCAGCTTGCACACTGATGCTGTCGTCTGTGTGCCCAGACCACTTCCCTGAGGTGTGCGTGGGGCTCTTCCTGCCCCTCTCTCTAGCCTTGGCATCAATGTCTTCTGTGACCTTAGAACAAATTCACATCATTTCATCAAGAAGCTTGATGATCCTGAGCTTTTACTTTGCCTAGTCAAGAGCCAACTTGTCGCTATCTCTAAGTGCCACTTGCCTTCTGGGGCCGCCTCTGCTTTACTGTAGCGGGTAACGAAGCAGGTGCTTGCATCCCGCAAGGAGCCGCCAGCTCTGGTGCTCGTTGGCAGATCGCGAGAGCGGAGCCACGTGCAGGTGGTCTGACTCTCCCGTCTTCCTCCCGCCTGCATTCCTGCGGGCCCCGGATGTTCGCTGGCACGCAGGGAAAGAAGTGAGGCAGGTACTGTTGGGGTTCTTTCTCGTCCTTTCAAATCTGAGGGCTGAACTCCCCTGAATTTAAGAGCTGTCTCCATTGTGAAATCTTCCATCAGAAAGTCTAGTCTACAGATAGGAGGTCTAATCTAGCCCCTTCCTTTTTTTTTTTGCTATTAAGTATTCGGAATGGTGGCTTCTATTAGGGTGGATTTATATTGAAAAATGAACCAGTACTTTTTGTGTCAGCTTATTTGGGTTTCAGAAATTTGATTTCACATTTTAAATATTTTTATCTCCGTTTTTCACATATCGTTTCATTTCAAAATGCGTTGCCCTATACTTGTTTTTGCTAAGAATACCATCACTATGACTTCATCCTGTGTTGTTTTAACAGCAACTTTTATCTGCCTACAGGAGAATATTAAAAAGCGAGCCTCCGTACCCCCAAGAAATGAGTGCTTTAGCTAAAGACCTAATTCAGCGTCTTTTGATGAAAGATCCCAAGAAAAGATTGGGATGTGGTCCACGTGATGCGGATGAAATCAAAGAACATCTCTTTTTTCAGGTGAAATTTCTTACACAGGTGGTCTTACATGCTGCGCTGTTTTCAGGGTGCTCAGCATTCTTGGTAAATTGAGTGAACGTGGTCCCTTTTGGAGTCACTTTCTTCTATTTTCATGTACGTCGTGCCTTTGTAAAATGACAAGGACCCTTTTGGAAGGATCTAAAGTCTACCTGTAGAGACCTAAATGGTCTTTTCCTCCTTAAACGGAGCGCGAGTCGGGAGGATCATAACATTTGATTTTTCTACATCCTGCAGTCGCCCTTTGAGCAATGTGGGCTTTTTCATCCCCCACCCCTCGCCGTGCAGTTGAAAATCCAAGTATAACTTTTGACGGCCCCCAAACGTAACTATAGTCATCCCTCAGTATCCTCAAGGAGATTGGTTATGGCCACCCCCTCTTCCTGGGACACCAAACTCTGAGGATACTAAAGTCCCTCATGTGAAAGGGTATAGAACAGTGCATACAGCTGGCCCTTCACATCGGAGACTCCCACCCACGGATCAAAAATACTGTTTTGGATTCATGGTTGGTTGAATCCTTGATTTCAAAAACCAGGATGAGAAAGGGCCAACTGAATATTTATTGAAAAAACACTCCATGTGTAAGTGGACCCTTGCGGTTCAAACCCCAGTTCTTCAAGGGTCAAGTCTAATTGCATAGAGTTTTTGAGTATTGGTTTCCATTTATGATCTTGAGATTTAGGCAGGTGGACTGAGAAGACTTTTATTGTACTTCTTTATTTCACTCTCAGTTCATGAGCCACTGTGCTACACCTTTTAGACCAGCGGGTCTCAACCTGTGGGTCACAACCTCTTTGGGGGTCGAACGATCCTCTCACAGGGGTCGCCTAAGACCCTCGGAAAGCACATATCAGATATTTACATGACGATCCATAACAGGAGCAACATGACAGCTATGACGTAGCAATGACAATAATTGTATGGGGGTCACCCCAGCATGAGGAGCTGTATGAAAGGGCCGCAGCATCAAGAAGGCTGAGAACCGCTGTTCTAGATAGTGATTTCATCTCATCTTGTTTTGCCGGGAGAAATCTTAGAAAATTCAAAATCTGCCTATTTCTCATTTATGTATCTGCAACCCATAGGGAATTACTCATTTATTTTCTTGTACTTAAGATACTGCTTTTCTTATTCTGAAAAAGCCTAATGAGACCATTCTATAGCACACAAAAAAAAAAAAAAAAAAAAAAAAAAAAAAAAAAAAAAAAAAAAAAAAAAAAAAAAAAAAAAAAAAAAAAAAAAAAAAAAAAAAAAAAAAAAAAAAAAAAAAAAAAAAAAAAAAAAAAAAAAAAAACGCCCAAATTTAGATAACTTGGGGGGAAAGTTAAATTGACTGAGTTGGCTAGTTAGTTCAGTCTAAATCGTCAACCTGGGATTCCGTGACCTTAATTTCTAAAACCCTGAGCTTATGATTTTGAAATAATTTAATCATATCAACAAGCATGACCTAAATATTTATGGTCTAAAGGAACAGTCCAAGTTTTATTTTTATTCTGCAAACCGAGCTTTTACATTATTAGCACCAAAACAGATGAAAATAGCATGGCAACACAAACACTGTTGTAGAGTAAGCTTTCATGTTGTTATTTATTTATTTTTTTTTAATACAGAAAAACAGTGACTAAGGATAAGAATGATCTCTCTGTACTTCTGTGCTCAGAAAAGAGCACATTTATTTCATTCTTTTAGTGTAATCATTTTTAAAATTTTTGTTGTACATCTTATAGAAGTTCATAGTGAGAAATACATTTAGAATAAAATTAATTTCTCAGTATGTACATTTCATAGGTTCATGTGGCTCAGAAAGGTTAATGTTTGAACAAATGATTTTGAATACCTTTTTGAGATGTTTGGCTCAAAAATTAATAATGTAAAATTTAAGTATTCAAGCAAAATACCCCCCAATCATATTGGCCTGGGATCTTTGTCTCCATGGTTCCCTGTATTTGTGAATATTCTATCTTTCATGTTAAACAAATTTCTTTTTCCTATAGCTTGGAATAGTCACTTTAGACTATTTAATTGCCTTGACTTTTTTAAATGACAGGGACACTTTAGGAAAGAACAGAATTTGACTTGTGAAGACCTAAACAGAGTACAGGTGGAGAGGATCATAATAGCATTCAATTTTCTGCATACTCAGTGTTCTCTTGCTAACAGCATATTTCCTTAAATTACTCCTTTATTCTAGAAGTTTCTCTTGGTGTATGTACAATAGCCAAGCACAAATCATATGCTTATAATAGAAAATGTCACAGCCACATTGAAGAAAGAACACAAACTAGAAAGTTAAGTGACTGTGTTCGAATCCTGACCCTTCCACAGCTAATGTTTAAGTGAAACAGTTCTTATTTCCAAGCTTCAATTTCCATCTGGATCAAATGAAGGAGATAAACTAACTAATCTCTAAAACCCATTCCAGCTGAAAAATTTGAAGATCTGTAATTTTAATGATTTTATCTTAATTGCCTCTACAAGAGGGCATAGTAACATTTTATGGTCATTGATTAAACTTACTGAATATCATCAACCTAGAAATGCTAGTTTCACATTTTGCTGTCTCTGAAATCAGTATGCATCTTACAACGGACATATTACTGTTCTAACTGGTAATGCTTTTACTTTCTTAATTGTCCATAAAATAATGGTATGTATTTTATAATACTATCAGTGATAACATCTTAGATTCAAAGAAATATATTAATAGGATATCTGTAGGACTCAATTCAGGTAAGTATCATCTGAGGTTATTTTAAGTAATAGAAGGAGCATAAAGTAAACAGCAGAAGCTTGAATTTGAATAACGAAAGACAGCAGCGTATCAGACAATAAGTCTGACGTGGATAGAAAGAAGGTTTAGGTGATCCCCTGGGGAAGACCAGAGGCAATGCTTGAATACAGTTGGATAAAAAGAGAGTGATTACAGCAGTGTGTTAGTATTATTTAAACCTATCGATGTAAACAAATGTGTGACTTATAGTGAGTTTATTTCCTTATCTGCCCAGATGACCAGGAGGAAAAGCAAGCACAGGAGGAGAGCTAGTTAACACTGCCTCCAGAAAATAGGACTGTGCCTGTAGATGTCATACTCCTATCCACAGAGCCTTTTAAAGCCCTTTATTACAGTTTTGTTTTCTTTTTGTTTTGGCTTAATACCTTTCTCTGGAGGCTCAGATCAAATGTAATTTTTATTACAACTAAGAGTAAACTCGGTGTCCTGGTGCCCCCTAGAGGACACACGGAGACTCCACAGTGATGGAAAAGCCATCTGCACTTCCAGACACAAGGTTGTCTGGAGCGAAAGCTGCAGTCGGAAAATGGACTCATGCTTATGAAACGATCGTTTCGTAGTCATTAGTTTAAACTATATGCCTCTCTTCTTACTAATCAATGAAAGCCTTAATCTGGTGTTATTATTCTTAGAAAATATATTTGGACTTGACTGGTTTCTGCTGTTTCTAATTTTCTTTCTGTTTTAGAAAATCAATTGGGATGATTTAGCTGCCAAGAAAGTGCCCGCGCCCTTTAAACCCGTCATCCGAGATGAGTTAGATGTGAGTAACTTTGCAGAAGAGTTCACAGAAATGGATCCCACCTACTCTCCCGCAGCACTGCCCCAGAGCTCCGAGCGGCTGTTTCAGGTAACGCCCAGGCAGGTGCCCCGGCCACGGGTACGTCAAAAGCAGAGGCTGATTCTCCCATGTGAGAGGGTTTGGGGCATCTTAAAAACATATTTCCCAGTCTCTTCAAAATCATTAAATACAGATAATGCACATTGTTAACTGAAGCTTATGATTTGTTAAACAGCAGCTACTGTGTATGTGTTTATTTTTGACATAAAGAAGTGTTGCTTTTGTACCTGAAATTTTATTCTGTTCAGGCTCTATTATAGAAAATACAGTACTACTCTATTTTATCTCCATTCATCTACAGTATTCTTTATTTTTTTAAAATTAAATTTGACATTTAATACTATTTTATTAGTTTCAGGTGTACCGCATAGTGGTTAGACATACATATAATTTATGAAGCGATCCCCTGATAAGTCTGGGACCCACTGGCACTATACAGTTATCTTTGACTGTATTCCCTATGCTTTACACCCCGTGACTATTTTGTGACTGCCCATTTGCACTTCTTAATCCCTTCCCCTTTTTCACCCAACCCGCAAGCCCCTTCCCATCTGGCAACCATCAGCTTGTCTGTATCTACGAGTTCATTTCTGTTTTGTTTGTTGTTGTTGTTTATTTTATTCTTTAGATTTCACATGTAAGTGAGATCAGATGATATTTTTCTTTCTCAGTCTGACTTATTTCATTTAGCATGATACCTGCTAGGTCCCTCCATGTTGTTGTAAATGAAAAGATTCTATTTTTAATGGCTGAGTAATATTCCATTGTACATACATACCACATCTTCTGCTACATATGTGGTACATTCTATTGATGGGCATTTCAGTTGCTTGCATATCTTGGCTCTTGTAAATCATTCTGCAGTGAACATAGGGGCTTATATCTCTTTTCAAATTAGTGTTTTAGATTTCTTCTGATAAATACCCAGCAGTAGAATTGCCAGGTCATAGGCAGTTAGTTCTATTCTTAGTCTCTTTGAGGAACCGCCAGGCTTGTTTCCAGAGCAGCTGTACCGGTTTGCAGTCCCACCAACTGCACATGAGACCCCTTTTCACCATCCTCTCCCATCATTTGTTCTTTGATTTATTGATGATAGCTATTCTGATAGATGTAAGGTGGCATCTCATTGTGGTTTTAATTAGTATTTATTTCTCCGATGATTAATGATGTTGAGCATATTTTCATATATCTATTGGTCATCTCTATGTTCTCTTTGGAGAAATGTCTATTCAGGTCCTCTGCCCATGTTTTAATTCGAATTATTTGGTTTTTTTGGTGTTGAGTTGTATGAGTTTTTAAATAAATTTTGGATATTAAGCTCTTATCAAATTATCATTAGCAAATGTCTTCGTCCATTCGGTAGGATGTCCTTTAGTTTTGTTGATGGTTTCCTCTCCTGTGCATAAAGGTTTTTAGTTTGATATAGTCTCATTTGTTTATTTTTTCTTTTGTTTCTCTTGCCCAGATATACCAGAAAAGAATATTACTAAGGTCAGTGTTGGAGAGTTTACTGCCTCTGTTTTCTTCTAGCAGTTTTATGGTTTCGGGTCTTGAGTTTATTCTTATGTATAGAATAAGAAGATAGTCCAGTTTCATTTCTTTTCTTTTCTTTTCTTTTCTTTTTTTGCATGTATCTGTCCAGTTTTCCCAACACCATTTATTGAAGAGACTGTCTTTACCCCATTGTATACTCTTGCCTCCTTTGTCATAATTTAAATGACCATGTAGTCATGGGTCTATTTCTGGGTTCTCTATTCTGTTCATTAATCTCGGTGTCTGTATTTGTGCCAATTCCATGCTGTTTAATTACTATAGCTTTGTGATATAGTTTGATATCAGGTAGCATGTTACTTCCAGCCTTGTTCTTCTTTCTCAAGAATACCATGGCTGTTCAGGGTCTTTTGTGGTTCCATACAAATTTTAGGGTTATTTGTTCTAATTCTGTGAAAAATGCCATTGATAGGGATTACATTGAATCTGTAGGTTGCTTTGAGTAGTATGGACATTTAAACTATTAATACATTATTTCTTGCTATCCATCAGCATGGTGTATACTTCCATTTATTTGTATCTTCTTCAATGTCTTATAATTTTCTGAATACAGGGTTTTTATCTCCTTGGTTCAATTTATTCCTAGCTATTTTTTTATGCACTTGTAAATGGGATTGTTTTCTTAGTTTCTCTTGCTGCTAGTTCATTATTGGTGTATAAAAATGCATCCAATTTCTGAATATTAATTTTGTATCCTGCTGCTTTACTGAATTCATTTATCAGTTCTGATAGTTTTTTGGTGGAGTCTTTGGGGTTTTCTGTATATACATGTACAATATTCTTTAGTTCATAAGCAATGTTATCTGATTCTTTATTTTCAGTGAATAATCATAAAGTCCCTTTCTAAAACAAATATTTAGAAAGGATTTTATATTTAGAAAAGAATCTTCCTCAGACTTAAGATGCAGTATTCTAGTCCAAGGAAACATAATAAGAGTCAGATAATTGCTAAATTAGACACCAACTGTAATGAAACTTGCTGTTTTTTTCTAGTTTGAAAAACAGTAGTACTTGGACCACCGTGCTTAATACCCTAACTCTACCTTTTTTTGAGAAGTTAGTTGTGTTTATAAACAAACTTTTTATCAGCAGTGCACACAAGTCACAGCTATGACTCAGACTGTGGGAGTGTAATAGAAAAGAAGTGTTTTTCTGCCTTTAACTTTGAATTGGTTTAATTCGACCAGAAGATGGCATTATCTCCTTTGGAAAAGCATTTTTCTATTAATTTGAAATAACTTGCATTTTAGATTACAAATAAAATTAGATTTATCTTAACAAGTATTTGAACATTTTTTTATTTCTTTTTATTTAATCAAGTGTATGCTAAACTGGAAAATTGCAAATCTGTATTTGTGACCTTTCCTTTTGTTTTTCAGGGCTACTCCTTCGTCGCCCCTTCTATCCTGTTCAAGCGTAATGCAGCTGTCATAGATCCTCTTCAGTTCCACCTGGGAGTCGAACGTCCTGGCGTGACGAATGTTGCCAGGAGTGCGATGATGAAGGTATATACATGCAGTTAATTAAATGGCATGTTACAGTTTGAATACTAATACTAATTAGCATTCTCAAGTCCAGTAAATGTAATAGACTTAGCATTCAACTAAGGTGCAATTTGAAGAAATGAATTTAAAAAAAAAAACAGCAACATTTGTCCTAGAAAATCATTCACACCAATTTGAATGAGCTCCATTTTACAATGACAGGAAATTATGTATCTTAAGTAAATGACATAGGTGATCATAGAAATAAGCTCAAGTTAGATGAATTATAGATTATAAATGTATTCCATTTCACACTCATTAACATTAGTAATGGCCTGTTATTACAATCTACAATTGTATTTATCCCTCTGTGTTACTGATATTTTCTTCAGTTAAAATGATATTGGTTTCTTATCAGGACTCTCCATTCTATCAGCACTATGACCTAGATCTGAAGGACAAACCACTGGGAGAAGGCAGTTTTTCAATTTGTCGAAAGTGCATACACAAGAAAAGTAACCAAGCATTTGCAGTCAAAATAATCAGCAAAAGGTATGACCATTGCTGACAGTCTTTCGTGTTCATCCGAGTCAATGGATTCTGCAAGCAATGATTTTTATTTAACAGGAAATCAGTGGTGTATTGTAAGGCTTTTCACCCACAGGTGTAGCCAGTCAGCAACGCAGTTGGTCTCTGTACTTCTGTCGCTGGCAGGTATTGTCTGATGACGTAATCTATTCTAGACGTAAATCATAGTGCGATATACTTCTGACTTCAGTATGAGAAGACTTCGTTGTGGCAGAGGGCAGACTTGCTTCGTGAGGCCAGCAGCTGTTGCCATTCCTGTTCTTTGTATATTTGAAATCCTTTTTTTCTCTGAAATTATTTAGCAGTCTTCTGGTTGCTTTGAGAGTCAGCTAGTTGTTTTTGTAACTGGCGATTCCCTCCATGATTACGTTCTCTGGTTACCAAGTTGCCAGGCAAGTAGGGCACCCGTTTCTTCGTGTGCCGAGCTTTCTTCTGACTCAGAAGTAATCATTTTCTCAAGAATAATGTGTTACTTGTTCTGGTGGGCGGTGTGACTCATTCCTTTCATGGAAACCTCCTGATACTTTGACACTTACATTCTGAATATATTGTAAATAAAAACAGACTTAGGCTTGGGCAATAATGACATAAAAAACTTGGTGAAGAGTTTTGTAGAGGCTAATTATTTTATTTTGTAGGATGGAAGCCAACACTCAGAAGGAAATCACAGCTCTGAAACTCTGTGAAGGGCACCCCAATATCGTGAAATTGCATGAAGTTTTTCATGATCAGGTAGTCCACATTTTTTTCTATTCATAGTAATTCACATTCAGGTTTCTACTTTGCACCAGTTTTGTTGGTACTGCTGAGTTGGAGTCAAGACTATGGGACCTCACCCAGAGGGCAGAGAAAGCACTCCACACACACGCTCACCCACCCCCAAATCACTGCGCCCTCTCACTCCTCCTCTTCTCATGTGGTAGTGGTCACATAGGACCTGGAAGGAGGACAGAGGGGCCCATTGTCACTGCCACCTTGTGCTTATTGCCAGCTCAGCTGCCGCCACCGTAGCTAATCACTTAGACCTCCCAGGGCGCAGGTATTGTCCGCCTGCACCTTCCCTTTGACTTCTAGACTAGAACGTAGAGAGCCTTAAGCATGATGAGTGCAAGCTGAAGAGCAAACCAGCCACAAAAGCACAGAGGCACTCCCCTCTCATCTCCATATTCCCAGGGACAGTTTCCGCTCAGGCCACAGGCCGTGTCACGCTGCCCCCTCTTAAAACTCCCAGTCCTGCTTTGAAACAGGAACCTAAGAGGCACATGTAACTTTGGATATGGGAGAAGTTCCATTGTGTCAGGTCTCTGTCACCTCCCCAGTTCCTACACTGTCATCTTCCATGACAGAAATTGCTCTGTTACAGTTCCCTTTCCCCGGGGACTGAGTCGGGTGAGACAGCCCTAATGAAGACAGCATTCTGGGCACAAGAGCTAAAACCAGTCCTGGGTATGGTTTGCTCTGACTTGACCAGAGAAGAAACTGAGATTCAGAATGGTCATGAGACTTTTTCAAGTCAGTGAAAAAAAATCTAGTTGGGAAAAGCTGGTCTCTGGTCTGGGCCCTCTTTGTTGTGCTGCTGTGACATCTATGTCCTGGGATAGCTCTAGCCCCATTCTCTGCCACACTGAAGTTTTACCCCAAGTGTGGTACCCAGGAATGATGCATCCCTGTGAAGCCAGGTGCTGGTAGCATCGTAACCAGGCTAACTGCTGCCGTTTCCGGTCATGCACCTTACGTGGTGGTCCAGGTCCTGCCCCAGATCCTGCCCCAGATCCTCTGCGTGTTGCCTTACCCAGTCCTTACAGCGACACCGTGAGGTGAGGAAACAAACTCACCGAAGTTACACAACAGGGTCTCCCCGGTTGTAAGTGGTAATGCTGGGATCTGAACCGCTGAAAAAAATTCTACTCTCGCCCCAGCATTGAATATTTTGTGCAAAATTTGGGCCAAAATAAGAATTTCACATAGAATCGATTATAGTTATAATTTGTTAGTTTCTCCCTAACTACCCTATAAATGAACCTAAAACAACTAAATAACAAATAAACTTGCAGAAAACATATAGGGACACCCCGCCCCTGCAGTTGACTTAGGTTGACAGCTGCGCCAAAAGGGTGAATTACTTTGCTGCCTGGTTTTCACATCAGGTGGGTAAGCTAAAATAATATCATCGACTTCGTGCTCTTTGGGTCCCGTGGCCAGAACAGAAACATCTCTGTAGCAAGGACTCAGTAGGAACTTCTTTCCCTGTTCCTCTGCTGTCTCCATCTCACTGGGCTGCTCAGCTGCAGGGGAGGTAGTGAGTCCCCTGTACACTGGAAGTGCTCATGAAGAGCCTGGATGGTCTCCTGATGAAGAGGATTCACATGTCAATCAAGGGACTGGTGAATGGCTCTCAGCACCCGCCCCTCTGGTTCTGTAGCTGTGCCCCTAGCTGGACCTCGGACTTCTAGGCAGGTGTCCCATCTCAGGAACCGCATCCCTAATTGTGTTCACGTCACAGATTTAATTTATTATTTGCTGCTTTCATATTAAAGAGTTACTAGAATATAAATTGCCTCATGATGAAATCACATAGGTGCTAGTATAAATACATCACCGTTCTAACATGCAGGTGTTGGTATCTTGGGTTATTTTTCCCAGGATGGTCACAGAGTTGCCTACCAAGCCACACAGTCTCCTTTCAGCTAGAGTGTGTGAAATGGATCGAGGGTGGGTCTTCAGCCTTTGACTGTACAGCCGCTAGTTCCCTCTGTGTCCTGTGATGTGTGCTTCACTCCTGTTAGTTTCCTAGTGCTGCCGTAACATTACCACCAACCTTAAACAGTCCAAGGGTACTGTCTGACCGTCTGACGGTTAGAAGTTCAAGATCAGCCTCACTGCTGTGAAGTGAGCGTGTCCACAAGGCTGGTTCCTTCCGAAGGCCCGAAGAGACAGTCTCTTCCTGCCGTTTTTAGCTTCCTAGAGACTGCCCATATCTCCTGGTTCGTGGCCCTTCCGTGCATCACTCCAATCTCGTTTCCATAGTCCCATCTCACGCTGCAGACTCTGATGGATGATGGAGATACTCTCCTCATCTGCAGTTTCACTCTAGTCATATCCACAAAGTCCCTTTACTGTTCTGTGGTGACATCCACAGGTTCTGGGGAGGAGGATATGGGCATCTTTGGAGGGCCGTTATTCAAGCTCCCACATACACATTTTCTCACTGTGATCTACATTTTATTGGTAAGGGCCCTAAAGTTCATAGAGGTAAAGTAACATCCCCAAGGTCATAAGTACGTAGCACAACTGACATTCAGATCCAGGTTTGAATCTAAGACCTGTCTTTCAAACCATTAAAGGTATTGCCCTCCTTTTTTTTTCTTTTTAAGCTTACAGGCATATCTATTCAGCAGACCTTCACCTGTGACCTTACTTGTCTGATGTAGAAACTCAGATTGGCTTGGTCTTCCGTAGGCCTGGCAACACTTCTCGTATTAAAAGGGTTGTTCACCATTTGCAATTTGCACAGTATGTGCAGGATGACTTATTTATAATTGTCTTTTTATGAAGCAGTTTCTCTGGATTTTGCTGATTCAGAGTGAGATGTATTTTGCTTATTGAAGTGACACTGGTGCTATAATCTTAATACTGATTTGATCTATCTCTTTTTAAACCATTTGTGTTCATTTGAAAGCTGATATAATTCCTTTGCTTTTCAATAGCTCCTATGTTTTCTTTATGGAAATGTATGCAAAGCATAGTAAGCATATTAACTGTTTATTTAAGTAAAATAATGCCTTTGGGATCAAAAGTAATTACTTTTCAAAAACCCCACAGTGAGTTTTGTTTAGTTGCCATAGGTATTAACAGGAACCCCGAAACTCATCTGTTGAATCCTAAAAAGAGGTTTAAAGTGACATCACCAAGCAGTGCCTTTTTTAAAAAGTAAATTGGCCATTAAATGTGTGTGCCAGGCATCCCCATGGACAGTCACTCATATTCCATCAGGACTCACCCGTATTACTTAAAGCCGTCCAGTTCACATTGTCATCAGAGCCAGGGCACACTTTAAAAAGAGATACGTAAACTTGATAGTGTTGGAAAAGAATTCAAATGAAAGAATTAGTCAAGGAAAGGACATGTACAGATTTCACTGCGGCACTTGAAATTTTCCGTTACCAAAATAGAATTCTGAAAAAGCCACGTTGTCCTTCAGCGCTCTCCTCTGCAGTGCGGACTGCTGTTGGTTCTTTTAACACGGGCTGGTTTAACTTTATTGGCCATAGTTCATGGTCAGTAGATGTTTTCTGTATTAATAAACATCTCTTCATTAAGGTCCCTCACGTCCTCCTCCTCCTCCTCCTCCTCTAGCTGCACACTTTTCTGGTCATGGAGCTTCTGAACGGGGGAGAGCTGTTCGAGCGCATTAAGAAGAAGCAGCACTTCAGTGAGACGGAGGCCAGCTACATCATGCGGAAGCTCGTCTCGGCCGTCAGCCACATGCACGATGTCGGGGTGGTGCACAGAGACTTAAAACCCGAGGTACAGAAGAGCACGTGCTTTCCTATAATCCAGTCTCATGCCATTGTTAAATATCCCCCAGATGTGTCTGGGCTTTTTCTTTTTTTTCTTTTTTTTTTTTTCCAGGGCTTTCTGCTAAATAGATGCTTGCAAATACCTTGTTTCTTGAATTTTTTCTTTTCTATTTCAATCTAAATAAATTTGTCCCTTTTTTCCCAGCTGATCATCTTGAGGTTATATTTGTAAGTGTGACAGCCTTTTATGGAAGAAATACTTTATGCAACAGTTGTGGGCTGAAAATAGCAATGGAAAATTTTGCTGTGGAAAATATTATCACTTCTATACGTATACATTTTAGAGGGTTGTTGTTTTTTAATGAAGTGTTTTGAAAGCTTACTTTTCACATTTGTAATCAAATTGCTGTGCTCAGAAACAGGCATATATACAATTCTGTTCTACATATTTAAACAGAAAGAATTGTCTTGGTTTAATGAGTTATGCCGTCCTTCTGCTCATGTACTGTCATATTTATAGAACTGTGAAGCTTTTATCTTCTTTGAAAAGGTTAATCAGAAAGGTTCTAACTCTAAAATGAGCCCTTCATACTATCAAAAGGGCTATGAAAATTCCTCCCTTTCCGAAAATCATCAAAATAAAAATTAAAAAACAATCCCCAGTAAATTGTAAAAGAATAATAACAAATCATCTTTTGCCATATGCAAAGCTATACATAGTTCCTCTTTACAATAGAACTTCATGTTTAATTACCATGTAATTATACTGCGTTTTCAAGTATATTTAAAGTAATCTTTTATTTGGTGTTTGTTTTTTGTGTTAGACCATAAAAGAGTATTTCTCAAAATGTACCAGTTTTGCCTTTTATTTAAGTATCTTGGATTCTTGGTAGGAAGAGGATGTTTTTAAAATGGAATTCTGTGCGTTCAGATATTATTGACTGATTCCTAGAGTGAACTTCTGTCTGCGTACTGTCTATTACTGTTGTTTACCTTCCTAGCAATTAATCAGAAGTGAATTGTGTTTTGTGAACTTGCACCTATGATACCTACCCCTCTCCTTCCTTCATTGTAATCTTCACTCGCCCACGTAACGCCCCCTGAAAATACGGTGCGCTGTACGTTGGAGATTAGCTGTCTGTTTTTAAGTGTGAAAGCACACCACTTAAGTGTTTTCTTGATAGACAAGGAACAAGCATGTAATTTTTTTAATTGAAAAAATCTGTTCCACGACTGTATAGAATGCATTTTCACATGTTTTATTCTTTGATAACTGGCCATCTGTCACCTCATGAGTCTCAAATGATGCAGCTGCCCTCTCAAGCAGAATTTAAGTTTGCCTTCCTATTTAACTGATAAAAAGACACTTCCATAGCTCAATTCTTCTTATCTGTTATAAAACGTTTCTTTCAAATAGTCATTTGAACTGAAGAGCTGTCAGGTACTTAGACCATTCCGTTACAATTATAGTCCTAAATCAAAAAGAATTATTTTGGAGAAGTGAAAATATACCTTTGTACTAACATTTTCACAATGAAATAGTTTCACCTTGACTTTTAAATGGCAGAGTATATAATTTGCAGACTAAAAATGTAATACCTTTCCCAGTGATGTAGCAAATGAAGATTTGATTACATTATCTTTTGGTAGCTATTTAGGTGGCATTCATTTCTGCATAGGCAAAATTCTGAATTCTAGGTGAGAAACAGAAACATTTAGAAGCTGGTTGACATTCTCAGTAGGCTGTTTCATATTTTTCAAACTGGTCCCCGTACTCTTGAAAGAGCAATAAAAATTCTATCAACCTAATTTCCGGCGGAACTTGACAGGAGGACACAAGGAGGTTGAGTGGTCACACCCTGCCCTTCCTGCCTGTTGACACCCAGCTGCACTTAGAGTTGGGAGCAGACCAGAGAAGGGTGTGCCACCTCCCCTCCATGTCAAGGCCTGAGGTCAAGGAAATCCACTGCCTGTCTTAATGTAGAATGAACTGACATCGTTTCCGAAGACGTGGTAGGCTCCGTGGCATTGCGGGCCAGGTGGGCCTCACTCACTGTTGTGTGAGGCACAGAGTCTGGAGCCCAGGGGTCATTGCTGTGCGACACATTCCAGGTACATGGCCATGAATCCCGCCTGTGCCTTCAGTTGTGGTGAGGCCTTACGTTTCATCCCATCTGCATTTGCATTCCATCATGAACTCAGGATTAAGCATTGTATGATAGAAATATTTTAAGAACTCTTTAGGTAACTTTTTTTGCTTTTCTTTCCTCCCATTTTACTTATTTTTAACTTTTGAATGGAAGGTTTAGAAGATTTTTCTTCTTTGTGTCAATGAAGACTTCTGTGACATCTTTTATTTCAGTTAGTATAATATTAACAAAACAAATGATGTTGCAGGACCTGGGAAGGATTTAGTAAACATTAAAGGCATAACTAACAGATTTTGTTAAGATGTTTAAAGACAATATAATCAGATTCACTTACTGTGGGGTACTAGCTTGATATACTAATAAAAATGATTTGTGTATCAGTGCAGTTAGTATTTATTAAGGATGTAATAAATACAAAAAGTAGTACAGTAAAACCTTAGTGATTTAGAAACCTTGGTGGGTGAATAATTCAAACTGTTTTCTGAATAGTTGAGGTATAATATGAAAAAGCATGAAAAATGTATTAACTCTTTTGGAGAAAATAGTTCTGAAGTGTAATGCATGTCTTCTTTAGTGCTTATACTAGATCTCATATAACTGTTTTATTTATGACTTTATTCAGTGGATAAATATTTGTCAGAGCACCTACTATATGACTGTGCCAGGCTCTTGGGACGGAGTCATAAATAAGGTGGACACACAGTCCCTACCTGATGGGCTTACAGTCTAATAGGGATAAAGACATTGAACTAGTAATGTGGAGGCGGTCAGCGCCAGGAAAGAGAGGTAAATACTGCTGGGAGCAACTATACAAAGTCCTGACTTCAGTTTGATAGCATCGTTAGGATAGTGTCTCTCAACGAGGAGCAGGCACCCAGGAGCCAGCTTGGGAGGGAAGTTAATGGCGGAAATTAGGAGACAGAGAGTTCCAGAAAAACATAGAGAAAGGCTCTGACATCAGACAAGGCGTGGTGCAGTCAAAAAATGTTTCACGTAGCGCCGTGAAATTGAAACAGTATGAAACGCTACCAAGCAGAGCGTGACAGTGCCCTGCGCTCCGGTTCCGGACCCTTCCCGTCAGACCCCTCTCTGGCCGAACCCAGTGTCGGTATGCAGGTAATTGACATAAATGGCAGCACCAAGTCCCCTGCCATGTCAATGAGTGACTGATTTCAGTGTTTGCATCCACAGAATTTGTTGTTCACCGATGAAAATGACAATTTGGAAATTAAAGTGATCGATTTCGGGTTTGCACGTTTAAAGCCGCCCGACAATCAGCCTCTCAAGACCCCGTGCTTCACTCTTCATTATGCGGCCCCAGAGCTCCTGACCCACAACGGCTACGACGAGTCCTGTGACCTCTGGAGCCTGGGCGTCATTTTGGTGAGTTCCCTGCGGTGGTGCTGTTAGACCCGGTCAGTTTTGGATGTCACCTGTCTCTCTCTGCTCTTTTTCTTAAATTCTTGAAAATACTAGCAAATTGCTTTCTTTCCCATACAACCAAGTGCAGGCCTGAAAGAACTCTTTAAAATTTACATTGGAGAAAATGCAGGAATTTTTATTTTTGTTTATTTTGAAATATTTAAGGCAGCTGTGTTTTATATGAATAAAACGGTTATATATTGTTTTTTTTTTTAAAGAAATATATAAGGTGATGGAAAGAGAAGTCACATTTGTTGGTGAACTTATTATACATCAAGTTGACAATGCACGGTAGAATTGTAAGCCTGAAACCTATGTAATCCTTGCTAACAGATGTCACCCCAATAAGTCTACCAATAAAAATAAATTAAAAAGAAAAAAAAAAGAAATAGTATATTTTCAAAAGATGCATATTAAATATAATGTGAAAATAGCAAATTGACAATAAGAAATATTAAAAATATGTTCTTTGAGGTTTTCAGACTAAAAATGTGATTAAAGACTATAATTTAGGATAAATTAACTAATAGAGGAAATTAGAAATAGTCATAGTAACTTATAGTAGCCACAGTAAGCATGCCTTTCACAAAATATCAGCAACAGAACATTAAAAATCTCAGCATGTCTTTCTCAAAATGTCTTGACTTTTTCTGCATATAATGTGCAATGCATGGTCTTAGGTAATTCACAAAGGGACAAGGAACGAAGTGACGCCACGCGTGTTCTCATCTTAGGGGACGATGTTGTACACGCTAACTCTTCCAACTGCCCTGCTCCGGCGCGGTTAGATACTTTGTATCTTTCTACAGGTTTTTCCATATACATGCACATATGTTTGGGGTTTTTAACAAATGAGATTATGTTATACATGTAGTTGGAGTCTCCCAAGCTTACTTAGCCATTTCTTTACTAATGAGCAGATAGTTTTTTTCAGTTTTTCACTAAATATAAACTACACAAATGAATAGTTTTTATATATGTGCTTTCATTTGTCTCATTTTTTTTACATTTTATTCTTTTTTTTATTTATTAAATTTATTGGGGGGGGTATTGGTTAGTAAAAGGTGTCAAGTATACGTTTCTATAACACTTCATCTATTTATTGCATTGTGTGTTCACCATCCAGTCATTATTGTTTTAGAACAGATTTCTAGGAGAAGGGCATACACATCTTTATTTTGACATATATGCCTAGATTTCTTTCTAGAAGGTTTAGTATATGATGTTCACATGAACTGTATGCAAATACATTGAGTGCTGTCAATTTGAATCTTAAGCTGTTTCCTTGTTGTTACCATTTGTATGCATTTCTTTGATGGATATTCAGTCTGAGCATCTTTTCATGTATTTGGACTTTTGTATTTTTTCTTACATGAAATACTGTTTATGAGCTTTTCCCACTTTCCTATAGGGAGTTATTTTTATTGAATTTTAAAGCTCTGTTAAGGTTTTTAATCCTTTGTCTGCCATTAATATTGGAAATGTTTTCACTGGTTTGTCATTTGCTTGAAAACTTTGTAGTAATGTGGGATTTCAATTTTATTTTTAGAGGGGTTTAAATAGATTTTTTTTTTAATGTAGTAAGATATCTCAGTCTTCTTCATGGTATCTGGCTTTAACATCAGATTGTCACTCTATCCTTACCCTAACCCAAGATTATAAAAACAGCCTCCTAAATTTTCCTAGAATTACATTTTAGTTTTATACTTTAATCTGCGCTCCATCTGGGATTTATTTTGGTGTCAGTTTGTTTTCTCCCAATGGTTAGCCAGGTGGCCCTGCAGGTTAGTTCCTCTTTTGTTTTAAGCTTCATATGGTTTTCATTTCAGTCATTTGAAGTCATCATTTATCATTTTTAAACTAAAATTACATATTGATGAAGAAGATTTTTTAAATAAAAATAAACAAGTACCATCGATTTGGGAGTTTTATTTAAGGACAAACTGATGTGTTTTCATTGGTAGCACTCTCCTAAAAAATACGTCTAAATAAAAAAAAGAGCCTGTTATTTCTTGTAATATTATAAGATTAGCCCTTATAAAAGAGCCCTTATTTTAAATCTAGGCCAGCATGCTTTTTCAGATTTTAGAAGAGTCTTAGACACATGGACAGGTGTCAGAGCTTCCAAAGGCTCTGTCTGTGGAAATAGCTTTGTGTAATGGCCTGGATGGACGCCATGCTTCTCTCCAGATCTGAATGTCAAGTTTTTAAGAGAAATGGACAAAGAACAGGTTCAATGATACTACAGGAGTGCAATTGGAATATCCAGACTGTATGAGGTCCTGCAGGACAGACAGCCCCATTTCTCCAGCAAAGAAATTATCGTAAAAAACATGGCTACCTGTTGATTAAAAAACACTTAAGAAACAATGTTTGCATCTTACTTGAATTCTGATTCAAGGAAATTCTAATTTATTAAATTCAAACTAAATCTAAGTCATACAGATGTAATTATAATATACAAGGTATAGCACAGTTGGGAAATTTGAACATTGATCAGGTATTGAAAGAGATACAAAGCAATTACCACTAATTATTTTTAGGTGTGGTAATGGTGTTGTGGTTTTTAAAAATCCTTGCCTCTTAGAGATACATAATGAAATACAGATAAAAAACAAAGTTAACACCGGGATTAAACTGTCAAAACTAAAGAGTGCTTTGCAAATGTTTCCACATGAAAGAGAATGCGTATCTCCAGAGGGAGCAGATACAAAGCCCGAGTTCCCCCAGAGCAAGCACGGAGTTTATCTGGCGTCTCCTGATTTGCCCTGGAAATCGCCGGCCTGTTTGCGTGTTGCGTCAAGTAAACTTGAATGTGATGTTGTAATGTGAAAAGTCTGTCTGGTGAGGGCTTTCCCCTTGGGTCACAGCCCGCTCGCCAGGTCCTCACCTGGCCTTTCCTCAGGGCCTGTGTTTGGAGAGAGTGAGCAAGCTCTCCGGTGTGTCTCTTCTAAGGACACTAATCCTGTCCAATCAGAACCCTCTGACCTCATTTAACTTAAATTACCTCCATAAAGGCCCTGTCCCCACATGCGGTCACACTGAGGGGTCAGCCTTCAAGATGTGCATTTTGGAAGAACACACACCTGCAGCCCATAACACACAGTAATTGAGAAAATGTGGGATGAGATTATGTGACACCCCAGTGGGTAAATACAGCTTATAAATATCAGACCCATGGGGTGGAATAGAATATCATTTAAAACGTATTTCTTCGACGTGTTTTCTTCAGGAGACCTTATATTTTTTCCTTTTTCTCCCAAAATTTTATTTTGAAAATTTCAGACTTAGCCAAGTTGACAATGCACTGTAGAATTGCATGCCTGAAACCTATATAATCCTTGCTAACAGATGTCACCCCAATAAGTCCAACAATAAAAATAAATTTAAAAATTTTTTAAAAAAAAAGAAAATTTCAGACTTAGAAAAAAAATTGAGAGAACAAAAGCTTTTGGTTTTTCTTTTGACTTTTTAAGTGACCAAACCCTCAAACATAAATTTTCAAGCATGTGGCTACAATGAAATGACGGTAGAGAATTCATTATGTTTAATACAATAAGAAAAATAAAATAGCAGACAAAATAAAGGCCTAAATACAATTTTTTTCAAGTTCTTAACCATAGTTGAGGTCCTAGGGAAAAAAATGTGTGGAATTGAATACAAATTTTGGAAGCAAAAACCCCTTTTTTGTATTCTTTTTGTTCTGAATATATTTATAAAAGTGGTTTTAAATCTTCATATCAGAATAAGCCATTCCTCTTTATTTACATGTCTTTGAAGTGTGTAGGTTTTTTTCAGTGATAGAAGTCACATAATCTTTTAAACTCAATAGAGCTGATTGTAATGTTCTACGTTACAATTGTAGCACTGTAACATAAATTACAGCATAATGTAAATTATGCCGATGAAACATTGAATGAAACATTGTGTTGTTTTTTTTTTCTTGATAGTATGAATGAAAACACTCTATTTTGTTCCTTTTTTTCCCTTCAATAGTATACCATGTTGTCAGGGCAAGTTCCGTTCCAATCTCATGACAACAGTTTGACGTGCACCAGCGCAGTGGAAATCATGAAGAAAATTAAAAAGGGAGATTTCTCCTTTGAAGGAGAAGCCTGGAAGAATGTATCCCAAGAGGCGAAAGATTTGATCCAGGGTAAGAATGGAAGGCAGGCTCCCATGATTCGTGCTGTGCAGGGGCTGAAGCGGGTCAGGCCTCTGCACGTGACTGTGTGAGGACGGGAGGAAGCGCGTGTGTCCGAAAGGCCTGCAGGCCCCGCGTCGCCGCCGCCTGACCGCGCTCGGTCCCTCCGCCCCAGCATGCCGTGCGACACCTCCGCAGCGAGCCTTCTGCTTACCCCCAGACACGAGCCGCCTCCCCTCTCCCTGTTTCCCCAGGAAGCCAGGCACCGTGCTAGCGCCCTGCCTTCCTCGGCCCCCCACAGCCAGTCACTCGGTCCGCGGGGCCAGCATCCCCCACGCCGTCCACGTGCCCACCGCCTTAGTTCTTGTCGTCGTTGTGCTTCTCAGGCTCACAACAGCACTTGCTCTGACTTCACCTGCCGTCATCGATGGGCAGAGTGCCCTTCCCAGCAGGGTCATGCTGCTCTTTGTTAAAATCCTTCAGAGCGTCCCTTAGCCTCGGTCCAGCTCTGTAGGCGAGCGTTCAGAACTCAGAGTCCTTCGTGACCCGGCCCTCCTGCCTCTGCGTCGTGTCACCCTCGCTCTGCCACTGCGGAGTGGCACCCCGCTTCGTCCAGCCCACTTCTGCTCACCCGCCAGGACTCATCCCCTGGAAGCCTTCCCAGGCACCCGCGGTCCCCAGGCTGGCCCTTGCCCTGCGCCCGCCAACACACCGTGCCTGTGGGTTTGCTATTGCCCTTGTCCCCCGATGGCACAGTCGCTGCGGCTGGTCTGCGTGTGTCCTGCTGGCCCTCTCTGAGTCCCCAGCTCCGTTTCTCACGTGCCTCCTGCACTCCCTGACGTCAGAAGGTGTTCGCACGTGCATGAAGTAGATGTCGGTATTCTCTCTTCATTCGAGGTTTACCCAGTCACCAGCGGGAGTCTTTGTTTGGGGCGATTCTTTTCTCCTGATGGAGATGTCAGTTAGCCTCCGGCCTCCTAGAAATAGGCTGTCGTGGGCTCTATCAGTAGCATCCAGTGCTCACGAGGGGGCTTCAACGCATGTGAGAAGGTAACTGTCTTCGCAGCAGGTGGAAGCCTTATAGAAACCATTATTGTCATGTGAACGTAATTGAAATTTATGTCTGAGGTTGACGTTAAACTGTCTGAAACGAAAAGTCACGGAAGTATTTATTCCCACAGGACTTCTCACTGTCGATCCGAATAAAAGGCTTAAAATGTCTGGCTTGAGGTACAATGAGTGGCTTCAAGATGGCAGTCAGCTGTCCTCAAACCCCCTCATGACGCCCGACATCCTGGGCTCTGCGGGAGCCGCCGTGCACACCTGTGTGAAAGCGACCTTCCACGTAAGGCCCTGCACCCAGACGCGCGGCCGTGCGCGGAGGGCCCAGACGTCCTTGCTCCGTGGCGCAGGGACGCGCGCGGGGCACCCTGGAGGCAGTGCGCTCTCTTCGTGTCGGGCGGGGTGCTGCACATCCCGGCAGGATAGAAACAGCCCGTTCAGAGCAGAGAGGGGCTGGGGCCAGAGCCGCTGCTGACCCACCGCTTACTAACCTGACATTTGGAACGGTGTGACAGATGAGGCGACAGTGTCACGTGTGAATGTGGGTAATAACAACGTACGTACGTGACATTGACACTCGGGTCTCAGGCTAACGCAGTTTCTTTAAAAAGTACAAAATGACGTTAGGGCATTTGCTCGACAGCACTTTGTGCCTGATGTATTCCGGAGACTGTGGGGCCCGAGCTGGGCATAGAAGATGCGGACTGAACACTTGACAGGCTGACTCCATGACAGCCCCTGTGGGTCCCGCTCATCTGTGCCAAGCAGGTGCAGACATGTTAAGGTAGTGGGCGAAGGAATAGGTGGGCCGGCGAGAAGTCAGATTACCTGTGAGGGGACTATCCTCAGGAAGGAGACGGGACGCCATGTCCTCTGCGGCCACCCAGATGGATTGCAGTTAAGGACCCAGGATCTGGTGAGCTGTGAAGAGCTTCGCTGCAAGAATTTGTAGCCGATGAGCCACATCTTCTCAGTGACACACGATGCAGGGTGGTCAGGGGCAACTGCAGCGATGCCTGCGCTTGGGTCTGGGGAAAGTCGGGCCAGGCTGCTGAGACGAGAAGGCCAGCCTGCGCGCTGCCTGTGCGGTGTGGCCCGGAGGCCGCGGCCTGCACTGACTCGGGTGCACAGAGCAGGGGTGCATGTGGGTCACGGCTGCTCTGCTTGGGGGCTTTGTGGGCGGAGTCTCCCGTCTCAGACACAGAACTGTCTATTAGTCACGGGGGACGTGGTCGTGGGAGGGCTTAGATTGGTGATAGTCTTTAGGAGTCTCCAGCCAGTCCATGTTTTTATGGCGAGGTCGTGCTCGTACATCCAAAGATGCATTGGAATCATGGCTCCTGGACAGCCTCGCTGGTGCGATGTGAACCGAACCCTCAGAAATCTCTTGCATGGACGGCTGTGCCCTGCCAGGAGGTTTGCCTGTCGTGGTTTTAGGCCTTGGTTCCCCGAACAGCTCGGGAGTTGTCTTCCTAAGTCGCAGCTGCCAAGAGCACGTCCATGCTTTCACCTTCACCGGGGCTCCCCCTGCTTCTTTCCTCTCTCCCAGGCCTTCAACAAATACAAGAGGGAGGGCTTCTGCCTGCAGAATGTGGACAAGGCGCCTTTGGCGAAGAGACGGAAGATGAAGAAGACCAGCACCAGCACGGAGACACGCAGCAGCTCCAGCGAGAGCTCCCACTCCTCTTCCTCGCACTCGCACGGCAAGACGACCCCGACGAAGACGCTGCAGCCCAGCCTCCCTGCCGACGGCAGCAGCGCCGAGGCGCTCTTGCAGCTCTCGGACTGAGGGCGCAGGACGCCGGGAAGGTAGCCCTGCTCCTTCGCGCCGCCGCCTCCCTCGGCCTGTGCCCCGTCTCACTGCCTCTTAGCGGGTCTTTTTTTTTTTTTTCTTTCCCCAGGAAAACCCAGTCGGTTGTCCTGGTCCAAAAGCACGGGGCAGAGAATGTTATTGTGACAAAGCACGTGCTGTCCCGGGGAGCGGCCCCGTGCGATGCCCGCAGGACGGTGAGAGCAGAGGCACCTGCGAATGTGCTTAGAGACAGAGGTTTGAACTGCTCGCCGAGCGAGTCACAGCTTTTCCTGACAGGGGTCACTCCCACTGTGACGATGACACCTTTTGCTTCGCCTTGTGGATAATGTGGGTTTTTAAGAGATTTGCACTCTTTGAATCGTGATTTATCAGAGAAAAATGCCTGTTTTCAAAAAGATTCTGTAATGAATTTTATGTGCATATACTTACTTCTTGAGAGAGGATTTTAACTTATTGTTTTTATTTTATGGTTACATAGGATGATAACCTGCTATTACTATCTTTTTCTAAAAAGTAAAAGATATGAGAACTTAACGGTCCCAGGCTCCGTGTTTGGGACCCACCTGAGATGCATGCTAGGCTCCACGTGTTTTTAATTTTGCACTGCTCTCTCCTGGCATTTCGTTTCCATGGTTGTTGCAAAGCATTAAGGTACATGTCTCTGTTTTAAGTAATATTGCACTTTATAAAGGAATATGAATAAAGCAAACTATCTTATAAAGTGCACTGTTTAAAGCATATGTACTGTAATTTTGCCATTTTTCTCCATTATGGACTTTAAATTTGTCCTCACATCCCCCTTCTACTTTGTTTGCAGAAAGTAGAATGGATCGTGTGCTAAAACGACATCATTAGCCACTTGTGCACCGATGTGAGGAAAACCTAAAGGGAAATTCTTTTAAACACTGTGCTTCATATTTGTACACTGTGTCGTGCTACAGAGAGACGTTTCCTCCTGTAGTCGGAGATTATGTACATAATATTTTAGAATCCTAATTATAACTTGTTTTGAAATTTTTCTGTTAAATTTTAAATCCAGAAAGCATATTTTATAAACTTATGCAGAGCACTTTTATTGCTCCAAAGTTCTGAATTCGTACAGAAAACGAGTGCTATGTAATGACGACATTTCACTGAAAGATTGCTGCATTTTAAAATATGATTAATTCATTCCCTATGCAAAAAAAGGAGTGGGAGGATTTGTGTATGTTGTATTTTCTTTTAAAGCTGTTGTGTGAAACATCAGGACTGAGAAAGGTGGCCTTTGCTATGTTTACAGGAATCATGCTTAAAAAGATAATGTTTATGTTACAGTTTTTGTTAATGATAGCGTTAGTTTGGAATTTGGGCATGGTATTTATTTATTCCTTTCTTGAGATAATAGCAGCATTAATTTCAGCCAGTTATGAATACTAAAAATATTGCACTCTTACGTAATGGTAGTATATTTATTACTAAATCAATGTATATATTAATAGCACAGGCAACAAAAATGGCAAATATTAAAATATTTTCAAAACATTGTATTATCCTGTTCACATTTTTGTCCACAATGGTGATTGGAAATAACTTTTTATACTTTTCAGTGGCCCAAATGGCTCTTTGAGTCAGTGGTACGCCTAGCTTTTGGTCATTTCCCATCGTGGTAGGACATCTCACGTCAAGTATTACGAAACGATAGCTCATTCACAAAAAGTGATCCGTCAGGCACAGAGTTACAGTGATTAAGGAAACTCCGTCTGTGTGTGCAGTTATGTTGAGTGTATTTGGAAATGGGTCAGTTACCTCGAGTCGTGTTTAAAACTGCATCGTGGCAGAAAATACTCATGATAAAGTATACACTGAAGGGACTCGGTAATGGAAAATGCCCCAGGAAGATGGTCAGTAGCCTGCCCTCGTGATTGATGACGTGATTGGCTCATTGTGGATATTGGAAATTGCTGGGTTTCATTTTCGTTTATTTTCCTTCTGGAGGACGTGACGGGACACGAAATGGGTAAAACGTCAGGCAGATTACCAGAGAGAAAGAGAAGTCTGGCACATGAACCCATGGGCCTCCCTGAGTATCCAGAGTGGGCTTCGGGGGGGCGCCACGCCCCCTTGTCCGGTACCCCCATCCTCGCCCTGCCCAGACCGGACCAGACAGGCAGCTCTGCCCCCGGCAGCCCGTGCAGGCTGGTAGTGTGCAGTGCGATGCACTTTAAAAGTCACCGGGTTTTCGTTCAGCCACATCCGGAATAAACCGAAAATTACTTCGTATGAAAATGTTAAATGAAAAAGGGCCCTTTTGGTATTGGGAGCGAAATAGAAGTGGATCTGAGAAAACGTACACATAAATTCTCGTTATGACAACTTCGGGGTAGAGCCGAGGCACCCCCCCCCCCCCGCCGCCCGTCGATGTGAGCGTGTGCGGTTTTCATGCCGTCGCAAACCCCGACGCTCGTCCTCTGTTTCGTAGCTGCACGCTAGTCGGGACGCACGATTCTGAAAAGACAGGTGATACAGGACAGAAAGTTTGAAAGGCCAGTTTCCTCTCATTTCTGTGCCAGAGCCTATGGCTGAGTGAGTTACATTCGCTAGTTCGAAATTCATTAATTCTTCCACAGCTCCGTGAAGTAAAAACTGAACCACTGGAACAGAAATTCAGGTCTCGAGTTCGTTTTAACATGCTTGTTTGTCTTGAGGCTGCAGATTCCTTTACCCACGACAAACTGCCTTTTATTTATTTATTTTTTTGTATTACTGCTCATTTCTTCAATAGCTACATAAATGGCAACATTTTAAATATAAGGTAAGTTATTTTTAAGAAACCTGCTAGGATAACAGTGACTGTTGTTGTTGTTGTTGTTGTTGTTGTTGTTGTTTTTTAATAAGAGAATTCCTTTTCAATCTCATTTTATTTTTTAAATATGTTCTCAAATACTTTGTGAAACTCTACAATTTAGTGTCTACTTGGTCACCTTGCCCCCATTTTTAGCACCAGCTATTAAGATCTGTTAAGATCAGGGTACCTCAAAATGGTGTAAATGTCAAATTTATTGGCCCTATATGTGCCTTAGTCCACTTTATTATTTGGGGTGTTCTCCCAGTGACCAATAATAACAACATGGTTTGGGTATTTGTGTTATCACACTTCTAATATTCTTTAAGATCTAAGTACAAAAAAGTTAAGTTCTGATAGGCCACTTACACTATAGCAGAGTAACTGTCTTATAGATTAATTATTTTACTGATGAAATATCTTAATATGTGACTTCACCCCTCAATGACTTACACCATTAACACCCCAGTTTCTGGCCTTGAATTACTTCTGTCCCCCACAGGAGTGCCCATCTTCATTCGGTAACTGTGTTTGGCACTAAAATAAATGTCGCAGACTCTAACGAAATTCAGAATCTAAGGGTGATTATAAAACTCAAAGAATGGAAAAGTAATTATTAAGCTAACAGAGCAGGTATACATCAAATAATTTTAAGTATGAATCTACCCAGAGAAAAATAGCTGGTACAACAACATGAAGGTTTTCCTCTGTCTTGTTAAGTGACTTCACTCCAATTTGGGACATTGCTGAGGGAGAATATTTTCCTTGGGAATAGGTATTTGAATTTTGCCTGTATGAGGAAAAAAGTGCATTTTCAAGGAGGCAGCAGTTTTCATCTTAAGAACAATCCGTTAGTCTCATTTCAGTCCTCATCTTCAGCACTTCTTCCTTCGGCGCTTTCAGGGTGTTTCTCCTGTGCCCCTTTCTCTGTGTGCCCAGCTCCCCGTGATGTGGCGGAGTAACGGGTGCGTGAGTCTGTGCACAGAGCAGGTGCCAGTGTTTCATAGCCCGCCACTCCTGGGCTTTAAAGGGGTGAGGCACGCACGTAGGCAGACCTATGAGTGCAAAATAGGTGCTGTGGATCGCCAGCCGTTTCCGGTCCATCGGGACGTGCGACCACGTGCTAAAAAGCTAGTGTGTGAAGGGACACCTTTAGATGAAATGGCAGGGCTCTTCGGAGTTGCCCGTCAGCCTTGATTTTCCTGCTGTGTTTCTGCTGGAGGAAGGACAGCTTGTAGTATTTTTCTATTTGGGATGCTGCTTAGATTCTCGGAGGAGTTGAATACTTCAGATAGGTTGGGTTCGTGTCCCATGTAGTCACGTTTTCCCAGAGAACAGGAAACTGGGATAACACTTAGCATTATGTTTTTCCCATTATTTTTTTCCATTGCATAACATTTTTCATTTGTCCAGTTTTAATGAAATTGGTCTCTTCACTTGAAAAAAGAATTCCAGTTTTATTCTTGTTCTTTCTCAGCTTGAGCAGTTCTTCTACTTTCACTTAATGTTTGAAAGTCCTCCTATATTAAAAAAGAAGAAAACAGAACAAAAAAATGTGACTTAGAGAAGGAAATTTCAGTGGTATGAACAGAATACTATAGATGTATTTTCTGACATGTCTGCCTGTGGATGGACTGGGAAATCATTGTTTCTGTTGTTTTCTTTGTTTTGAAATCCTGTAAGGTCAAGGAACTTGACATTCTTAACTGCTGTTTTACTTTTAATATTTTAAGAGTTGGTCATGTAAAATGTACACTCTTTGTTGGAATGGATATGTGACAATTCTCTTCATTAAAGACCTGTTGCTGTGGTAGACATTTGAGTACTCATAACGGTTTATTGTAGCTACTGCAGTGCTATTCTAGTTGCTCAAAGTGTAAATACTGATAGAAGGGAACATTAAAGGTACAATAATTCTCATTCTTTTGATGAATATAAAAGGAAATATATAGGTGGTGCATTACATATAAAGTTAATGCTTTAGTACAATTTTGAAAACTATCCCTCAAAACTTTACTGGCATGAATTTTTAAAAAGAAGAGAAAACCACACACATACATACTCAGAGGCATTTTTAAAAGACTTGGCATTTTAACGTACAGCTGGTATACTTCTGTCTAAAATGGCATTCCTCCTGAGGTGTGGGATCGAAAACGTGTTGACAATAATCGAAGCTGAGTAATCTGTGTACCTGTCAGTTCTCCCACAGCTTTACTTGGTCATACTGGAGAATCAGCGGAAGATAAAAAGATGAAAAACATTGTTTCTCTCCTGTGCTACACGGACACTAGAAGTGTAGTCAAGCCACAGTTAAACGAATGTCCCCCCTCCCATTGCCATCTGTGCTGTCTTCATTAACCGCAGTAGTCGCTATGCTTGTGCTACTTTTTCTGTCTTGCAGTTACGTGACTCACATATTAATGCCTCCCGACACCGACATCTCACTCGCTACGTCTTCATGTATCCGTGTATTGACTAGCATTTACAGGTTGTAATGAAGGTCAGAAAAATAAGGACTCCATTGGGACAGACAAGAGAAAATTTGGGGATGAAAATTACGTAGGAACGAGGAATCAATGATACTGTGAACACTAGCAACCTTACCCTCCTGAGGCACGACCATTTGGTAAGAGAACGTAGGGGTCCTTTGCAAAGTGCTGTTTCGGCCAGACAGAAGAATCTCTGAAGAATTTTACTACGTGGATAAATGTAAGGCTTTGCAAGGGGGTCACTCTCTTCCGGGAGGCCCTTGTGACCGCTTTCTCCTCTGTTTGCCTCCCCTCCCCTCAGCTTCCCGCTGCCTTCTGCCCAGACCACTCAGAGTCTCTGGCCCAAGAGACCGGTCCAAATGCAGCACTATGTCTAGTGGTCCGATTTTTAAAGAATTGTATTGCAGTATAACATGTAAAGTGCACAGATCTTAAGCGCACAGCTCAGTGACTTTTCACATGTGCATGCACCCATGTAGCTGTCACCCAGACCGCTCCTGGTCCCTACTCGGGCATAACCACTTTTCTGACTCCTGTCACCACAGGTTAGCTTCGCCTGCTCCTGGCCTTTTTGTAAATGGAACTCTACAGCCTGAAGTCTTTGGTGTCCGGTTTTATTTGCTTATCATTGTGTCTGGGAAAGTCATCTGTGTTGTTGCATGTAGCAGAAACAGTAGTTGCTGTTTTGTAACTGTCGCGTTTGATCAGGTGAGTATATCCCAACGTATCGTTCTGCTGCTGATGAGCTTTTGAGGTGTTTACATTTTTAGCTTTGATGTCTGAAGCTGACAGGAGTGTTCCTGTATATATCTTTTAGTGGACATTGCCCTCATTTCTTGTGGGTTTATACCTAAGAATGAAACTTCCAAGTCACAGGACAGACGTGTACTTAGTTGTAGCAGATAACGTGGTTGTCATCGGGCTGGGAGATGCGTCTGTGTTGTTGCCTGTGGCGCTGGCGGGGGTTTGCTCTCTTTCAGCTTAAATCTGTTTACCCCTTCCTCTCTCTCCTCTGGGATTCTCTCCTCTAGGCTTCTTCCGTACCTTTTTACCAAGTTCCCTGTGGATTTTACAGTCTTTTCTGTGTTGTCCATCTTTATTGCTTCCTGTTACTTCAATCAGTAATTTTCACTGACCTGTCTTCTAATTCCTTTCTTTTGTGGTCTTGTCACATTTATCACCTGTGTATTCTATATATATTTTAAACCTCACAACACATTATTTGACTACTATTAGTACAACTACTGTTTTACAGAATCAATATTCAGTTTTTTTTACCTGGATTACACTGTACATGTTTTGTATCCCAACCTGCCTCTACTTACTTCTGTCTGGAATTACTTTCCTGCTGCCTGGAGCTTTAGTGTTTACCTTAAACACTGATGTCAGTTATTTTCTTAGCTTTTGTTTTTTGAAAACTTTTGCTTTTACTTTCTTTTGTTATACCTATGTTGAATTAAATTCACATATACCATTCACTCAAAGTGTACAATTCAATGTCACCTTTAATTTTGAAGGATATTTTTGCTGAGTATGAAATTCTGGGTTCAGCACTTTCAAGATGTCACTTCATTCCTTATTTTCTGTAGAAAAGTCGGCCATGAGTCTTTCTGTTGCTCCTTTGCAGGTCAAATGTCTTTTATCCCCTGTCACTTTTAAAATATTTGTCTTTGTCTTTGGGTTTTAACAATTTGACTATGATGTATCTTTATCTTTCCTAAGAATAGTAAATTTGTTGAATCTGCTGGTTAATGTTCTTCCTTAATTTTGGAAATTCTTTATCAGACATTATTCAATTTTTTTATCCAATACATTCTCCAGGCTTCTTCTGTACCTTTTTATCAAGTTCCATATGTATTTTACAATATTTTCTGTGTTTTCCATCTTTATTTCTTCCTGTACTTCAATCTGTAATTTTCACTGACTTGTCCTCTAATCCCTTTATCCTCTGTTCTGTTGGGTCTAATGAATTTTCATTTTAATTTCACATATTGTATTTTAAGTCTAAAATGTTCATTGACTTTTTTTTTTATAGATTGCACATCTCTGATAAAGTTCTCAATCTTTTTCTCTGTAATGTTCTTGAACATATTAGTCAAAGTAATTTTCAAGTTCTTGCCTGATAAATCCAAAGTCTCAATTGCTCCCTATTGATTGTTTCTCTTGCCCATATCTATTTTTCTTTTGGTTTTTATTCATTTGGTCCTGTCTTTTAGGATGCCTCGTTAGTTTGGCCAACTACTATCCATTGTGTATTAGAGAGTGCAGAGGCTCTGCATGCTGTCTTCCTCCTAAGGTAGTTGTGCTTTCTTCTGCAGGTAGGTGGAGTACAGGCAGATCACCATAATCCTACTGAATATTAATTTTAGACTTTGTGAGGATTGGTTTCAGTTTCTGCCCTTATTCCTGGCACATAGCTTCTGTGGGTTCTGCACTGAAAATCCAGGGTGTTTATCAGGGACACTTCACCCGAGTGGTCTTGACCTCCAACACACTGTCTCCTCAGCACCAAGAGCTACTGAGTGTTCTGCTGGGCTCCTTAGCCTCCAGCTGCTGCTGTTTCTGGGTTTATAGAGGTCTCACCTTGTGCACATGGTTTGGGATTGGCAAAAACCTCAAGGAATTAAGGTGGCAGCATGTCAGATCACTTCCGTGAGGTTTTCTTCTCTCTGGGTTTTTGCCCCTCAATTCCTAGCTGCTTTGGCAGCCCCAACTCCAACCTTTGTCTCTCAGGCAAGTGGGATTGCTGCTTCCTGCTAGGAGGTTAGGTCCCTGTGCAGTGAGGTCATAGTGCCCAGAGGGAACCCCACTTAAATGTGGCGCTCCCTCAGGTGCTTCCCTTCCTTCAGGGGGGACGGCTCCCTGGGTTCTGCGTGCACGTGTTTGCTCCCCAGTGCCTATAAACAGATGTTTGTAAACAGATGTAACATTTGTTATTTAGCTCTCATGGTTGTTGACAGTTCCAATCAGAGGCTGTTCTGTTGTCACCCAAAGCAGAAGTCTGGTGGCAGTCATTTTAGTCACCATGGTTGTTTCTCCCACAGTGGCTTCTCGTAGTGATAAGGTGGTTGTCACGGGTTCACATGGGAGCATACCGGGTTTATTCATTTGTTCCTTCACACACTAAACATTTTTTGAGTTCCTGGTCAGGCCACTTGGGAACTTAGAGCCTCTTGTTTTACAGAAATGCTACTCAAGGGTTTCTGTGTCATACTTGTACTAATCAAAGACGTTTCTTATGTGTGGGTGACGTACAGACTTAGATCAAGACCTTTTGGATTATGACACCTTTCTCTTTTATACAAATATCTTTAGCCTTTGTAAGAAATTTTGTACACCATTCATACACAATGTGTCAATACTTGGCCTACCTTTTGAAAGTTAAGACAATTGCTTAATTCCCTATCTATGAGTTTCTATAGCATACAGACAAAACAAACACCTGAAAGACTCACTTTTTGGAGTATAAGTGTATGACAATTTAAGTTAAAACTCCAAGGACTGACTTCTGGAGAACAAACTTAGCTCTGAAGTCAAATCTTTCTATGAATGTCAACATGAGATCTGATGAAGGATCAGCCTACTTGTGGTTTCTTATTTTAACTTCAGTTTTTAAAAAAAACATTTCACATGCTACAAAGCATTTATTAAATGCTCTCTAGTTACTAAAAAATGCCTTGGTCTCCCCAGTCTTCCAAAATAGCTTAAATGTCACTGTTACCAAGAGAAAAATCCAACGTGGGCACATGTCACTGTTAAGATATTACAGTCAAATCAAGAATGTTTTACTCCTTTGTTTTTGGTTAGTCTCTGCTGTTTCAGAAACTTCACATATTCCAGAGACGACACTTTGTACTTCCAATTATAATCCATCTTTATGTGATCAAAAGACAGTCAAAGAGCTAGAACGCCATCATCTAGGTGAGCTCTGTGGAAGCTCAGGTACTTACACTCAGAGGACAGAATCTTGAGCCCCTGTGGTTTGGTGTCCTTGGAGTCAGAGCCCCTGTGGGAATGGTTTAAGAACTGCCAGTGAAAGTGGATGAAGCCAGACACACAGTCCCATACTGTGTAATTCCACGCATGTGAAATGGACAGGGTAGGTGTAGCCATAGAGACAGGAAGCCGATCAGTGTTCTCCAGGGAGAACGGGGAGCGGCTGCTTAACGGGTATAGTGGAGGAGGTTCTGGGGTGATGGAAGTATTCTGGAATTAAATAGTAGTAATGGTTGCACAAAATCCCTGGGTTGTACACTTAAATGGGGAATTTTAAGTTATGTGAATGTTACATTTTTAAAGTTCTCTCTCTCTCTCTCTCTCTCTCTCTCTCTCTCTCTCTCTCTCTCTCTCTCTCATGAACTACCAGCTAGAAAGGATACAGTTATTTTCAGGAAGTCAGCTCTAACCCCCTGCTATTCCGAGAATACCATCCCCAGCCCTCACTTTCTTGGGCAGCAACTCAGTTTGAAGCATAATTGAAAGAATGGTTGGAAAATATTCTCTTACAGACAGAAATTAAGTTCTGAAGGACAAAGTGAATTTGTTTCTTGCAGATAACACCAAAATTCCAGCCTAACAGAAAGAAGGCACCTCCTCTGGGACATTTTTCCCCAGGTTGGATCGTGTTTCCATGGATATCAAGGTGCTGTGTGTTCACATCCAGTTTATCATCACCTTTGTCTCTGATCCAAGGGTCAGTCCTTTGCTTTTACCCTCGTTGTCCTAATGGGACCAACAGGCTCTTGTTTTACATCCATGTTTCTTTGGTGATTGCTTTTCTCAAATCTTGTCTTATCCTACCTATATTAACTTTCAGAAGTAGGTTCATTTGTGCATTTAACTGAAATGTTATTTTATTTATTCATGAAATCATTTCAGTAGTTTTCTTTTTCTCAAACAATACCATCGAAGTACCAGAAAATTATGCTATTCATGACTCTGGCATTTTCCTGAGTAGTCAGAGGCTTATATTGTCTCCCATCACGTCACTGGTCACAGTTAAAAATCTGTATCCTTGATAATTCGTTTATACTCGTCAAATACAAAACTTACATCACCACACTAATGAATGTATAAATCTTATTCAGCAACTGAGATATCACATGAATCTTTGCTTGTGTTACTGGCAAAGATGAACTGTATTGAAGAAAATTAATTAGACTTTGAAATTTTCAAAGTGCTTTTACAGCAAATGTAAATAAAGTTGTTTGAAACTGCAAATTGTTTTACATAAAATCTTTATGTGAAAAATACATATTGCAGCACTTTGTATATATTATGAATACAAATGTTTGTTATACTATTAGTATAATAGTAACTAGCTATTGAAAATTCTTAAAGTAGAATAAAGCACACCTTAAGTGTATCAACAAGTGCACAAATATTTTGTATCATTAGTCAAATGGTAGGTACATTTTAAAGCAGAAATGGGCTGGAAAGATAAATATTTATTTATAATTAGTATTTTCATGAGTGGTTCAGATATATCTTTTAGAAACTTGAATAAAGTCCATTGACAAAGTATCCCAGAATTTTTTTTTTTTGAGCCTAATGTTGACTTTTTAATGTCAGAATTCTCACACTCTACTTACCTAGACTCCAGAAAACTTTTTCTGATGGTAAATACATTCAGTGAGAAACTTGACTCTTTAAAAATCCCAATTGGAATTTAAACTGACTTATTTGAATCCTATAGATAGTATTAATATGAAACCTAGAAAAATAACTACATACTTGTGACTATTATACTTAATGTATAATCTTCATTATATAGACTCTTGTGAAAAATTAGATTCTGCACTGGTTTCATATTAAGTTTTTCAAATATTAGCCAATTATAGTTTAGGGTTTGTTTTAAACCTAGTAGCATATTTAGGAATTGCTAAATTATAACTTACAATATCATATCTTCACATTGCATTGTAACTACTTAAAATTAGTTTGCCTTAATTATCTACATACTCCTACCTTAATTTTGAGGAAAAAATACGATTCTAATTTCTAGTTACTTCACCATTAACTTAGTTGTTACAAGTTACTTAATAGTTCAATGTTGTAAAATGTGTGTGTGTGTGTGTATGTGTGTGTGTGTACACACAAATATTTGGGGCTTACACAACACCTAATTAATAAGACCCATTCCTGAAATTGACCATCTGTGCTGCTATAATTCCCACCTGTACTGAAGGTTGTGAAATACCTGCATTAGTTTCTTTTTTGTTTTTTTTTTTGTTTGTTTGTTTTTTTAGTTTCTTTTTTGAATGAAAAATGGATACAAATTGTTGAAACTAGTAATACCAAATTCGTTTACTAAAGAACAAATACAGCTGTAACAGCTAACATTCCAGAATTCTAGGATTATTTTGATGTAGCCTTAAAAATGGTTAGGGTTTTGATTTAAAAAGACTTCAGGGTACTAAAGTTTGGATTTTAAAAACATTCATAGATAGTAGGTATATGTTGTTTAAAGATTAAGCATGGATTTCATTTACTTGGTTGATTTTTATCTTCCCATTATAAATGTGATACTTTTTTTTTAACTAGTTGGTGTCTTCTTAATAGGGAATTTTTGTTTGATTAGTGAACTCTTTCTGCTAGGTTTTGGGTTTTTGAATTTTTATGTTTGGTTGGTTTGGGGGATTTTGGGGTAGGGATGATAACTTAAGAAATTTCTGCAGTTGAAAATATCACGAAACTATGTATGTCCTTTATAAAGTTGTGGCATTTAGAGGAATATTTCAAAGTCTATTTTGGGAGATAGGCAAATTAAGCAAAGCAACATAGCGAATTCTTTCCCCCCCTCCCCCGTAGTGAATTCATCTTATATATATAGAATGATGAGCATATTTAGCAGTTTCTGCTAACATTCTGAGCTCCTTTTCATTGTGATTGCTTTACAAACTTCATAACCTCCCTGATAAGAGGCTCACTGGAATTTATTTTTGTTTGAAGACAAATATTTTTAATACAGAGAAAATGAAACTTGCACGTACATCTCTCATATGGCAAACTCTAAATTAGCAGTACCCCATTGCAGCATTGGATACCAGCCATTCTAACAGCTTGCAAATAGACTGTTTTCATTAAGCCTAGTATTTCACAGGAAAAGTGTTTTCAGATCAGATCTTATTTGGGTGAGTGTCATGTGATTGGAACTAATGCATCAATACTTGTTTCTTTGAAGGTATTTAGACATTAGAAATTAATGGTTTACTTATGAAGCATAAATTTGAGGAACCGTTTTAGATGGAATTGTCATTCTTTTTTATAGATAAATTGTTTTGGGCATAATGCTGTATTTCTATATTCTAGGACTATTACTGAATAACACTACTTATTTATTTATTTATATCGACCAACATACTAGTAAATTAGCTCTTTCTTGTTCAAACAAGCACTGAGATGATTGGTGTTGCAATTAGATGCAAAGTTGGCCAGTGACTACTGAGCCTTTTATGAGAACTGAAGCTTCCGGAAGCTCTGAGTCATGAAACATAAAGCCCGTCAGTCGAGCTCAGTCAAGGCCCCAGGTTTTGTTTCTCAGCACGGAGTTTTTAAAATCAGCATCCTAAGGAGAAAGCACATCTGTCCTCTGAAAGGAAGCAGGGTTACCAAGGAAAGCTTTCCTCATTCCTTCTCTCTCCCCTGAACCCTGGGCTTTAATCGAAGAATAAAACGTGTTATATATGACACTTTCCATAAGCATCACTGATGATTTTGTGAAACGGAGCTGGGAATGGGGTTTGGTGCTGTGTTTCCAGACTGGGCCCAGACGTGGTGACCCTGAGCAAGTCACTCAGCCTCTCTGTGCCTCCTTTTTTCCATCTGTGAAATGGAAATAATTATACTTGTCTTTCCCTACCTCACCAGCTTACTGAAGGATCAGCTGAATAAAGAAGAGGGGAAAAAAATCTGTAAGGTGCATTGATCCCAAAGATGGGCAGAATAGAGATGCAGCTGTTCTTATAGAATCACAACTGTTACATAGCAACTCAGTTTTTACCGTGTCTTTGCCTGGTTCTACCTAGTAAATATCAGCTAATATTTTGAAGTAGAAATCGAGAGTAGTTAGGTTTAACATTAAATAGATTTTTAATATTTAGGGTCACAAATAATATCAGTAGAAACTTACAGTGTATAATATAGGTCTGAGTGGGTTAAAATACATCGTTGTACCAAGCTGATTTGCAGAAAGTCTCGTTACTTACGTGGACTTCATTTATTGCAGAGGGCCGCAGCGGTCAGGCCAGACCGTCGCCACAGCAGTGCTTTTAGCTCATTCTAGAACCTGAAGGGTTTCGGAGCCTTGGCACTCACACGGTGCAGGCTTCCGTCAGAAGCCATTGCCCCCCCAGGTGACTGCACTGACAGGTGCTTGCGGCCTCCCCCGGAGACTGTGGAGGAGCCGGCGAGCTGCTGCCTCACGCCGCCACACGCACCTTTTGTTCGAGAATTCTCTGATGCTGCGAACCAGTCCTGCGAGGCCTTAGAAGGTGCAAGCACTCTGACGTCTGTATGGGACGGGCCTGACTGAAGGGACATAGGTTTGTAACGTGTCCTGGGCTTGGTCGCCCCCATTGATTGGCTGGTTTTCTCCGTTTCGTTAAGGATTTGAAAACGCTTTTCTTTTCCATTTCTTCTTCCCTTTCGCATTTATGGTAGCAAGGAGGGGAAGGGTGTCTGCTTTAAAATGGACCGAAATCATGGGCTTCCGTTCTCGTCCTACTGTGGCAGCCGCGTGGATTTCCATCTCTTCTTTAGAGGTTCTTCAGAACTAGAAACTTCTTTCAGGTCAGTGCCTGGTGAGCAGTTTCAGGAGCTCCGGGGAGAGCCGGAGGGGACCCGAGAGCAGAGGCACGGGTCTGAGTGTCCTCCCAAGAGATGCAGGTAAGACGGCTGGGAAACGATGTGCGTTTTCCCTGAGCAGGTCAGGTTTGGGGGTCACTTCCCACCCCTGCTCCCCGCCCTCCCTCTGCGTTCTCCCCCCTTTGGAAGAGGAGCTGTGCTGGATCGTGTTGCAATCCAGATAACCACGTGGCCATGTGAGGGTGAACCGGCCTTGGCCTCCAAACCCTGAGCTGCGACTGTCTGCGCGTAGCCACCAAATTCACTGTTTTAGACGGTTTTAAACAGCTGTTTGCGGGCCACTCGCGTCAGCTATGCAGCTGGCCCAGGTGGCTTTTCAGGCAGAAGAGTTGCCCACCAAGTGGATGTTTCTAGAATAAAAGACCTGGACTCGGTGCCTCTTGAACACTTCTCTTCTCACACCGCGGGCACATGGTCATCTGTGACCACACCTCGTTTCCAGCTCAGGCCGCGCTCGTGGCGTCTCGGTAACCGCTCCGTCGCGGCTCTCTTGGTTGCCTGATACGTAGTAGCTCGTTCACCATTCCGCAGACAGGAGAGGGACACCCGTTATATTCAGGGCCCAGCCAGGACCGCTACCCGTCGGTCAGCTGAGTCCACAAACCTGTCAAGTGTCGTTTGCCATCAAGGGAGGAAACGACTCGATGGGCAGAAACTTGCTTGCGTGTTGGTCTTTGCTGTACTCTGCGCGGCTGTGTGTGGTTTTTACCTGCACACCTGTCTCTCTCGCTCACCTTACCCCCAGTTTTCCAAGGGGGAAAATTCCTTTTTAGTAAAGAAAGGAGCAAAGAGTGCTCTTACGTGAAGTCTGTCGACAGGGTTTGCTTTGGGAGTTGATTTCTTCTTACTTTGGTTGTAAACATCAATTTGGATGGCAATTAGACAGGTTTTTAACCTCTTTGAAAAAAGCCCTTCTGGGGCAAACTTCTGATGAGTCGCTCAACTGGCATGTAATTAGAATGTTATTTGCATGGCTTTTTTCTACGTCTCTAGAAGAACATAAAACATTCTTAAGATGCACGAAATGAAATTATTCTCACATCAAGGATCAGTAGTATTTTATATCTGCCTTTGATGCCATCTTCTTTTATTTTTATTAGTATGTATTCTCCCCAGAGGAAGTTACATTTTTTATTTTTTGCTCGATACCTCCTGCATTTAATAAAGAATTGTGTGTCTGTACCTGCTTTCCTGAACCCCATATTTATAATACTCTATGGTAGATTTTTAAAAATTGATTCATTCTAGCTGGGCTAGAATCTTTAAGTATTGATATATACTGAACGTTCCCTCTTTGGGATTATTTAGACGAGCTAAACATTACATGTTTCTTTGGTGGCAATAAATATGCATCGTTATTTCAGTGTTCTTCGAATGTTTTATTATAATGATAATCAGGGCTGCTGTTGGTTAAAGGTGAACTGTGGGCATTAAGAATTTTACACTATGAACTATTTATTAAGAGTCTCCAGAGTTCCGTAGCTACTCACCATTAACACCTATAAGAGGTATGTATTTTTCTCCCTTTGTGGTCTGAAAGTTAACTTTCCCTCTGTCCAGGCAGGTCCAGGAGAGTTCTGTCTCCTGGGAAACACATGTGTGTCAAACGTGTATGTACTGTAGAAGGGTGATGTTTTCTTGCTTTGGGAGTTTAGACAGAAGGTTTTATGTACGGGTTTTATTTTTAACAAAGCACAAGGGCTTCCTTTCTACCAACTTCTGTGGGTGTAAACATGTATTTGTTCAAGCTTTAAGAAAAGAATAAACCTGTCATTGTTCAAACACTTGATATCTGATTTGGATGTGTGTGAGAGCCGGGCTTACTGGGGGAGGGCCTTACAGTATGTAGCGTTTGGGAATGAAGTAAGATTATTAAAGTGGCACAATGGTATTTCTCAGTAACTCTGTGGCTTAGAGGAATGACTCAGATTAACTTGGTTGTACTAAAACTGTGTAGGCAACTGAATGGACTTTTCTGTTGGTCTCTTATCTGTGCTTGTCCACGCTCCGCAGTACCTCAAAAGGATAGGAAGCTGCCCTTGTCAGAGTTCTCTAATGGTCATGTCCTCTAACTGCCCAGTCATCACTCCCTGTCATATGACCTGGGGGGCCCTGAGCAGATCACAATGGAGGACACGCCTGGGTCTCTGTCACCTCAGCCCTTGGCAGCTGGCTCTCTAGTCTGCCTGGCTGCCACCCATCCAACCTTCTGGGACTCAGACCTCCCTGAGAAGTGACTCCTAGCTGCCCCCTAAGCAAGGCTCCCTCACCTGTATCCTCTGAAACTCACCTGCCCTCCCACCTCACAGCCAGCTTCTCTCGGTCTTCCAAAGAAATAGGTCCCCAATTTCATTATTTCGGAGGCAGCAGGAGTTGATGGGACAAGCACAGGCCCAGGTGCTGTATTAGTTACCTATTGCTGCATAACAGATAAGCCCCAAACCAAGTGGTTTAGAACTCTGCTTGGCACCGATGCCCTTGGGAGCTCTTCTCAAGACTTTGTGACCTTGAGCTCAACCGGCTAAAACAAAAACTTGAGAGTGAAATAACTGGGTCCCTAAGTGAGAAGCTTTGCTTGTCCCTTGGCCCACCAGCAGAGTTTCACTTGTTTACCCTTGGCTTAGGGCTCCCTGTAGCTGGGCTGTGTCCACCCCACTCTTTGTCCATGATTTGCATGCAGTTTGCAACTGCAGGACCTCTTTTTAAGGCTTTGCTTCATGCTGGATGCATAAAAAAGACCAGTGGGTTTTTCATTTGCTGAGGAGGAAGCCTGTTTATCGTTGTTGATAACATTGTGGCCTCACTCTTTTTACCATCTTAGTCCTTTCTTATTTCTTGGAGCTTGTGGCCCACCCACGTGCTTCCGGAGCCCTGTCCTCAATTTCTGTCCCCTTCCTGCCTCTCTCTGGGACCCTGAAGCCCCCTGACCAAATGGAAGAATTTCACCACAGGGAAGTACCAGAGAACGGTCGTCCCCAGCATGAGGGCCTGTTGGCCACAAAGGGGACCACTTGGGATGACAAACTTTGTGAGGACTGTTCTCAGCATGCTCCGTTCTTTGATCCCCTCGCAGACCCAGACCCAGACGCAGCATTGGACTTGGCTTCGCAGTCTGTGTCTCTTTAACCTTGGTCAGCTGTGCGGCGCGTGCTGTCACACAGCCAGCCCCATGGATTGATTAACAGCTAACCCGGGCATGTGTCTGGCTATTTATAAGACACAGAAGAAATAATTCCTGGGATAAAACCAGGCGAGACCGAAGACCAGGGGCCGAGGTGCCGTGGGGAGCTGTGCGGGGCAGGGGACGACCTTAGGGCGCACGACATTCCAGACGGTGGCCCCCACTCGCTGCTGCCCCAGCTGCATGTTTACTTTGCAGAATGTTTGGCTGCAAATGACACTGAGCCACATGCTCAGATTGGGTCAGGAATCCCATTTTTGTAAGAGAATAATGTATGTAAAGCATCCATGGGTGTTTCTAGTAAATATTAGTGTTTACTCTGTCAGTCTTCCACACTTTCAGATGGTGCAGCTGAGCAAAACCACGTCAGTTCTTCCCCAATTGCACCCGTGTGGTAGTTGGCGGCTTCAGCTGGTGGGATTGATGGGGAACTCACAGGAAACACAGATGGAGGCCACCCTGGGACCCTTCCCTGAACACTGTGCTGTGACCACCAGTGGCAAAAAAACCCAAAAGCAAACAAACAAAAAAAAAACAACCAAAACAATGGCTGGAGCCGACTGGCAAAAAAAGTCAGGATCAGCCTGTGGGGGAAGGTGCAGGAGGCTCTCCTACCACCCCTCAATACTGCCTGAGTCCCCCCCCACTGGGCCTCAGTTTCCTCATCTACAAAATAGGGATAACATTATCCTTTAGTCCCTTTCTGTATCAGGCCCTCAGGCTGCAGAAGACTGGGACATTTCTCCGGAGTAATTCTTTATACTGTAAGTCAGCAGTTCCCAACCTCTTTGGCACCAGGGATCGGTTTACAGAAGACACATTTTCCTTGGAGTGGGGGGTAGGGGGGATGGCTTCGGGATGATTCAAGCACCAGATGCATCTTAATTGTCACTTAACCACTCACTTAGAGGGTTTTGATATGAGTCTGCAAGCAATTGACTTCCCATGGTCTCTGTGCAGTCAAACCTCTGCTGATGTTCATCTGTATTTGCAGCCGCTCCCCAGGGCTAGCATCACCGCCTCAGTTCCACCTCAGATGAAGCGTTAGACCAAGCTTGTCCCACCTGTGGCTCTCAGGCCGTATGCAGCCCAGGACAGCTTTGAAGGAGGCTCAAAACAAATTTGTAAACCTTCTTAAAACATTATGAAAATTATGCATGGACCTTTTTTTTTTAGCCCAACAGCTGTCACTAGTGTTAGTGTATTTTATGTGTGGCCCAAAATAATTCTTCTTCCTTTGTGGCCCAGGGAAGCCAAAAGGTTGGACACTGCTGCCTTAGATTCTCGTAAGGACTGCACAGCTTAGGTCCCTCACATGCGCAGTTCACAATCGTGTTCATGCTCCTATGAGAACCTAATGTCACCACTGATCTGAGAGGAGGCGGAGCACGGGTAGTGATGTGAACACGGGGAGCAGCTGTAAATACAGATGAAGCTTTGCTCGCTCACCTGCTGCTCACCTCCTGCTGTGCGGCCCGGTTCCTAACAGGCCATGGACTGGTCGGTACTGGTCTGTGGCCCAGCTGTTGGGGCCCCCTGCTGTAAGTCTTATAGAAAGTGGCTGATGCTTGCACAGTGCTCAAAACTTGTAGTAGATACTGGCAGGTTACAAATGTTGGGGGAGAGGATAAGCCAGTAATACACTACGAAGCTTGAAGCAGGGTGGGGGGCCTGGCTGGAGCCGGGAGAGACCTGAAGAAGCTGGGCAGGTGGTGGGAAGATCATGAGCATGGTCACACGTCCCACTTCGGGCCTGGCCAGCACTGCCCACCTTGACTGTGTTAGGATGAGAAGGGGGCACAGCAGGCTGAACGCAGCACACAGGCCTGCCTGTGCTGACCCATTTGGGAAGCAGAGGAACACAGGGACAGGGGCAGTCCCTGTTAGCAGTCTTCTCCACCCGATCAGACCCAGGAGCCATGTTCAGGGCAGCCCGCCTTGAACTGCACAGGCAGCTTTGACTGTATTTCCAGTGTTTTATTTCTTGGGCTTAGCACATGGGGGCTGGTTGTGGTATCCCTGATGCCTTTTTGCATGTTGGAAATATTTCATAATGATTTTTAAAATGACAGTGTTGGCCCAGTCCGACTGGCAAAGAGTGGCCAGGTCTTGTCGGCCCAATCTGGACGAGAGGAATAGAGATGCAATAAGTGAGAGCCATGAGCCGCAGACTGGGGTGCTGGTTGCTTTGTTCAAACTAGTTCTAAAACATTCCCTGAACAACTGGTCAGGGAGGCAGTCGGCCCTGAGTACACTGAAGGCTGAGGGGAGGCCACTTGAGAGTTAAAGGTTCAACCCAGATGGCCCCAGGGTGAGTGAGCAGCTGGTGCAGACTTCAATTGGAAGACCGGTGTTGGCTCACGCATGCAGGCCATCGGGGCTTTGGGGACACGCGGGCTGGCAGGACGAGTGACCTGGAAGTGAATCCACCCACAGGCCCACCCTGAGCACTGAGTCCACTGCGTGGGGCCTATACTGAACATGTGGGGGGCGGGGTGGAGAGCGGGGAGGAGGTATTAAGATCTCTGTTCATGGGACCAACACAGACGACTTCCACGTTCTCCACCTTCAAGGCAGTCTCGTGCTGTTCTCATCTCTTAGCCTGGGTCTGGGCTCTAGAGCATTCTATCAGTCTCCCTGAACGCTGGCCGTGCTCGCTAATCGTCTTCAACTCTGGTGGACATAAAAATAGTTTGCCACGGGCCCCACGCAGGTCCTTGGTCCGACAGCAGCAACAAAAACTGCCTCTGAATGAGTTAAGCAAAAAAAAAAAAAAAAAAAAAGAATAGGTGAGAGGAAATGGGAAGAGCACAGGCCGGAAGGACCAGAGAACAGGTTAGCCAGGGCAGGAACCTGGACGGCCCGCGGGGCTGGGGAGCAAAAGCTGGTGGGTTGTTGGGTCGGGGCCTCACCCAGTGCTGAAGGGCGTCTGGCGAGGCACGACTTTTGTCCTTTATCCAGTGTCCCTCCAAGCAGGCTCCGTGGGAGGAGGGTCCTGGCCACGCGGCGGGGCGGCTGCTGGCCTTGGCTGGGCCGGGCCGGGAGTGTCCCCTGACAGGTCCTTTCTCAACCAGGTGGGCGCGCCACCAGGAGATGGACGCTGGGCAGAGACAGCACCAGCGGCCAGCCCCCCAGCTCTGCCTGGGTTTTGCTTCTGTTTTTGTTTTTTTGTCTGGCTTTTTCCGTCTGTGTCCCCAGCTGATCCCAAACTAACTCCAGGAGGACAATCCTCGGCTTGTATTTCCTTGGGAGGAGTGGGGAGGGGGGGAACTGAGCGCCATTCTGAACCTTCGGAGCTGCTGATGGAATTGCAGTCAGTGGAATCAAAGCACAGAAATGCAGGTCTTTGCACAGGGCGCCCCGGCCCTGAAGACGGTTCGGACTCTCAGGTGAGGGGCCCAGGGGCAGGTCTCCCCCCACCCCCTGGGGTGGGTTCTTCCCTGTGGCATTGCTGAATAATGGAATAATGTTGCTGTTTATTATCAAGACGCTGCATCCATCCATGAGGGTTTTATTCTGAGATAAAGTTTGGAAAGAGGCTCCACAGGCGCCAAATACTAATTTCCACCTTTGAGGAAGAAGGGAATGCAGATTACAGCCGAGGTGAGTGGACGCAGCGCGGTGAGGCTGGAGCCCCGGTCTTGCCCCGTGCAACTCAGGAGAGCGCGACTCAGCGCCTCCGTCCGAGGTCGCAGGCTTCTCCGGATCCTTAGCGCTCCTCACTGTCCCGGACGTGAGTGGGTCGCCACTGTAATTAGGGGCCACACGGCTTCCCCAGGGCCAACCCAGCGGCCAGCCTTCCTGGGAGCATCACTCGCAAGAGCCAGGAAGTGGCAACAACTCACAGGCAGAGGCGATGAGTGACTAAGTGGAATGTGGTACCCGCACAATGCAACTTCATCCGACAACAAAATTGAATGAAGTCCTGATACAGGCTACAGCGTGGGGGAAACTTGAAGGCATTCTGCAGAGGCAAAGGAGCCGGTTATAGAAGAGCACACCTTGTATGCTTTTGTTCGTAGGAAATGGCCAGCACAGGCAAATCCATGCGCAGAGAAGGGGCTGGGCCAGGGTGGGGTGGGGCTGAGCATGACCGCCAACGGGTCCAAGGTTTCTTCTGGAACGCCAGCGTGCTCTAAAATTGATTGTGGTGATGGTCGTTGCACAGCTCTGTGAATATATTAACAACTACCGAATTGTATACACTAAATGGAGACTGTGTGATTTAATTCTCAAACCTGGTTTAAAAACTACACATTTTAACACACTAGTCAGACATTGTAGGTGGCCCCTGGGCACGATTCCATACAGTGAGTGTTCCTTCGTTCAAAAACAGTGGCATCAGCCCAAGTGATGTGGGGGATGGTGATGTGACCGGGGCCCAGTCCTGGCCTTTCAGAGACCCGCAGTCTATTTAGAGAAGCAAACACCCGAAGGCTTCTAACAGGAGAGGGATGGGACTGACGGACACCTCCTACAGTACGAGCACGAATGGGAAAGGGGCGAACTGGAAGCTCCAGCACCCCCTTTCTCTTGGAGATAAGCCCTTCCTTTGGGGGCTCTTCAGGGGCACCCCAATGGAACGGATGGGTGGGCTAATGCGCCCAGAGTGGCTGGGTGTCCCGGGGTGCACGGAGAACGAAGGACTGGCCCTCACCGCCTGGGAGGCCACAGCCCATGGGGCGGGGCACAGGGCCACGGGCCTGCAGAAGGCGCCGGGTGCCAGGCGCCGCGCTGAGGGCCATGTGAGTGCCATGTCCCACCTGGGCTCTCTCCGGATTGTGCTCCCGACCCCCCGACGTGTGGACAGGTTTCTTCTGGGCCTGTCCACGTGGACATACTTGCAGCACTGTGTGCCAGTTGACAGTTTAAGCCAGCTTAGGAACGAGATGGCAGACCCAGAACCCAATCCGGAGGCCTGCCTGTGGGGTGCCTGGCTCTGCTGCCCCATCCCCCTTTCTAGAGGCTTTTCCCTTCCCCTCTTCCTCCTCATCCACATACCTGAGCAGCAACGTGCTCCCAAGAAAGGCTGTGATCCGGCCCCCAGGTACGCGCCAGAGCCTCCCCACATGGGATGAAGCCCCACCAGAGGGGCCCCTCGGACTCCCAGGGGTGGCAACACTCCCTAGTCCCCCAGGCTCGGCCCATGAGCCCCTTCTACTGCACACAGAGATGCAAGGACACCCCCCACTGGGGTCTGTTGCTCTGTGAGAGCCACCCTGGAGGTGGGCGATGGGTAATTTCAGCTTCATCTTTGATTGTTAAAGAGTCCTTCACATGATGGGCTTAGCTTCCGGGCTCCGGGCCAGGGAGCAGCCTGGGACATCCCAGTGAAGCCCAGGAAGCTGCCTGTGACGAAGCTGAGGCAGTCTAATCTCCCCTCCTGCCCCCACCTCCCCTTCCATGGGGGAGAAGCCCAAGGTTCTTGAGTGAAAAGCTCAGAAAGCGGCCCAGGGAAAACAGCCAGGCTTGCAGGAACACTGTCCGGCCCAGTCATGATTCCTGTGACCCTTTGTCACCCCATGAGGAGCTGGAGGACTCCAACCGGCCACGTGACTCACTGCTCTGCACAACTTGTGACTGGGTCTGAGGGACAATGGTGCCTCTCCCTGCGCCACGGTCACATCCTCTGCTGGGCGCCCACCCCTGCTGCTAGACCCTGCCATGGGGCCATCCATCAGGAACCCCCCTCCCTCAGCCCTGCTTTGCGTTACGCGTTATAGGGGCCACCCCTCACTCCTTTAGGCAGAAAGGGATTAACCTCAGGTGGTTCACCACCTCCGGGCGGAATGGGACCTGCTGGGAGCTGGGGAGCCAGCAACAGAGGCTAGAAACCCTCCTTGGGGCTGGCCCAGCAAGGAGAGAGAGCACTGCCCCCGTGGCTGGGTGTGGACACCCGTGGGCATGTGCCCCAGCCCCACCCATAGCAGCTAGAACAACCCTAACCACATGGGGTGCAGCTGGACCTCGGCTCTAAGAGGCATCTGCCTGGCTGGGCTGAGGTTACCTGCTGTCACCGCAGCCACAAGGGTGTCTGGCACCACGAGTGCCCGGCTTTTCCAATGGGAAGAGGGTTGTGCCTCATCAGTGGGGAATGCTCCATATACAGGAAAGGAAATAAGGATCCCAGTTGGTGCACACAACAGGACAGATGGCCATTCTGCCTCCCACGACGAGTAAGGGCATCTAATTCCACTCTGCTCCCTGCCTTCCCTGACTAGCGCGATCTCTGAGCTTGCTGGCAGTCACTCAGGAGGTCGTGATTGAATAAGTCAGCCATTCAACCCGTGTGTGTAAGGTCCTAGGCCAAGTGCAGGAGTCCCATTTCCTTGGGCAAGCTCCTCAGAAGAGTGTTCTGCACGAAGCAGTTAGGACCGTGTTTACCTCTGGGCAAAGGGTCAGCTTCCTCGGACCACAGCCAAGCAGAGGCTATAACACAAGGTCATCTTTAAAAAGATGTCCTTTTATACCTTAAAAAAGAGATCTGGGTGAGGTGAGGACCAGTGTTTTATCTGTCATGCTCCTTGAGCAACAGAGACATTCAAACCATTTAGTCCATTGTAGTTCATCAAAAAATAAAATAACTTCCTAGAATAGACATTGCTGTCAGCAGCTTTCTGCTGACCACAGGCTATTCTGGGCAGTATTTTGAAAATGAAACTGATTTATTTAAAGCTTGCAACAGGAGGCACAAAGGTTGACTTGACTGCCTTGCTGTCATGAGGGTGAGTCCCCTGAGGATGCAGCAGTGGCCTGAAAACTTAGTTCTCTTGTCCCCGCTGTCCCACTGACTGGCTACATGACCTTGGGCAAGTCACTAGGGTCTCAGTTTTCTCGTCTGTAAAACCAGACCGAACCCCTTATGAGTCCTTGGGTGGTATGTAAAATAATGTAAATGGAGCCACTTCTAAATGGAGTTGGAACTCCCATCCCAGAGAAATTGTTTTATTCATCTTATTTCTCATAATTTTGGAATGTTTAAACCGGACAAAATAACCTTTGGACTGGGCTGAAGGCAGCACTGTATCCCTGTTTGCAAAGCTGACAGGAAAGGAGACATCCTGACCATCGACTGAAAATTAAAGATACTCTTTAGATTAGCACCGCTATGTATAAAGAGTAGCTTGTCTGCACCTGTAGAAACTCCTTCCTTGACTTACTAACACCAGTAGCAATTCCTTCCTTCTATGTATGTGATTATTCCCCTTCCCTTCCTCAGAAAAACTCCTTGCCTTGGCCCTCTAAACGGGAACACTGATCCAGGATTTCTGCCTGAAATAGTGCTTTCCAAATAGCAATTCGTTTGGGCCTCTAATAAATGTTTGTTGCCTCTTTTACCTTTTATTTTTAGCTTAACAGTGGTAATTAACAGGAATCCCCTTGGGTCAGCTGGGTGGGGTTCGTTATCAGAAAACACAGGCTGGGGGGATCTCCTGCAGCCTAAGGACTGGAAGGCAGCTGGGCTTCAGGAACGTTGGGAAAGTGATCTTTTCTTCAACTGTCTGTTGAGCTGCCACTGGCCGGCCATGTCCAAGGCCCTGGAGATGCGGTACTGAGCAAACACCCAGGATCTTTGCTCTCAGGGAGCTTACGGCGAACCAGTAAGCAAATATCTGTGATAGCACTGACGACGGCACACATACAATGAAGACACTGTGACAGAGTGTGGCTGGAGGAGGGACCACTTTAGAGCATCAATCTGGGGAAATGACCTTTAAGAACATTCCTAATTGTCAGGCATTCGGCAGAATGGGAAAGACAGGGGGCAAGGGTTCTGGGCAGAGGGAATCGCATGGGAAAGGCTCAGGTGGGATCGTGCTACGCTTGCTGGAAGACCAGTGTAGCTGGAGTCCCATGAGCCAGAGGGGGTGACCTGACTTCAGTCTGAGAGGAGGCAGGGGCCTGGTGGTGCAGGGCCTGGAGGGCCTCTTGGAATGGATTCTCTCTCTGCCTCCCCTCTCTGGGCCTATGTGTCTGCTTCACCCCACTTCTTCCTTCTGCAGCCTGGCTTCCTCTGCTCCTCAGGCCTCTTGGTAGAACAGGCCTTGAGTACAAAGTTCACCCTTAAGGTCTAGTTGCTCATCTCAGTCAATTTCCAGGAAAGGACTGGCCACAAGTGTATCTCTGGTCCATTTACCTGCCATGGTAGCTGCTGGGAGCCCTGGTGAGTCTCAGGAGGTCCACACAAAGAACACTCCTAAATAACATGCCTCTGAAGCAGCCTCAGGGGCTGCAAGGAGTTGATTTAAATCAGTAGTTCTCAGACTTGAGTGTGCATCAGAATCTTGTGGAGGGCTTGTTAAAACACACGTGGTCAGACCCCACCTCAGCTTTTATGACCGGGGAGGTCTGGGGTGGTCCAGACTTGCACAAGTTCTGATGATGCTTTACATGTGTTTCCAAACGTGGGGTCCACATCCCTGGCCCTACCTCTTCCACCTTCAGGTTCCAGATTCAGGAGAGTGGGGCCCGGGGCCCTACGTGTGCGACCAGCATTCTGGATCCCTCTGTACACCAGGGTTTCAGAATCACAGTTTTAAAATGTTACAAACCGTCAGAAAAGTCTTTTCTTTGAGTGTCACCATGGGGGAAATAACAGGTGGCCAGCCAATGGACTTGGCTCAGTGTCCTAAATCGTTAGTGGTTCATCAGTGTGTTTGTCACTGGATTAAAACAAACCGACCCTCCACTTTCACCAAAGAAAACAAGGGTTCACCCAGAATAGTAAACCCAGCCTCTGGGGTGGGTAATGGGTCTTTTCTCTGGGCAGGAGGAGACCGGGCCGAGTCCTTGCCGGGCTCCCCGCTCACGGTGGATTAATGCAGAGACACAGTCTGGGGACCCACCCTCCCGGCCCTACCCTCCCGGCCCTACCTCCCGGCCCGCTCTGCTTCCTACCAGCCCGTCTCGCTGCCTGCGCCGAAGCCTCGCAGGGATCCGCCAATGAAACGCCGAGGAACTCATGACCTCATCGGGAGGCTCTCTCATTGGCTGCCGTCGCCGCGCCGAGCCTGCCCCGGCCCTTAGAGCTCCGGAGAGCGGTGCGGGCCCCACCCCCTTGGCTAAACAGGCAGATCGAGTTCCTGACCCGGCCTGCAAGCCTGGAGGGCTTCTCTTCAAACAACAGACCCCTCAGAAGGAAATCCTGCTCTCTGACAAAGACAGGAGTGTTCTTTTCAACCAACCAACCAAGCGACTGGTTTCCTGCGCTGACCTTAACTGGTGTGCGGGAGGTCAGCTGGTGACTTCATCTTTTTCGCTTCTTTCCTAAGTATCTGACACATCGCACTTATTTCCCACTTATTCTAATCATAAAATTTAACGAGGTATGTCTTCTCAAGCCTGACCTCCCTGTGACATGCTAGTGCTCATCTCCCCCACCATTAATTAACCTGGGGATTAATTTTACTGACGCCCAGAGAGGGGGTATGACTTTCACAAAGTCACACAGCAGATTAGGTACACAGATGAAAAGCAGATCCAGGGCTCCTACCTCCAAGTTCAGTGGCGCATACCTTCCCCCAGCCCCCCAGTCTGAGCTGCCTGAGAGCTGACAAGGGTGCTGCAGCCCAGGAACCTCGGCTTGTGGGAGAACCCGCACACCAGTACGGGATCGCTGGGGCTTCCTCATGTTCTAGCAGCTGCCTGAGTCTCACTTGGACAGGAGAGCAGCTTCCTAGAGCAGTGCTCTCGTTTTACAAACGAGGAAATCGCAGGGGACCTGGTCATAAGCCAGTTGGTGATGGGCAGAGGCAGAACTTGAACCAGCCCTGCTGCCCTTCTCATCTAGAGATGACCCTCAAATGCTGAAGGAATGGAATGCCCATGAGTCCCCAGGGAAATGTCCACACTGGCAGTATAGTTATCGGACTGCCAGCATCTGATCTGGGGGGTAAGAAAACAACCAGCAGTGTTTGTACACTTCTCTGGCTAGCTAACAGGTCAGATGAGCCCTTGTCCCCAACCTCTCTGACCAGCAGGTGCTTAGCGACAGGAAAAGAGACCAAGCTTGGGGGTTTTCTCATCTGATGGTGGGATGGCCTGGGCTTGATGTGTATGAACCCTGTGACCCTATTTTGAGCCCAGAGTTTTTGAAAACTCAGGACCACTCTATTAGATTGTGGGAGCTGGTGAGCAGAATAGAGCTGAAACCCTTTTTCAAGGCTTGGTTTAGGGGTTACCTCCTCCAGGAAGACTTCCTGAAGAACCCAGGTGGGCCAGGGTTCCCCTAGTCCCTGGTGCTCACCTGGCTCCAGCTGCACAGCTGTTGTTTATGTCTTTGTCTCTTTCCCCAACTAGACTATGAGTTCCTTGAGGGATAAGAGCACACTTTATACAATGTTTATCTCCAGGACCTATTACTGTTTGGCACATAGTAGATGCTCAATAAATAAACCGAACTGTGGTGACCTTACATGGTAGTGGCCTTGTGCAGAGAAGATCACTCAGAATTCTGAACAGAAGTGGATTCTGTGTATATGAGGCTCCTTCACACAAAATGAGAATTAGCTTTATTAATAAAGTGCTTTGCTAACAGTTTATTAGTAAATTGTTTGCTAATATAACAACCAGATCTCTTGTGCTCACCGAGTTCCTGATTGCCCTTCAAAATTCCAGATGTGTGAATTATTCAAATCAGATGAGTGCATGTATTTTCTTCTATGCCTGGCCTGCTAGGAAGCTCAAAAATCAGTGTAGTCACCCTCTTAGGAACAGCCTCCTTTCTTGCGGCAGGTCCAGTAGTCTCCCCTGCATCTGTACAGTTTCTAATCTTTACTTCATTGTTCATTTACACACATACGTGGATATTTTATCATAAGCCACTTCCTGCCTTTTTGAAGGAAAGTAGGACAGGTGATATATATAAGGTAACAGGAAAGTGTCCCCAAGGACTCTGAGTGTGAAAAAAAAAAAACAAACCTCTCATGAAGATAAGGGATTCCTTCCACAGGCTTAAACCAAAAACCAACTGGGTTTTTGTATGATGTCCAAAGCCTGTGCAAAGCCAGCATGCATGGAGATGTGAAAATTCATGGAGCTGGTCCAGCATTGTCCTGGGCAGGGGACACAGATCTAGGACGTGTGGATATTCTCAGCCCTGGAGAAGTGGGCTCAGGAATGGGATCAAGACAGCTTACAGAGGTGATGACCTTCTTGAGACTTTCCCTTCTCTGGTTCCAAGTGCATGTTCACCAAGCAATCTCCTAACAAGCATTTCAGCTTCGTATGCATCCCGACACTCAGAACAGGGGTCTTTGGGCATGGGATACTGGGGAATGACTTGCATCATATGTGGAAGTTGGCATGGCGTGTAAACAGTGCTCTCTGATGGGCTTCATCAGTGGGAGTAGGAGCACCCTGGAATACTCATGTGTTTCCAGACTTGCAAAGCGCAAGGCCAGAGTAGGAACATGGGTCATGCCATGCCCAAGGCTCTCCTTGAATGGCCCACCAGCCTCCTATGTTTGGCTGTTCTTCTCAAATGACAGCAGATGGTAAATTAGGAACACCAGCTTCAGTGCCTGCAGCTGAATTGCTCAGCCAGGTTCCCACTAATTTGTCCCTACAGTGGGAACCACGACTGCAGACAGCAGTAGGCAGCCCTTGGGAAGAAAGTCAGGGGACCCCAGGGTATTTCAGGAGGGGAGGGGCACCGAGCCATCTTGAGTCATCCTCAGAAACCCTGCTCCAAACAACGTTAGTGACGCAGCTTTTATAGACAGCAGCCTTGTTCGTAAAAGCAAAGCTTGGCACTGGAGATATGAACCTGGATGATGGATGATTCTAGGGTGGTGGAGTCACAATGGGGAGGACTGCCCAGCAGAGAAGAGGAAGCGCCACAGCTACAAGCAACAAAGACAATTCAGGAACTTAATGAGCAAAAAAAGCAAGCTACAGAACGTGACACCATTTTTGAAAAGTGTGGAACCAAACAATGATCATGTACAGGGTTCCATGTACTCTCACGTCACAGGGGGTGGCAGAAAGTGAGGTTGGTGATAAAACTCCTTTTTAAAAAAGCAAGGTATAACAAACACAGAAATTAAGCTGGCGGTTAACTCTGGGATGGTTGATCGGTTTCCTGGTGTTCATTTCATTATGTTATTACATAGTTGCCTCTTGACTGTATGTGTTTTTGGATGTATTAGGCTGACCAGATGTACCATTTTAAATGGGACAGAAAACAGTGGTACTGTCCCATTTTAAACGGTACATATGGTCCACCTACGGACACCTTGAATTTAGCCCAGGGAGACTACGCTGACCACACGCACCGTTAAAGCAGTCGTCCGGTCAGCCTGAGTTGCAGTAGGTTCCTCATGAGCATTGCTATAGGGTCTGCCCACAGGCCCAGCTGCTCACAGCTCCAGCCTCCTGGGCTCCGAGGCTCGGGAGCCAGATGACAGGGCTGCCGCTCCACATGGTGAGGTCAAAGGTTAAAAGTGACTGTTCTGTTAGCACACAGAGGCTCCTGTCCTTTCCTCCTTTGGGATTTCTTTCTGCCTCTTAAACCTGACCCATCTGCTTCAGCGAGCTGACTCCCACTCCTCTGTGGGCCGGGCCGCTGGGATGCTCAGGCCCGGAGCACACCTGTCCAACCCTGCCCCGCCTCCTTCCTTCTGCTCATGTATTCATTCAGCAAATGTTTACTGAGCACCTACTATGTGCCTGGCATTGTTCTCAGCGCTGGGGATGCAGCAGTGAACAAACCACACAAAAATCCCTGCCTTCATGGAGCTTACATTCCAGGGAGGGGAGACAGAGGACTAATACTAAGTTAATAAATATGTTGGGTGACGACAGGAAGAACATGGCAGAGTAAGGGGGGGTGGCAAAGGGAATGTCGGAGAAAGGGTTTGGACAGGGGCCTGAGAGAAGGCCTCTCCGAGGAGGTGACCTTGGGGCAGAGACCTAAAGGAAGAGAGAGAGGACCACTGGATACCTGGGGAAGAACCTTCCAGGCTGAGGGAGGCCCGACCCCTCCTCTTGTGTCTGTTTCACTGGGGCTCCCCCAACCCCACCCTGGCTCATGATCTCTCCAAGCTGTCACCCCCTTTGCTCACCCCTCCCACCATTCTACTTGTACAGGGAACCTAGGCTTTGGGGGGCAGGGACAGGCAGTTTCCCGATCACAGAGGCACCCCCGTTTGCACCAACCTTCGCTCTGAGCCTGTAGCTTGGCACCACTGCTCCTGGCAAGCCAGCTTTTCTCAAGGAATCCGCCTGGAGTCAGGCTTCCTGTGTCACCTGTCATGTCGCTTCTTTCCGGCCGGCGTTGCCAAGCCTGAAGCCCGGATTCGGCTACAGGCTGCAATGTCTCGTCTCCTTGTCAGACCTGTAATACCAATGCCTGGAAAAAAGATGTCGCCTTAATGACGACTATTAGCACGAAGCACCTCCTACTCCTGATGTTTCCTGAGTGCCACCTGCAGGTAAGCTCACCTGGAGAACAATTTGGGGACCTTCTCCTTATGCAATCACCTGTACGTCTCTGTGGTGGTTGTGACAGCTGCCGGAGCAGCCTGGGCGACGTGTGAGGATCAAAACCTCGTAGACATGGGAAGGAGCCCGGAGACTGAGAGACCCCGCTCCCCGGCTCCACACAGTGAAGGCCCGGAAAATTCTTTCTCCGCTGGGTCAATGTTTGTCAGCCTTTGCTCTCAAGCCCTACACTAGCGACCCCAGCGCTCAAGCAAGTGGTCTGGTGGTTATCGGCCACTTCCATGGTGGCCTGCAGTGAAGGAGGAAGCCACATGTGCTCACTTGTATTTATTATTGTGTTAAATCCGAACGAAAAGCATTTGCAGGTTGATTCTAGACCTTGCGGAGCTCCAGCTTGCTTCATTCATTCATTCATTCATTCACTCACTCACTTTCTCATTCAAGCTCCTACACTGTGCCAGGCCCTACGCTGAGTGGAACGGGGACTCATGCACAGAACGACAGCTCACATTGATGGCACTCTTACAGGACACCACCACCTTTCTAGTGCTTTAGCTGTAGTCCCTCATTTAATGCTCAGTCAGCTCTCCGAGGAGCTGTCGGCTTGTAAGGCAGAGGTCAAATGTCGCCGCCCAGACGGCACCCTCTGAGTCAGGAGGCTCCACGCTCTCCTTGGCCCTCATGAAAACACAGGACTTGTCTTAGAACCTCCAGCTAGGGCGGGCAGGGGGGTAGAGACCAATAATTTACACTACAGTGTGGCAACTCAGGCAGAATACATGTTAGTCATGACTATGGCGAAGTATGCTCTCACAAGTCCTGTCACGGGAAATCCCCAGCGGTGGTCACTCAGGAGCCGTCGGATGCTCGGTTGTTGAGCAAGGCTTCATGGTGACCTTTGGCCTGGGTCTCAGAGAGTGAACAGGAATTTCCCTCCTGGACCAGAGAGAAGAGAACTTTCCAGGCGAAGATCTAGAGGGACAGACCTCTATGCTAGAGTTGAGAAGGTTTGGGAGAAAGGGAACCTCATCCTGTGCAGATTCCTTCTACTTCCTACCCGCTCTTGGTGGGAACAAAGGGACCAAGGGACCACAGGGTCCCTGTTGAAACGCTAGCATTCCATTTGCCCTTTCCGGCAGGTGAACTTCCATCACCCTAGGGTCTTTGCGGGTACATGAAGCTTATGCTGGCCTCCCCTCCTCACATCTCCCAACGTCTGAATTCCAGCATCCTCATTGGTAAATTGGGGTTCAAAACATGTTCTCCCCAAGAGTAGCCCAGGGCTGCTGAGGGATGAGAGACAAACCTGCATGTGAGACAGGCCGCCCAGACGCCCCATTTTAAATGGGGGGGGGGGGAAACAATGGTACTGTCTCATTTCAAACGCAGGCACAGTCAGCCTAGACTCACTGGGCCGAATTCATGGTGTCAGTAGGCTGACCAGACGTACCCCTTGAAACAGGACAGTACCGTTGTTTTCTGTCCCATTTAAAATGGTCCGTCTGGTCAGCCTAATGTGTGACTCTTGGAAAGGTTGCGGAACGTCCCTAGAAGGGATGATGCTGATGGTGACGGGGCCCCTCCTCGTGGCTGGTGTTCCAGCCCGGCGGCTCCATCCGTAAGTGGATGTAAGCTCTGCCAAGGCAGGAATTTTGTCTGATTGGCTCTCCACTGCGTCCTCAGCACCTGAAACAATGCCTGGCACATACTAGGTGGTCGCTACGTAGCTATTGAATAACAGAAGGAAAGCACAGCTTGGACACCTGTCCCCCCAACTTTCAGTCCACAGGGCGGAGACAAGGAAACCCCACAGGTGACTTTGCACCCTTCTCCGAGGTCATGGTAGTTGGCATCTGAGCTGCTCTCAGTCTCTGCTTGGCTCATGTCAACTGAACAGACATTTATAGAACCGTGCCTGCCTGAGACGGATGACTCTCTGCCCACCCCGGGCTGGGTGGCCCTTAAGGCTGACAGAGGGGCAGGAGTGTGGGGCTACTAAGGGGCACAGGCCAACCCAGGCCCAGAGGGATCTACTGGCAACCTGAGGCAGCAGGACCAGCTCAGGCAGGCCTGCCCCTCACATGCACCTCTTACAGGCTCCAGGCCACGCAGTCCTGCCTGCCCGGTGACCTTTCCCCTGGTCGCTGCCCTTTCTAGGTCCTATTCCTGAGGATCCGCCCTGCTCCCACTCCCAGTCTCTCCCTTCCTCCCTCCCCTTCTCCCCCTCCCCCTCCCCGACCCCGAGTTCTGCCCTGACCCCTACCCCACCACCCCGCCCTTCCTCACCTCCCTCCAGCACCCCCGGGCCCCCCACGCCTTCCACCTCGGGTGTCGACCCCAGCCCCACTACCGGTGCAGGTCCCGGGTCTCCCTCACCCGCCCCGCTCTCCCGGCACCTCCTCCTTGCCCGCGCCCCGGCCCCGGCCCCGACCACGGCCCCGGCCCCGGCCCGCGCTGCGGCTCCGACCCTGGCCGGCAGGGGCCGCTCCTCGCGCCGCCCGGGGCCCCGCCGCCGCCCGCCTCCCCGCCCCTTCCCCAGCCGGCGCTCCCGTTACGCCGCGGAGCCGGGAGCCGGAGCCCGAGCCCGCGGCGGCGGCGGCGGCGGCGGGCGGCGGCGGCGGCGGCGGCGGCGGGAGGCGACGACGGGGGCGCCCGGGCGGCGGCGGCGGCGGGGCTGCGGGGCCTGCGGGGCCTGCGGGCGGGCGGGCCGGGCCCGGCCAGGCCGCGATGGCGACCAAGAAAGCCGGCTCGCGGCTCGAGACGGAGATCGAGCGCTGCCGCTCCGAGTGCCAGTGGGAGCGGATCCCCGAGCTCGTCAAGCAGCTGTCCGCCAAGCTCATCGCCAACGGTACGCGCCGGGCGCGCCGGCCGGGGCTGCGGGGGCGCCGCGGCCTCTGCCCGCTGGCCGGGCCCCCGAAGCGCGGCGGGGCGCGGGCAGGGGCGCGGCTGGGCCGCGAGGGCGCCGCGGCGGGGATGTGCGCGGGGCCGGGGCCTCGGGATCCTGGGGTCCCCGGGAGTCACGCGGTGGGGCGTCCTAGCGCCAGGCGTGCGGGGCGGGCTTCTGTGGAGTCAGGTGTAGGGGGGACTCAAGGAGTCGGCTGCTGTACCGGGGCCCCGGGGTCGGGGCCGGCCTTGGGGCTCTGAGAAGTTGGAGGTGATGGGGAAGGGTGCTTCCTGAGGACATGGGTGTGAGTGTTTGGGGGCTTCCAGGGTGTGTGCATGGTGTACTCAGGGCGTCAGGATGTATTTATAGGGGTCCTGCGCATGGGCTATTGAACAGAGAGACCCCTGGGAAATACGGTTTGTAAACATATGGCCTTCAGGGGACTCCAGGTGGAAGCTCAGGCTTGGGGTGGGAGCGGAGTGGTGGTGGAAGGCAGTTTGAGAAGGGCGTCCTGGGGTTCAGAGAGTAGGATATGCAAGCTGTGGACCTAGGGAGGTCAGGTTTGGGAACATAGGGGAAATAGAGTCAGGGGAGTCGGGAAGGACAGTATTGGAGAGGAATGTCGGGAAATGGGGTTGGGTGAGTGAGATGCTTGGTGCTTGGAGGAGGGAGCCTGAGGGAGCCACTGAGTACTTGGAATTAGACCCTGACCCCTGCACCCCATCGAATCAAAACTGCATCCGAAACTCCCATTCCAGAGCACAGCTCCACGTGGCCTTATTTGTTTTGGAAGCAAGTTTTGTTAATATTTGCTTGTCTTTTAGTACCCACCCAAACCGCGGGCACCAATGGACTGGGGAGAGGTCAGAGGTTTTGTCTTACTTCATCCCTGGCTTCCGGGGGCTGGGGGAGCACACGTTGGCTGGATGAAGGAATGAATGACACTGATCTTGGAAGGGACGTCTATACTGTTTTCTACCTTCTCGCCTCACACTACCCAGCAGTAGGACTGTCAGGTGTCACCTTCGAGAATGGCTTATACCCGTGCCTTTTATGGTGTGCGTGCTTCGAAGTAAGGACTTGGTTTTGTGTACTCTCAACTGTGGTACCTTGCTTTGGGCAGGTATTTCCTGGGCAAATGCAAGTGCCATGATTGTGCCAGGGACATGGAGGAAGCATGGACCTACCTGGGTTCAGCATGGTGAAAATGAACTCAACTAAGAACTTAGTTAGCATTTGAGGAAAAAGCATTCAGTCACGTGGGCCGCGATGGCAGCCTGACCTTGTCCTCCCTGTGAGGCCCACTGGCTTGTCCTCTTGCATCTCCTCTTCTTACCTGCTGCATTTTCTTGTTTCTTCTTGGACTTGGACAGTCCTTGGAGTTGGGTCTACTTTGTCACTTCCCAGCTATGTGGGCATATCATACATTCAGGGTAGGCTGAAGTTAGGATTAAATGGGTTCATCTGTGACCCTCCACCCCCAGGTTTTCCTTCAGAACCACTCATTTCCTGCTTTATTTACTCCTTCATTCAACTAGTATTTATTTGTGAGCGCCCCTGTGCCAGACATGGACAGTGGCAAACAGCACTGATCTGTCCTGCTCTTTGGCACTTACCCTGCTCTGAGGAGACAGACAATAAGAAAGGATGGAAATCAATGCACAGGAGCCCTTCAGGTAGTAAGCGAGTTAAAGAACACAGACGAGGTCATGTGACTGAGAGTGGTGGGCAGGGGGACAGGGGTGACTCAAACTCCAGTGGTCTCTGGCATGAGAGGGTGATGGGCTGTTAGTGGCATGGGCCCACCTTAGTCACCTTCAAGGCCTTTCTGAGCTCTGCTCCCTTCCCAGGGCCTGGTCCCTGTGGCCTAAGTCACACCTGGTCCCTGTGGCCTAAGTCACAGTCACTAATGGAGCTTGGCAGGGAGTGGGCTGTGCGGGGCATGGGTGAGGGGCTTGTTGGCCATGGGTCTGTGTCTAAGTTTGGTTTTGGGAAACTCATGAGAGGGAGATTTCTACCTCAGAACCCAGATGGTCAGCAGCAGCCATTGATGGCAAACAGCCACCCAGACCTGAAAAGGTCAAAGAGATTGCTCAGGAAGATGAAAAAAAAATAGAGCAAAGAAAATGATGAAACAAAACTAGAATTATCATGGCTCTCTTTTGGGGTTCAGAGAAGAGCTTGAAAGAGAGTCCTTCTGTTCCTTTGGCTAATGGGGGCTCCCTTGGGGGGGTGGGCTTTCCTCTGGGCTTTGGGGACAGCCGCTCCGCCTTAGGCCCTCCTGGGTGCATGTGACCTCAGGTTGTGGGCAGATTTGGCAAAATTCTTAAGCTAAAGCATTAGCTGCTTAGAATAAGGAAGGCAAGGTGATGTCAGGTTTGTCATACTACGACACTTACCTGGGAGGCAGCTACAGGCAGAAAAGAGCACAGTCTTTAGAAGTCACCAGACTGGTGCCTGAGTCCTGGACCTGCCACGTTGTGACTGTGCCCTTGGCCAAATCCCTGAACCACACTGAGCCTCAGTTTCCTCACCTAAGAATGGGGATTGAAAACTAACGTTGCACGGTTGTTATGAAGATCGAAGGAGCTAATGACTCCACAGAACCTGACCTGAGTAGGCAGGCCATTCCTTCCTTCCTTCCTTCATGCCACACATACTGAGTACTTGCGATGTGCTAGCCACTGTTTTAGGCACTGGGGATGCACCCACGAACAAACTAGACAAACACAGCAAACATCCCAGCCTTGATGAAGCCCATGTGCTAGTGGGGAAGGGGCAGGGAAACAGATAAATACAATCATTATTGTATGTACAGGATGTGAGATGGTGGGAAGTGCTATCAGAAGAATAAAGAGGGGAAGAAGGGAAGGGGTTTGGGAGTGGGGAGAGGGGACACAGGGACAACTAGTTTAATAGGGCGGCTGGGGAAGTCCTCCTGGGAGGGCTGTACCTAGAAAGAGACCTGAGGTGGGGGAGAAGCATGGGGACTTGGAGGGCACAGGGGTGGTGGGCCCCAATCGCGTGGGGCCTCGTACGTCATGGGTAAGGCTTCGGCTGTTCTCTGAGTGAGATGGGGCCCACGGGCAGGTTGTGAGCAGAGGAACCTCTCATTACCGATGCTGCTCCTTGCAGCCTCCCGCCCCCACCCAGTAGTAGTAGCTTCTTACAGGAAGGGAGCCTGCCAGGTGCTCCCCGTGAGGGGCTCTCAGTGGTGGACACTTCTGAAGTGTGCTGCTCTAGCCCGACTCCTTTGCGATAAATTGATTCAGTTTTGCAGGAGGCGGGTAACGAAGGAAAGGGCCAATGCCAAGCTGTAAAACAGAACCCAGCAATCCGCTTTCTTCCTCGTATTCCACCGTAGTCACCACTGTAATCACTCCATCTCCAAAAGCTAAATGTGTGACAACTATATGCCAGGTGTTGGGGAGTCCCAGCTGGGTCAGCGATCACACAAGTTAAGAGTGGGAGAAAATGCCACTCAGGTCTAGGCTGTTGCCACGTAAGCTGTGGTCTGGGGACGGGCAGAGTGGGCATCATCTGGGGGCATGTGAGGAATGCAGACCCTCAGGCTCCACTCCAGACCTGCAGGGTCAGGCTCTGCATCTTAGCAAGGTGTCCAGGGGGTTCACGGGCACCTGGAGCTGAGGTGGTAGCCCGAGGGGGTCGAGGTAAAGGTGGATAACCACACACTGGCTTCTTACTGGCTCATAGGTAAGTCCTGGGCAGGCAGTCCTGGCTGCCCTCCATCCCCTGGGAATGCCACCCTCGAGCCTCTCAGTGCCAAGGTTCACTGCTGTGTGAGGAAGTAAAATAATGTGGCACCTGGCCTCTACCTCTAGCTGGCTGGGTGACCTCGTGTCAGTTACTTCACCCCTTAGAGCTGGCATTTCCTCGCCGGTAAGATGGGGTTAATAATACACGTACCTACTCCATTAGGGTGCTGTCAGGATGAGATATGAGGGCTGTCTGGGAAGTATCCAGCCATGGAATATGAAAAATAGAGGCATTTCTGGCTGGATGTTTTTCTGGACAGCCCTTGTAAGTTGAAATACGTGAGCTTTGGTACATGTAAAATGCTGGTGTTCACTCTCTCCAGCTGACTCGGTGTACCCAGCTGACCCTGGGCAAGGTAGGCCAAGGCCTAGATATCACCTGTCAGGGACAAGAGAGAGTAGGAGACTTGGAAAGGACACGCGCGAAGTTCAGTGACAGAAAGGCGTTTTGGAGGCCTGCGCCAGCCCCAGGACAGCCGCTCCCTGCTCCTTTCAGAGGCAGTTATCTGCTCCTCCTCCCTCCCCCAGTCTGTTCCTCTTCGGAGGCACAAGCTCAGTTATTGAGCTCACTTAGAATAATTGGGCCCCAGATGGAGTTTTTCCTTTAAGGGATCATCGCCTTTCTGATTAGGTGCAATTTTGAGACATTTTAATTACCTCTTGGTGATGGGAAGGTAGGGAAATGGTGCCTGAAACAAAAATGATTTCTGAGGCAAAGTTTGCTTACAAAATGTATTTAGACCACCGAGAGGGAGTGATGGTTTTGGACGTGCCAAGAGCTGATATTCCGGATGGCATTAGTGCTGCCAGTCCCGTGGCTTCCCCTCCTGGAGGCGGGCTGGGCCCCGGGGCCACTCCCTGGTCTCACTCAGGCCTCCGGAGTCTTCCCAAAGGCCGGGAGTGTGTGTGGGGGTGTGTGTGTGTGTGGGGTGGGGGGGTAGTGGACAGGGGGCCTCCTGGCTGGCCCCAGGGTCTTTGGAAACAAGCCCGAGGTTTAACTGAGAGTCCATTGCGGCGTGCGAAGGTGGCACTGTTGTTCAGAGTGGCTTCTTCGGACATTCCCAGGGTACGGCAGACTCCTGGGAATCAAACTGCCCTCAGTGGGGAAGGATACCTATGAGACCTCGGTGACCCTCTGTGCTGGGCTTCCTCGGGCAGCCGTCCTGCTTTCAAATACTCTGTCCTGTTGTCCTCTGAAGGACATGCCTTTGTGGCAGACCGTATGTCCTGATTTTTGGTTCATATATTCCATATTTGATAATAACATGTGGATGGCTCTGAGCTAGGCTTTGGGGCTCATGGTTGGTACAGTCAGGCCAAAGGACTGTGACCTAGTAGCTGCACACAGTGGGGTCAGGACTGCTCAGTCTTTCCCCGACCTCCTGTATGGAGGAGTTTCAGGCTCTGAGTTGGGAGGATTTCTGACATTCATCGCTTGGCCAGCTGACCTTTCTAGCACGTCCTCCCATCACCTGGGCTCAGGGGGCCTCCTGGACCCTCTCGCTCACCTCGCTTATCGTCTTTCCACCTGTGCTCGTGTCGTTTGGCTCTGGGGGCCTCTTTGCAGGTCAGAAGCCTGCCTGTCTGTCAAGATCTGGTTCAAATCCCTTCCGCTGTCCTTCCTTCACAGAAAAGGCTGCTTGCCTCAGAGAAGACAACCATACAGTGTTAGAGGTCACATTGCAGAGCAGTTTTCATACCGTGCTGTTGGGGAACCCCTCCGGGAATGTGCTCGTGGGTCCTGGTGGCTGGGTGGGCAGGCCTCGCTTAGTGGGGCTGTGGCACTTCCTTGTGGTTTCCTTGGAAGGGAGGGCTGAGGTACTCACGTTAGAAACCTACTGGTCCCATCCAAACTCCCCACTTTACAGATGGGAGAACAGGCCGGGACAGGGAGGAGTCTTCCTCAGAGCCACCGGCTGGCGAGCGACAGCAGCAAGCAGTGCAGGTCAGAGCTCCGGCCCCGGGGTTCAGTTGTTCCAGCCCCAGAGTGTGGTTCTGCGGTTTCCTGCCCAGGAGCGTTATTTCACCTTGTGAAACCCCATCTGTGCACTGGTAACACACATCTAAAGTCCGCTTTCTGAAACCCCTGGGGCCAGATGTACTTCAGAAGGCAGAACATTTCAGAATAGGGTCCATATGCTGGACATTACATGACATTCCCAAGGGGGTCAGGGGCAGCACTTCAGAAGAAAACATGTCATATCAGCATTTCTGCATCAAAGCACATGAACAGTCATTGCAAAGGGACAAATAGACTATAAATAGCCTCACGTTGGTGCAATTGAGGCTTTGCTGCCCATTAAGTTAACAGCAACAGGAGTCAGCTTTTGGTTTTTAGAGACTTCTAGATTTTGGAAATTATAGTTAAGGGATTGTGAACCTGTAATGATAGTGCCAAACTTGTAGGATGGTTGTAAGGACCAAATGAAAAAGAACAAAAACAAAAGCAATGACAAAACCACCTAGAAGCTCCTAGCCGGGCGCCTGCATAGAGCAGACCCTGAGCAGGTGTCCACGGCCGCCTCGTGGTGGTGGTGTCATTTCCCATCTCCCCGTGCGGGGCCGTTCCCTTCCCCCACGTTGCCTGCTCGGGTGTGTGCCTTGTCTCCCCACTAAGGTGCTCAGCTTCTAGAGGACAGAGGATTGTGGTCGTCTAGTAATCCCTTTGCTGCGACATTGGGATATATTTGAAAGAATATTTCTGTTTGCTGACAGTGGAGTTCGAGTTCACCCACGAGATCAAAAAACTTCTCCATTTACAAGGTTTTTAAATGTTTTCCTGTGGCTTGCACTGTCAACAACAACCGTGTTTTGTATGCCATATTGTGTAACATTTTGTAATGAAATTTTTTATGTCATCAATGCCATTAGATTCTAACTTATCTACACTTAAATCTATTTGATGCCACTTAGTATATTTTGAGTATTTTTTGCTAACATTCAATATAATGGTAAATTTATTATCATATAACAAAAATTTTAAATAAAAATAATGTAATTTATATACAAAGCAGCTCAAAATATCATTATTAAATGCATAAAATAGTCAAAATATCAACTTTTTATTGTTTTATGGCTTCTGGACACATTTTGAAAGAAAAATTTGAAGTTAACACAGTGAAAGGGGTTAATGAGGCCTTTGGCTCACAGCCTGTTCTTGGTGTGCTGTGTTGAGTTGGCACAGACTCTTCCAAGCGACTGGAAGAGGCCTAAGGATGTAGGTTGGGGGCCTTCCAAAGTGGGGTGAGGGCCAAAGTACAAGTGATGACTCTGTCCCTGAGATGGGGTGTCCTGCAAGGACTGTGTTAACCTTTGGGGCTACTGGCACCGCATAGTTGAGGCCAGCCAGAGACTCCCTGGGTGTCAGTCCAGCATTTTCCATCTCTACTTGTCTTCCTCCTTTCTGATTGAGCCCAGATTTTGTTCAGCTCTCTGCCCTCCATGTGCCATGTGCCATATGCTTTACTGTAGGTGGGTCCTGGCCGGGCCTACTCCCTTGCTTGTGATTGGTTGAGGAATGAGTATGTGACTTCGTTCTAACCAATGAGACATCGGGGCATCTGCTGTGGGAGGGGCTTCTGGGAAGGATTTCCTTATGCTTAAGAGTGACATGCATGCTTAAGCGGGAAGGAGAATCGTCTCTATCCCCCCTACCCCGGAAATTGTGTTTTTGAGGCCTGGAGCTGCAGCCTCTTGAGGGCACCCAGTCCAGGAGTGTGGCTGACCCATGGAGAGAGGCAGTAGCACAGAGACAAGAAGACTATGGCCCCTGATGACACTGCTGACCTTCCCTGGACTTCCCGTGTGTGAGATAATAAATACCTTCTTGTTGAAGCCACTTTGAGTTGGATGGTTGGTCATTACTTGAGTCGACGTCATTCTAACTGGTACACCCCTTTACTTACCCAGAGCCCCCCAGCTGCCGGCCGCCTTTGCACTGGGCACACCGTCAGGGATGGCCTTGGCTCTTGATTCACACTGGCTCACGTGGGTGGACTCCTGCCCCTCTGGGTGACCTCATGCTTGGCATGTGGGGAGGGTTATAGGCCTTTGACTTGTGTGAAAACCAGTGTTTCCCATCTGAGAAGCCAGAAAGAGGGAAGAGGTTTTTGAGATCTCTCAAACATTGCCATCAGCCACCAAGACAAGAATGAGCAGTGTTTGGCAGATGGATTAGGCGAGTGCCACATGAAATAAGCAGAGAAACCACAAGCCACAGGAAACCTACCGGCGTGGCTGTAGCCCCTGCCACTCTCTGAGTTTGTCTGTCCCTGCTGTCAAGTGTAGTGATAGCGGGGGTGGCAGAACTAGGCAGAACAGTTTTCGACTCTTTTAGAGGCCTGCCAGGTTTGGAGTCAGAATCCCCAGGCGTTTCCCCTCTGAGTGACCTTGATCCTCTGAAACCTTAGTTGTTCTAACTTCACTGGTGTTCAAATGGTGCCAACAGGGAAGAAGATTGACGAGGCATTTCTCGAGCTTCTGCTGTGTGCCAGATGCCAGGCAGGAACTTTTACACGGGCGCCAGTCAATCACCACAGCAACTGCGTGAGGAATGGGGTTGGGGGTCGTAATTCCTGTGCAGGACATACATACTGAGGCTTGGAGATACTCATGGAGCCGGATTCTCGTCCGCTTCTGACCCTAGTCCATTATCCTTTCTACTACACTAATGTTTTTCTAAACTTGTCTGATCACAGAATCACGAAGCTGGCTTGTTAGAACGCAGAGGTAGCAGGGCTAGGGCGTGTATGCTGACTCTGCTGGTCTGCGGCCATGGGCTGAGTAGCCCCGGCCTTCGGGAGCCTGGCCATTGTGGATTCCCCAGACCTCTCCTCTGGAGTGGTGGTCCCCTGGGCCCCAGGCGGGGGCTGGAAGTCTGCACTTTTAAATCGAGCCTCAGGTGATTTGTGTGATGAGGCAGGTCTCAACCACGATCCTTAGCTTTTAATGAGTACCTCCTCTGTGAGGGGCCCTGCCCCAGAATAAATGGGGTGAGCAGGTCACCAGCCACAGGGAGCTTACGGCTCAGGTCAGTCAGGTAACCTCCGGGCAGCTGGGTCACCTAGGGCTAGCACTCAGATTCCCAGGCCAGGCCAAGGAGGTCCTAGAGGGTGTGGGGTTCAGAAAGCAGCACCCTTAACTAGCACCCAGTGATTGTGGCCCGAGGAGTTCCAGAATCAGACTTGGGCTGTGATTGTCCAAGGGGTGGGACAGAATGTCACCCTGCGGCCTGAGAACAATGACAGCATCACTTACAAGGCTGTGAGGCACACTGACCGGTGTTACTGGGGGCTGAGGGCAGAGGGGCTTATGTGGCAATGGGCAGTGCCTGGCAGAGCCAGGAGGAGGGTGTTGGGCACAGCATGCTTTAGGATGGCTGGCTCATCCTAGTTGGCCTGAGACGTTCCTGGTTTCACCTCTGAGAGTCCCACATCCTGGGGACCCCTCCCGTCCTGGACTGCTGGGTGGTAGTTCCCCCTTAGGCCAGGAATTTTAGCACAGTGGAAAGGAACCCTGGTGCGGGAGAAGGCAGTGAACTTTGCCATGTCAGACCCAGGTTCAGGTCCCAGGTCTGCCGCTTAATGCTCCCCTGACCTTGGTGAGTTACTTAGCGGCTCTAAGCCTCACGCGAAGGTCGTTTAGAGGAGTAAATGAGGTCATGCAGTTTCCAGCACCGGCGGTACCACAGGCAGCCTGACCAGTACTGTGTGTGGAAGGAGCGTCCAGACACTCAGTATTCTCAGGGGTAGAAGAGGCAGGCAGTGACAGCAAGGGTGGGGCCGGGGCCCCTCTGTACTGGACTGTGACTAAGCCCCAAAGTGCATGACAATGCTATTAGCTGGGTACGGAACTAGGGCTACAGCCCGGGCCTGACGGACTCCCCAGTCTTCCTCTTCCGGCCATTCATTAAGCGCTCAGTGAGCCCGGGGTAGGATGTGGGGGTGCTGTGTGTGTCATGGGGACACAGAGGTGCATGAGACCACTGGGCTGTCAGCCCCCTGAGGCAGGGATTTTTTTTACTGTTCTATTCATCACTAAATCTCAAGCACCAATAACAGGTTTGACACACAGTAGGTACTAACTTAATTGTTAAATGAACAACTTGGCTTCTGCCCTTGAGGAATAACTTAAATTCATCCATTCGTCAAGCACCTACTATGTTCCAGCCCCCCGTCCCGAGGGCCTGGAGTGCAGGGGTCACTAAGACCATCATCCTTATGCTCAAGTCGGGGACATAGAGACTTGGCATACATGTGGTCAGGGCTGGCGTGGTAGAGGCACAGGGCTACAGAGGCCCGTGAGAGGGAGTGCCCCCCCAGGCCTGGTCCCTCCTCTAAGTCTTGGCATCGCCCTGAGGAGGGCTGTCCATGGCGCTGCCTGCTGGGCTTTGGGTGAATTCTGGTGGAGGGATTGCTCTTTGGGCTGACTGCCTGCCTGTGACCTTCTCTTCCTGTTTCTCGTGCAGCTGCAGGGCAGTTGCTGAGCGGCCCTTCCCAGGGAGGAGCTGCCGGCACCCTGCTTGTCCCTCCTTGTCCCCCTTCTCTCCTCACGTGCGAGCCCTGGCTTCCTAGAGGAACTGCTCTCTCTAGGCCTTGCAGCTTCTGTGCCTAATGAGAAGCAGGGTTTTCTCTCCAGTTAGCCAGCATGGAGGAGTCCCCAGCGAGGTGATGCTTGCAGGTGCCAAGCCCAGGGACCTGGAGAAATTCCTCAGGCCCAGCTCGGACGTCACTTGCTTCTGACACCCTCCTGGTGGTCCTTCCACACCACCCTGCCAGGGCCCGGTGGTACCTGTCTCCCCTCAGCCCATTCTTCTCGAGGGCAGGGGCTGGACTGGGGCTTTGAAGCTTCAAGAGACGCTCGTCAACTGTGTGGCTGTGCGTTTCACTTGTCTGTGTGGCGCTGACTTCCTGGAGGAGCCATTTCCAAGCCTTCTGGGCCGGCCCGATAACACATCCTCCTGCCCCATCAGAGTCACTTCCTGCCCTTCAGAGCTCTGGGGCCAGGCCAGGCCACGTCCGAGCGAATGGGGTTCCAGTTGCCATTTTCTGTCTTAAGTGAGGTTTCTGTGGGGTGTACGTGCGCGTTGTGTGGCCAGTCTGTCCGTCTGTCCCGCCCGCACAGCAGAATCATTGTCTTCTGGTCCCACGTTTCTCTGTCCCATGCTGACCTGCCAGTGTCTGCATTGTGTGTGGACGTGGGGAGGAGGCTTTGGCATGGAGCCTGGACTCCGAGTACCAAGATTTTGCCCGGATATCATTCCTAGCAGCTTCTTTTGAGCTCTTTAATCTTTGGCTTTTGCCATCTTTGCCTTCCAGTCAAGAGTTCCAAGCAGCCAGACCCTCAGAACCGGGTCACAACTTAAACAAAGACAGTGGAGGGGGAGCGACAGGGGCCCTGAGCCTGGACCTCTGCCAACCGTCAGGCCCCCACTACGCGCTGGGCACTCCAGGGAGGTGCGGAGTCTGCAGACACTGAGGTGCTTGGTTGGGCCCTGCCCCTGAAGGCGAGGCATACTTACTGATTGATTGATTCCAGAAATATGTACGGAGCCCTGCGCCAGGCGGTCGAGGTAGACCCCGAATGTGAGAGCAGTAGGGTGGAGGTCAGAGGGCGAGGGTGAGAAGTTACAGGGATTTTGGCTTTCACGCTGGGAGCCCTTGGAGGGTTTGAGGGGAAGGGTGACCTGATATGCCTTACACTTTAAACAGGTGTGGGCACAACGAATCCACATGTCCCAGGTGAGGTGTGGGCCCTTCTCTCTGCCACCTGGCTTGCCTCCCTGTGCGTGGGGCTCAGCAGCGAGCGGCAGGGGGATGCCCTTGGCCTCACTGGCCCCTTGCACTTGGTGGCCAGTAACCTCAACGGCACTGCCACCCTTGCAGCAGGCTCGTATTCCCACTCTCCACGATGCCGGTTTCCCACGTTTCCCACGTGCCTTTTCTTGAACTTCTTGCAGCCCCCAAATGCCATCCTCTCCCTCCTAGCTCACCACCTCGCCTCGTCCTTTACTGAGGAAGCAGAAGCAACGAGGAGGCCTGCTGGCCCCCCACCGCCGAGCCCGCCCGCAGGGTTCGGTGGTTTGCGAAGGCCCGCAGCCCTTTCACATTTGCTCAGAAGCCCTTCTGTTCTCCTTTCTCAGGACTTCATGACTGCAGCCTTCTCTTTCTCTCCCCTGCACACATTCTCTGTGTCCATCTGTCTCTTTCCAGACCATTCCCTTCAGGGTACACAGGGGCCCCAGACTTTCCTGGGAAACCTTCCTTAACCCCACATTGCTGTCTAAGTACCACCCCATCTCTGTTCCTCCACCTGTCCTAGTTGGGCTATATCCCTCGCCCATCCCCGAGACTTGTCAGGTTAAAGTCACCCTCTGACATTGCCTCCGGACTGCCAGGTCGAATGGTTATGTCTGTGCTCTTCTCTTCCTTGAAATTCCCGTTGCTTTTAACCCTCTTGAGCACTCCCTCTTTCCTCTCGGTTTCTGTGACATGGTCCCCATTTCTCTTCCCTGGTCCTTCCCACTCAGTCTCCTTTAGCTTTGATCTGGCCCTCCATCCACTGACTTGATCTGTTTACTTGAACAACAAATGTCATTTAACGTGGTCAAATGGGACTCTTGATTTTATTCCTCCCCCCTCAGGAAATGGCAACGCGGTACCACTGCTCGCTTCACTGTGCAGCCTAACATCTAAAATGTGTCTGTAATCCCTCTCCTTCCCTCATCCTAGTGCTTCCGTTTCCTGTAGCTACTGTAGCAAATTCGCACCCATTGACCGGCTTAGAGCAATGCAGATTCGTTCTCGTAGCGTTCTGGAGGTCAGAGTTTGGAAGTGGGTCCCATTGGGCTAAAGTCAGTGTCAGCAGGGCTGCGTTCTGCTGGAGGCTCTGGGGAGGACTCCACGCCCTTGACTTTGCCAGCCTCTGGAGACAGCCCAGCGCCCTTGGCTTGTGGCCCCTCCTTCATCTTTAAAGCTGGCAGTTCAGCTCCCTCCAGTCTCTGTCTGTGACTGCTGCTTCTATCGCCACGTCTCCTACTTCCATCCTCAAAGGGCCCAATGTGCCCCCCCAGGGAATCCTCCCGTCTCAAGATCCTTAAGTATATCTGCAAAGTCCCTTTTGCCATTAAGGTGACATATCCAGCAATTAGGATGTAGACCTCTTTGGAGGGGCTGATTCTGTTTACTGCACCCCCAATCTAATCCATTAGCAAGTCTTGTGTGTTTTACATCCTAACCGTCTTTTTCTCCCTTTCTACAGTTTCTCCCCTCACCCCTTTGTCTAAGTGTCCGTCACCTCTCACCAGACCATTGCAGTAACTATCTAATTGTGTGTGCTGCTGCCTCCTGAGTCCATTCTCCACTCAGTGGACAGGGAGCTTTTCAAACCCTAAATCAGATCGTTTCATTCTCCTGCTTACACCTGCCCTCCCCGAAGACTTCCGGTTACTCCTTGCCGCAGCCTACGGGAATGTTCACGCCTCTCTGACTAGCCCCACCCCGATCCGATCCCTCTGCTCCAGCCACCCTGGCCTTCGAGCTGTTCCTAGAACATACCAGCTGTGTTCCCAGCACAGGGCCCTCCACCAGCCGAGGGCATGCTCTTCCCTGAGCCATTTGCACGGCTGACTCAAGTGTCATTCAAGTCTCCTTCGGGACTCTTTCCCTGATCTGGCCACCAGTCACTCACTACCAAGTTTTAGTTCTCAGCACATCTCTCACAGCTACCTGGCCTTTTCCTGCCTCGTCCCTTTATCTCACCTGTCTGGAAAGGTAAACTCCCTGAGGCCAGGGACCACCTGCGTCTCGTTCACTGCTCTGAGCCCCCGGAGCTAGCCGGTACTGAATGCTGAGTGAATGTGCCAAGTTAGCTCAGCCGAGAGAGCTGGGCAGAGCTTCTCCAAGGTGACCCTGAAATGCCTGGGATTTTGGCAGGAGAAGGGCATGAGGTACAGCATGTCCCGGCAGGCATCCTCAGGTGTGACAGATGGCTGTGGCCTGGGAAGGATGCTGAGGGCCTGGAAAGTGTGTGCCTGAGAGGCTGGTGGCCCAGGAGCGCCGAAGAGGGGCTCTCAGTAATAACCACAGACGTGAAAGTCCTCCACTTAGGTCTGAGACACAGACTAGGTCGTGTGAACCCCTCCGCGGGTGACCAGACCAGCTGCCCCAGGTTCAGAGTGCACTGCAGCACAGCCCATCTGTTTCTTTTCAAACTAACTGGTGGTTTTGTATAGGTCACGGGTATCCAAACTGCTGGCTTCCCTGGGCCACACTGGAAGAAGAATTGTCTCGGGCCACACCTAAAACACACTCACACTCACAATGGCTGATGAGCCAAACAACGATCCATGTGTAATTTTCGTAATGTGTTAACAAGTTTATGAATTTGTGTAGCACCATGTTCAAAGCCGTCCTGGGCCGCATGCAGCCTGGGCCGCGGGTTGGACACCGGCGTAGGCAGTGAGTGTCATAGCGATAAAGACCCAATAACACAAAAGGGTGTGTGGGGAAAAGCAGTGCCTTCCTGCGTTTCCTCCGTGTCTCTCCTCGCTCTCCTCCACAGAAACAAACCGCTCTTAGGACTTCCCCGGGGGCCCTTTCACGAGTATTCTCTATATCTGTGCATTTGTAAGCAAGTTCGTTGTTGGCTTTGTTTCTTACACAGAACGGTGATATGTAATACACCCTCATTTGTGTCTCTCTCTTTGAGATTGTTATCTATTGGCGTGTAACAAACTGTCCCAAAACTCAGCGCCTTAAATGGCCACCTCTTATTATTTTTCGTGATTCTGGGCTTGCCAGGGCTTGCCCACACGTCTGTGGCCAGCTGCTCGGTGACACTGCTGCCCGGGGCTGGGCTCTCTGACACAGCTGGGCCTCGGCTGAGACACTGCAGCCCTGCTCCACGTGGCCTTTCAGCCTCTTTCCAGGCCAGCCTGAGCGTGCTCTCAGGGCGGCCACAGAGTAGCAGGTGGGTAAGGGCGTTGCCAAGCTCTGTGTGGGTCAGATTCGCTGCTGCCCTGTCAATCAGAGCAAATCATGTGGTCAGTGCGAGGGGCCACAAAGTGAGTGGATTCAGGGAGGCCCAACGGCCTGGGGCCATCTGTGCAATCGGACTCCGTGGAGTCGTTTTTAGATCCGTTCCCCTTGTTTAACGGATACGCCGAGTCCCATTGCATGGGCTACACGGTAATCCATTTAACAGGTCCCTGTCGTTGTTTCGGCCCTTTGTTATTTGCCAGGAGGGCCACGTGTAGTAAGTGTCCTTGTGTGTGCATCTCCGTGCTCAAGCGTGTGTGTTTCGTGGGGTACCTTGGTGACACCGGAATTTCTGGGCCAGATGGTCCAGGTGCACACATTGTTATGCAGACACCACTGCATTGCCCTCTGTAGACACTCATACCAACCTTTACTCCTAGCGACAGATCCGATGGTGTCTGTTTTCCTGTCAACACTCTTTGCTGGGCAGGGGCATGACAAGTACTGCAAATGTCAAGGTACCTGTGATATATAAGAAGGCAAATAAACCAGGGGATGAAATTCACTGAGGTCCATGGAGACTAAGAAATAGAGAACCTGGCTGCCTTTGCCAGGTCACAGAGGGGACCCTGAAGAACCAGATCCTACCTGAATAGGGCTTTGTTTTATCCTCTTGGACTGGAGCCCCAGCAGGAATGGTTTGAATAGACCCAAATGCATTTCTATTGACATATAAACCAAGGTGTGGAGATTGTTTTGTATTGATACCGGTACACCCTGGAATAGAGTAGAAACCCTAAGTTGTTGGTTTTTTTCTCTCTCTCAAATCTCTGTGTCAGCTGCTTATCCTGCAAGAGAGGATGTGAGGCTGTGAGGAAGGGGCAGTCACCTCAGGTGGCAAAGGTCTTCCCTGCGGGATCCGGGAGGCCGAGGCTGCCTGGGCACTGGGCCGTGCCAGCCGTGAGGCTTACAGACTGGGGACTGTCTGTGCGGAGACGAAACGAGCCAGGGACCCTGAGGCCCCTGCTGGACGCTAAGTCCCATGCTCTCATCCATGAGGGTTTCTCCTCGACATTGGGGTTTCTCCCTCTGTAAGTCCCTGGGGAGCTGGTCTCTGCAGCCTCACTTAAACTTCCCGGAATGCGTGTGGGAAAGGTGAAGCCAGCCTGGATCCCCCTGAGCCCCTCCTCATGCTGGTCACCTGAGAATCCTAGCAGGTGGAGCGGGAAAAGGGCTTGGAAGCTGCCTGTTGGGCTCTGCAATGGAAGGGCACAGCGGTTTGGCCAGGGCCCCACGGCCGCGTGGGAAGGAAACTGGGCCCCTCCTCTCCATGCTTTCAACCTGGCATGCTGGGGAGACAGTGGGGGGATCCCGCCTGGGTTCAGGTCTCAGCTCCAGGAAAAACTGGCTCCGTGGCCTGGGCATGTCGCCGCACCCCTCATGCCTGGGTCCCTGCCTATGAGAGGGAGATTGTAATGGCCTCAGCGTCCTGGTGTTGTTTGGAGGACTGAGGGTGACGGAACCTGCTGAGCACCCTGCATGGCACTTAGGAAGAGCTCAGGGTGGCTTGGATAGTCGCGTGTGTTGCACAGCAGTCATACCCCACTAGATTGCTCTTGAGGACAGGGATTGTGTCTCATAGAGCTTTCTGGCCCTAATAGATCCGACATAAACATTCTGGGAAAGGGTGAGTCCTAAATGAATGGAAAACAACTAATCTTTATTCAACACCTGCTTTGTATTACATACATTACAGACATTATCTCGAATCCTGGGTAGCTGGGTAAGGAAACTAAGGCTCAACAAGGTTAAGTAACTTGCCCAGTGCCACACAGTGAGTGTAAGCAAAGGGGCTGGGACTCAGGCCTAGGGCTGCCTGAGGCCACACTGCTATACTGGGCTTCTCCGCTCTGGGAAGTCCTGCTGCCCCACCTGGTGCTCTGGAGCACCCAGCTGTGTTCCCCTCTGTGTCTGGTGAGTGTGAGCAGGCAGGCAGGGGGAAGAGGGACTGAGATTGTCTTTCATGGGGCCGAATTCTGACATAGGTGTCCCCTGGTTCTGTGTTGCAGCCGGAAACTCAAGGCAGCCTTGGGGCTGACTGTTACCCAGTTCTCAGGGATCATGGTCCTCTGTTGCCTGAAGTCCGATGTCTTGAAAACGTTTCTCTTCATATATTCTTTCATGTTTCTGTGGTTTCCGACGGGAGGGTAAATTCGCTCTGTCTTGGCTGGAAGCGAACGTCTATTTTTAATATTTTGATCCTCTTTTGTTTTACATTTAATCCTTTAATCCATCTGGAATTAATTCCCTTGTATGCTCCCACGTGCTTTTTTTCCCTTGGGGCTCACTGTCCTAGCATGTGGCTGGACACATATTGGGCAAGCACAGCTGGTTAGGTGACGTTGGTTGCTTTTGGTGCTAGTGGATCTTGCTCTGGGACCCTGTGAGGTCCCTGACGAGCGCAGCCAGCACCTGTGGAGTGCTGGCCAGGCCGCGGAGCCTCTCTTGTCATTAGGATCGAGCCTCGCAGCCTCTGAGTTAATGTCTCTGGCATGAGCTCCTCCATGTGTTTAAGATCTGTGCCCTCTTGGTTAGGACAGGGAGTGGCAGGGAAGTCACCCTTTTTGAAGGGGAGCAAAGAAAACATAATTGGCTTGGAAGATTTATCAGAGCCTGGAAATTTCAAAAATGGTTTTGTGGCATCATGCTGAAGTTCAGATTAGATTGTGAACTCATTGTTGAGGGTGTGCAGCTCCTTCCAGAACTGAGGAGCTAATCCTCACCTATCAGGCAGCAAACTCCCACCTGCACTCCCCTCCTCCTCCCCCTGCCCTTCATGGTTCCTCTCTAACAAACTGCTTGGAGTTTCCCAAACAACTAGGCTGTGCCTTGCTTCCGCCTTTTCTGTTCCTCCTGCCTGGAATGCCTTTCTCCACATTCTCCACCTTGCAAACGTGTACCTGTCACATTCTTGGTGACGGCTTTGTCCCACCCCCCCCCCCCCCCCCCCCGCAATCAGGACTGTACACATCTTCATTAGGGCCCATCATGCTGAATGGGCCCGAAGGACCAGAACCCCCATGAGGGAGGGAAGGGGCTGTGTCTCCGAAGTCTGAGGAAAGCCTCCTCCTGTCACCTGACCCTTTCCCCGTTGTTCCGACAGAGCTGGGCTCTCTCGGCATCTTGGTAGTAAGACTAGTGCATTTCTGCGGTGTCGAGAGATCAGCTAACTAAAAGGATATACATCCCACACAGCACAATGGTCTTTACACTCCTCTTTTACTGTGCAGCCCTTCATTTAAATAAACATGTTTGCAAGCCTAGGATTTAAAACGAATGAAACAGGAGAGGTGAAGAGGCTGGGGGGTTCTATCAAAGCCCTCAGTCACGTTCTGCAGAATCTGTTTAGAATCCAGCGAATGGGGGGATGGGTGTCAGTAAGGTATTCTCAGAAAGTGGTTCTCAGCTTAAAGTGTGTTTCGTGTTGGTTAACGACAGATTCCATTCATAACGGTGATTCTTATAAGCATTTAGTGTCCTGTGTGTAAATGCCCCGATGTCGCCGCCAGGCCTTGGCCTGCCCGTCCTCCCCCCCGAGCCCTGATGGCACCAGCTGGATTTCATTCTCCGGAAGGGCTCGTGCTTCTGGGAGGATGCTGCCACCTGCCTTCCTACCTGACTGGTGTTCGCTGGGTCCAGTCCGCTGGGGCTCCGCTGCGTGTCCCTGTGCCCTCTGCAGATACTGCTTCATTGTCTTCCGGCGGGGGACACGACTGTGGGCCCTACCCGATGTCCTCAGTTTGCTTTTTCTTCTTGGACAACTAAAGACTTCCTGTGTTCAGGAACTTAACTCAGCCTTGTTTTGGGGTTGCTTAGCTCCTCCCAGGACCGCAGGTCTCATCTCTAAAGATTATTTTTAGCTTCCCGGTAGGCAGATCACGGCACTGCTGCAAAACACAGATTCGGCAGCTTTGCGCCGCTGACCAGAGGACTCGGAAAGGCTCTTGTCCCAGCCCTCAGCCTCCAGTGGCCCGACTTCCCAGAGGCTCAGTTAATTTTAGATTGCACAAATAATAGACGTACCTGTTCTTCTTTCTAGGACCAGTATGCTAAGATAAAGCTAACATCTATTTTGGCAACTAACCTCAGTTGAGGCTCTTTTCCCTGCACCCCAGTGGTAACCACCTACTATCATGAATTTGAAGTTTATTCTTCCAGACCTTTTAAAGCTGTGTATACATTTGAATGCAATTATGTTCTGTCCCTTCATAGAAGAAATAGACCTTGCTCAGGCTGGTGTATGAATTGTTTGGGTTTATTCAGAACAGTCTGCATGTGTGGATTCATAAGAGCTGCTGCTGGAGTGAGTGTTTTATTCTATTAATGAGCCAACACAGATATTAATGAAGTTATAACTATAGTCATTGTACTCAGGAGTAAAGCCTTCACACAAACATCCCAGATATCAGTCTGCATAGTTTTGACTTTTACACAAAAACAGACTGCATGCATTCAGGTCATTTAGACACAGAGTCGTTTTAAGACTCTGTATAGAGATTCTACCAGCTCGCGTCCATGTATGAGGCCATAGCACACAGGGGAGCATCACTGTTGGAAAAGACACAGCATTGGACTTCCTGTGTGTTTTGTAAAGATCATACTGAATAAATCCTAAGACAACTTTGTGTTTTTCTATAGAACTTGAGCTCTGTCCATGTACATGTTAATACGCATGAATCCATCTTTCTAGTATCAATATCTACATGACAGAGGAATGACTGCATGCTTGAGCCACCATCTGCTTGAGTACATACTACTGGAACATTCTTTATGAGTGAACCGAGTTCACTATAAGATGGTACCTACTTGTACCCCATCTAGCTATGCCGTTCTGGAAGGGCCTTGCTGGGATGTGGAGTACGGGTGTAGTGATCCTGAGGTCCTTGGTGGGGGAGTCCCAGCATGCAGGTCATTCCTCGCCTCATGTAGCTTCCCGCTTTGTTCTTTGTAGATGACATGGCAGAGCTCCTCCTCGGGGAGTCAAAGCTGGAGCAGTACCTGAAGGAACAGCCCCTGCGGCAGGGGGCCAGTCCCCGAGGCCCCAGGCCCCAGCTGACCGAGGTCCGCAAGCATCTGACCGCCACCCTGGACCGAGGGAACCTTAAGGTACCGTGGGCCTCTGGTATGAGGGGGGATAGCAGGGAGATGCTGGCTCCTCATCCTCTGAGCTGCGTTGTTGGGGGTGATCCACAGGGACGAACTGGGTGATGATCGGAGTGCATCTACGTTGCCATGGCTTGTCTTCTTGGAAGCAGGCCAGCTCCCTGTGCAATTGATGTGTCAACCCCTATGCTGGCTGACCTCCTGGTGGGGGGCTTCCGGCCCAATAGAGTCTGATAAGAGCCTTCAGTGACACATTATCCTGAAAAATGGCACTAATAAGCTGTCATATATAGCCCAGAGCTCAGCCTGACCTCCTGGTCCACTCTAGGAAAGAGAGAAGTTAATCAGGAGTACCACTTACTGCACAATTTCCTGCCAAAAATATGGGGCCCATGAATGTTCCAGGCTGCTGTGTGGGAGGTTTCATACTGGTGACAGCAGGCCTGGTGCCGGTGTGGGCGAGAACTAGGACAGGAACGTCCATGTGCCTGAGCAATGACCCTAGCCCTGATGGCTGCGCAGGACACCTTAAGCGCCGCCTGCCCCTTCATCTGCCCTGTTTTCTGGTCTCTGTCCACAGTCAGCTTTCCCTTTCCCTCCCACGTCTTTCCTTTGCTTCTTATGAAACCTGTCACCTCACCTTTACTGGCCTGGCTCCCCTCCCCACCATCCTCTCCAGCTGCCTGCCGCCCTGCTCCCTTCCAGAAAGTTCCCAGAAGTGCTTTGCCATGCTCTGGCTGGTTCCCTGCGTCCCGCCTACCCTGTCACAGCTGTAGGTTACCGAGTACCTGCTTCCATATGCTGAAACATTTAGCCTCATATAGCTTGGGTTCTATGGACAAGGCCTGGGAGAGGGTGATAAATCTGTTTCCTTATATAGATGGCCTCTTCTTTGTCAGCTCCCAGCGGGGGCAGGGGAAGTAAGCATGAGGCTGGTGGCTGTGGCCTGGGAAAGCCGACCTCGCCTGGCTGGACAGGAAGGAGAGCCTGTCGGAGGACTATTGGAGCTTGCAGCCTCTGGGGAGGGGACCCAGGGTCAGTGACCTTAACACGCTGGAATGGCTCAACACGAGAGTCCACCCCTGGAAAGAAAGCATGTCCTATTTTTGCCCCAGTTTAGAAAGCCTCTCTCCTTGGGTTATGTGGGTCACACTCCCAGCACACTGGGCAGGACCCACTAGGAGCCTGTGGAAGCTTCCTTTGTTGAGACAGGTGCTTATGTGCTTTATTCATAAAGCATTCCTTCCATTTTGCTCCAGCCCAACAGCCTACGGGGAGCCTCGGGGTTCTTGTTTTGTTTTGCAACAGCTTGATTGAAATATATTTCCCATGCCATATAATCCACCCATTTAGACTGTACAATTAAGTGGTTTTTAAAAGATTCACCGAGTTGTGCAACCTTTACCTCAATTTTAGAGCATTTTCCAACACCCCTGAAATAAACCTGTAACCATCCGGAGACTTCCCATTCCCACCGTCCCAGCACTAGGCAGGCATTGGTCGACTTTCTGCCTCTATGGATGTGACCGTTCTGGTCATTTCCGTCGTTTCATGTAACTGGGAGTGCACAACAGGTCGCCTTTGTGACTGGCTTTTTCACTTGGCAACTGTTTTTGAGGCTCCTCCGAGTCGTAGCGTGTACCCTATCAGCACTGCCTTATTCAGGCTGAGGGACATTTTCCTGTGGGACTAGGCCACATTCCGCTTAGCCTTGCGCGGGTGACGGACGTGCGCGCGGGTGACGGACGTGCGCGCGGGTGACGGACGTGCGCGCGGGTGACGGACGTGCGCGCTGCTTCCCCTCGGGGGCAGTGCGGCTGCGTTCCCGCGTGCGCACGTTTCCGCGCGGGAGCGTCACCCCCAGGGGCAGAGGAAAACGTCTCTTCTCTCCTCCTCCTTCCAGTCAGAATTCCTGCAGGAAGCCAACCTGATCATGGCCAAGCTGAATTACGTGGAAGGAGACTGTAAAGAAGCTCTCAACATTTACGCCCGGGCGGGCCTCGACGACCTGCCGCTGACAGCCGCCCCTCCGTACAGGCTGCGGATGCTCGCGGAAGCCTACGCCACCAAAGGTGAGGCCCGCGCCGCCGTCCTGGGCCCGACCCCCGCGCGGCGCCGTGCAGAGGCCGCGGCCGCCCCGGGCACCTGCGGGCTGACCGCTGTGCGTCCGGCTGGCCACGAGCTGCCCCCGCGCCCGTGAGGCGTCGGCCCGGTCCTCCTGCTGCGTGGGGTAATGTCGAGCCCCGCAAAACGGTTCTCGGAGCCTCGGTTCTTCACTTATCACTGATGGAGGAAGGAAAATCATGTCAGGAGTCCCCGGTTGTTGATGCGCAGTTTAAGCGGGGACTTCCCTCGGTAATTAAGATCCCGCACAACGGTATTCAGGGTCTCTTATCTATGCTCAGTTCCCCACGTGGCTGACATGTTTGAATTCATTCACGGCTCCTCTGGGTTAATCGAGGCCAAGTGGTTGCTGCTTAGGGCAGTCACTGTACCAGCTAGCCAGCCAGCGTTGAGCTGTGTGCCTCGGGGCTCAGGAGATAGAAGGAAGGGTGATCGTCACCCCGGTTGCCTCCAAGGAGTTTGTAATGCTGTCCATGGAAAGACAAACGCCAGAGGGGCAGGACACACGCACCGTTTGACCCTTCCATGTTGTCACTTCCTCCTCTATGTCCACTTCCTAGAGTTACGAGGATTAAGTCAAATAATGTGTGCAAAGCACTGAACTCAGCACCTGGCACGTACTAAGTGCTTTCTAAATGATATTTTAAAGTGCCAGCCCCACCTAAGGCAGCACATGGTAAAAACTGGGCCTGGGTAGCAGCTTTTCAGAGGCAGGAGTGGTTGCTGCAAGGTCAGGAGGGTTTCCTGGAGGATGGGGGCACTTTGAGGGGGACTTTTAGAGGTTATGGTAAGAAGGGGTCCATTTGAAGCAGCCCTTCTCTTTCCTGCCACCAATTGTCCAGACTGTGGCTTGTGACTGACTGTGACGGGTCCAACGGCCAGGATCCGGGGTGGGTTGACCCTGCACAACAGCAGTAAGCTGGCCACTTGTGTGTCGCCCACTCTTTGACTTGGCTGTCGTGTGCAACATTGAGCAAGACCCAGCCCAAGGCACACATAAGAGCTTTGTGATGGGGGTGATGTATTCATCCAGTTCCCTGGGGAAACTTGACTACTGCCAGGTTCTTCTAATTAATCTTCTAAACATCCCTGCAGACTGGGAAAAGACGCCATCACTCTGGACAAAGCATGCTGGCAGTTTAATGGGTACAGTCCTTTGAGGCTGTCTCAGGGGGTCCCGAGCGTGCCTGTCCTGTATTTGCATCTGTCTGAGTCCTGGGATGTGCTGGGGTTGGTGCCACAAGGCTGCTGGTGCTCACTCAGCTGCTACCTCACGAACCTTAGGTTTATGGGAGCTGTGTGTGTGTGTGTTTCCGGGCAGGTATGATATTCTACAAAGAGAGCATAGCTTCGTCTGGCGGTTTCCAGTTCCTGATTGGCATGGGGCCTGATGGACTGTAGCCAGGAGTTGGTTTGCTAGTTGGGAATCAGGGGTCACTCTAGGGCCTGCATAGCACCAAGAGCTCAGGTCTTTGTCTGGGCTCTGAGAAATCCTGGGGGTAGCAGACTGTCCAGAGGTGTCACTGCTGGCTCAGTCTCGTGGCTGCTGTGCAAAATGGACAAGGTGGACAGGGGACTTGGTCCCCGTGTCTGACCCCAGGTGATACATGGTTAGCAGTCGGTCCCCAGCTGTGGGACTAAACCACTTGGCTCTTGGGGCACACTGGTGGCTCAGGGGAGACCTGGATCTGGCTATTTTCTGACTTCTGTGGGCACATGCAGAGTCACTCATGTAAAGGGAGAGAGAAGGGTCACTTTTGCCTAGAGGAAGTGGCCTGCAGCCCAGGAGGACCTGGGTCCCGAGAACCTGGGCTGGCCAGGTGAGAGGCAGTGTGGACTCAGAGTTATGAGCACCAATGCTGAGCCATCTGCTGAGGTCCCCCTTCCACCTGTCCTATCCTGGATATGTGACCGCGTGCAAGTTCTTTAAGTCTCTGTACCTCAGTTTCCCCATCTTTTAAACTCTCATTGGGTTGTCATGAAGATTACATGAGATAGTGTATGTAAAATGCTTAGCACAGTACCTGGCTCATAGTAAACATGATGTAAAGGTTAGCTTAAGAGTTTGGTTGGGGGACCATTTAGAAGTGACTTGATAACTGAGGAAGTTTTCCTCTAATTCCTGGAGATGCCCAAAGAAAGGCCAGTTCTCTGATGACTTCAAGAGGCTCTTGGCCTGGCTCTGTGTAGGAATAGTCTTGGTTTTTCCTTCTTCACAGGTCCTTGAGAATTTTGAAGGGGAGCTTGCCCACAGGATTTGATAGGTGTTAGTGTATGGAGTACTCTTAAGTCAGAAGCTATGTACCACCAGCCTGCGGGCATCTGAGGTAGTGTTCGTTTAGTTGGCTCACCCTCTGGGGAAAGATCAGCCCCGTAGATGGGCATGTGCCCAGCCCACGCCCCTGCCCTATACCCCTGCATGCTGGTGCAGGTGGTGGAATTGACCTGCACGCTTTCATGGGTCCCCTAAACTCTTCCTTGGCTACCTGGGGTCTGACTTGACCAGGGCTTTCAACCATAGCCTGGAAATGTCATTGAACTCCCATATGTAATTCTTATAGCCATGGCCAGGAGCTCTTGCCCCTGGCCCGGCAATGCTAGCCGTGGTTTACTGGGAATCAGAAACCAACATCGTTCAGTTACTGAGACCCTCCTGAGGGCCAGCACCATGTTAGGGCTTTCCTGCCCCTTTAGTCCTCCAAATCCCCAATTCACAGACAAAGGAACTGAGAGGACATGTGGTTACTAGGAGTGACATCAGTGCCTACCGTGTGCCAGGTGCTGTGCCCTTCACTTGGTATCTCAGTCAGGTTCACAGCCACCCTGTGAGGTCAGGGCTTTGATTTTCCCCATTTTGCAGATGAGAACTCTGAGGCAGAGGGAGGGTAGATGAGCTGCCCAGGGTACTGTGAAGTGGTAAAGCCAGGCACCAAGCTCAGAGACTGGTTCCAGAGCCCAGGCTGCCCTACAAGAGGCAGAAGGGGGACTCAGTCTGAAGAGCGTCAGCTCCAGAGTCCATGCTCTTAATCTGTCTGCTGTCCTGGCAGGTGGCTCAGAACTCGCTTGGGTCAGGTAAGGTGTCCAAGTAGAAAACATTCAGGTCACTGGAGAACATCCTAGATTTATACCCGCCTCTTCTCAGCCCCATGCCCTTGCTCCTCCACCTTCATGTCTTGCCCTTGCCCAGGTTTCTTCCTGTCAGTTCTGTCCCTCAAGCTCACATGTCCTACCTTCTGTAAAACCCTCTGGGTCTCACCCATTCCTTGTCAGTCATACTCGGTACCATCATGGCCTAGTGGATTAGAATTGCGTGGAAATCATCTTAGAATTAGTCGTACCATTATCAGACACCCCTGCTACCCGGTGAATTCCTCTACAGGAGGAACTTTTTGTTTTGTTGGTTTGTTTGTCATCCTCAGAACATAGCACAGTGTCTGGCACATAACTAGTGCTCAGTTACTGAATGAAATTTATAAAAGTTCCTTTGCCATTTCTCCTAAGATGCTCATCATATAATTCAGGTGATTCTCGGTGCTTTTGCTGCTAGCCTGTCACATCAGATGTGGTTTCTTTGCCTGCAGATTCCATATTGAGCATATTTTGACGGGTTAGTCATTCCTGCCAATTATGAGGAAAACCTGTAAGAGTGTGCTGATGTCACACCATGACACACCTGACATGGATCTCTTTCCTAAAGGTTGTGCGTTTCAGTTTATTTCCACTATCAGGGAGCTCCTAAGTGGATCTCAGCCTCTGTCTCCCCCCCTTCTTCCTTCTATCTCTTAAACTTAAGTAGAATAACAGAGAATGGGAACAGAATAAATGGAGAAACTCTTTAGCTTCTGGAAGTATTGGGTTAATCGAGCGAGTAGAGATCTTTGCTCTGCGGTACAGATTGAAATATCAAATGAAATCTCCAGGACATTTTGTGGCCAGATATTGGTTTCCCAAAGGGGGAGGCTTGGGAACAGTGGACACGTGGCCACTGTCTATTTTGGGACTTCTATCTACTGGCTGTGGGGTACCTTTCTGCAGCTAGGACAGGGAGCTGGAAGTAGCTTGCCTTCCTAGGGATGGTCGTTACAAATGCTCGGTTCGTACCCCGTTGTAGTAAAGGGCCCACAATACATCAGCTCCAATATGAGGGAAATCCTGCAACAGCCCCACTGGTCGAGGCTGGTGGGGCAGCTGTGCTCTCTGAGGTCACTGTCCTCCCCCATCCACTGGGCACAGTGCACATCTGCGTGACAGAAGCTGGGCTGCTGGAATGTTGCATGGAAAGGGGAAAAGACAGCAGTGTCGAGGGTGAGTGGAAATCACACATCACTGCTGCCAGCCATTGGTGAGAAGTCACTGCAGGACCACAGCCACCAGGAACCTCCGTCATTTTAGTGTGTTTCTCTATACTTACTATATGTGTGAAATTTTTTCTTTTATAAAAATGAGATTATACCACATATACTGCTTTGCAACCTACTTTTTCCACTTCACTGCAGATCATAAACACTTTCCACAACAAAGGGCATATTTGTGCCACATAGCAGCAGCTGCATGCACTTCATGGTACAGATAAGCTGTGATATACGGACCGAAAAGCCTCTATTTTTGGACCTGTCGGTTGTTTTCAGCTTTTCACTGTCATATGTACGGCTGTGACCAATGTGCTCTCAGCCTGGGCTTCGTGCTTGTTCTTAATGGTGTCCCTGGGAGGGGTCACTGGAGTGGAGCATCTGGGTCCAGAGAGTCCCAAGACTACCCTCTGGAACGCAGCCCATGGGTCTCCTGCCGTGGGGCGTGTGGCCCGCACCAGCGCCGAGTCACACCCCTGTGACCTGCAAGCGCTCGTGTGTTCTTCCGTTGTTTGTTGAGTATAAGGTGTTTGGAAACTAAAGGAAAATATAAAGCAGAAAATAAAATCAGTCACCATACCACCACTCCAGCTAGTTAACCACTTCTGCAGATACAGATAGGTGTCTCTGTATATCTTCACATTATATGTATCTTTAAAGATACAGCATTTATAAATGTATAAAGATAGATACTTCTATATCATTTATTACCTATTTAGGCTTATCCTATATATCCTGGTTTATATTCTACTTTTTTCACTGTATGTATTATATGTGTATGAACAGTTATTTTTCCATGTTATTAAGTATTTTTGAAAACAGTTTTTGGTGACTGCACAGTGACGTGCCTCACGGGTGTTTTTGCCCTGGAACATCTGTGTTGTTTCAGGTTTTCATGTTATGAATATGCTGTGTGCAGCTTTTTAAAAACAGCTGTATTGAGATACTCACATACCATAGAGCATAACATTTCACCGTGTACAATTCAGCAGTTTTTAGTATATTCAGAGTATACTCTGCAATATATATTTATTTATACTAAATAAATACTCAGTATGTTTCGATTGTGCAACCCTCTCCACAGTTAATTTTAGAGTGTCTTCGGAACCTAGAAAGAACCCTGTACACGTAAGAGTCATTTCCCATCTCCTGGTTAATGACCCCCAGCCCTACCAACCACTGATTTACTTCCTGCTTCTATGACACATCACGTACCATAGGATTCCATTTATACAACACGGCTAGAATATGTGATGTTTTGTGCCTCAAATCTGTCACTCAGCATAATGTTTTCATGTGTTGAGCCTTGTACCATCCCTTTTCAGGGCTGAACGATGCTCCACCGTATGGACGGACCACCCTCGCTGCATTCTGTTAATACACGTGTCGGTTGATGGACTCGGGGTTGTTCCTACTTCTTGGCTGTTACCAGTAATGCTGCTGTGAACGTCTGCGTACAAAATTTAGACTGGATGGATGTTTTCATTTATCTTGGGTATATACTTAGGGGTGGAATTACTGGGTCATGTGATAACTGTGTTTAACTTTTTAAGGAACTACAAACTTTTCTAAAGCGGTTGCACTGCTCTGATGGTTCCAGTTTTCCACATCCTTGTTGACACCTCCTTATCTGTCCTTTTGATTGCAGCCCTCCTAGGAAGTGTGAAGGGGTCTGTCATTGTGGTTTTTATTTGTGTTTCCCTAATGACTAACGGTGTTAAACAGTTTTTCATATGCTTATTGGCCATTTGAATGTCTTCTTTAGGGAAATATCTGTTCGGATCTTGAGCCTATTTTTTAATTGGATAATTTGTCTTTATTGTTGAGTTGTAATGATTCTTTATATATTCTATCTAGATACAAATCCCATTACAGATACATGTTTTTAAAATATTTTCTCTCACTCTGTGGGTTGTCTTTTTCCTTTCTTGATGATGTCCCTTGAAACACAAGTCTTAAATTTTGATGAAGTTCAGTTTATCTATTTTTTTCTTTTTTTGCTTTTGTACTTTTGGTGGTATATCTAAGAAACCATTGCCTAAATCATAAAGATTTACTCCTATGTTTTCCTTTTAAGAGTTCTGTAATTGTAACTATTACATTTAGATTTAGTATCTACTTTGAGTTAATTTTTGTATATAGTGTGAGGTGGGGGGTCCAGCTCCATTCTTTTGCATGTGGACATTCACTTGTTACAGCGCAATTTGTTGAAGACTATTTTGGGTTTTTTTCCCCACTGAATTGTCTTGACATCTTTGTTGAAGTCAATTGAACATGATTGTAAGGGTTTATTTCTGGACTCTCAATTCTATTCCATTTGTATACATGTTTATCTTAATATTAATTCTACATTGTTTTTTTTATTACTGTAGCTTTATAATACATTTTGAGATAGGGAAGTGTGAGTACTTCAGCTTTGTTCTTTTTTAAAAACAGATGGGTTCTTTACATTTCCATATAAATTTTAAGATCAAATGGTCAGTTACTGCAAAAAAACCAAAACATAACAACAAAAAAAAATATTTGCTGGGAATTTGATAAGGATTATGTTGAATCTGTACATCAATTTGGGAAGTACTGCCATCTTAACAATATTAGGTGTTCTACCTTATGAATATGGAGTGTCTTCTTTAATTTCTTTAAAAAATGTTTTGTAGTTTTTGATGTCTTACATTCCTTTTGTTAAATTTATTCCTAAATATTTATGCTTTTTGATGCTATCATAATGAAATTATTTTCTTAATTTTATTTTTAAATTGTTCATTGCTACTGTTAGAAAATACAACTGATTTTTTAATATTGATCTTTTGTCCTATAACCTTGCTGAACTTATCAGCTCCAAGAATTTTTTTGTGAATTCTTTAGGATTTTCTATATGTAAGATCATGTCACCTATAAATAGGATTGTTTTACTTTTCCCTTTCTAGACAGGATGCCTTGTATTTCCTTTTGTGGTCTAATTGCATTGGCCAGAACCTCCAGTACAATGTAAAACAGAAATGACCACAGCAGAGATCTGTGTCTTAGGGAAAATTTTTCAGTCTTTCACCAGTAAGTATGATGTTAGCTGTGGGTTTTTCATAAATGGACTTTAGCAGGTTGGAGTTCTCTATTTCTAATTTGTTGAGTGATTTTATCATGAAAGGATGTTAAATTGTGTTAAATGCTTTTTCTACTACAATAATAGTGTCATATTTGTGCTTTATTTTTCTAATATGGTGTATTGCATCAATTGATTTTCCTGTGTTAAACCAGCCTTGCATTCCTGGGATAAATCCCACTTGGTGATGGCACATAATCTTTTCTATATGTTGGTGGGTTTGGTGTGCTAACATTTTGTTGAAGATTTTTACATGTATATTCATAATGGAGATTGGTGTAATCTCCATTATGTCTTTGGTTTGGATATCAGGATAATACTGGTGTCATAGAGTTGTGAAATGTTTCCTCCTTTTCTACGTTTTGGAAGAGTTTGTGAAGGATTGGTGTTAATTCTTCTTTAAACATTTGGTACAATTTGTCAGTAAGCCATCTGAGCCTGGGCTTTTCTTCTTAGGAAGTTTTTGTTTTCTAATTCAATCTTTTGTTTCTCTACTGCTTTAATGGATTTTAAAAGCCTTAGTAGAAAATTCAACAAAGTAGTCCTTACGTGTTCTCCATTTTCTTCTGTGTGGCATCTTCTCGCTGGAGCCCTGAGCCTCTCGATCATGTAAACAGTCCTGATCAGAAAGGCATGATCTTTACATAGTTACCCATTTTAGGGTGGGATAGGCCCTGTTTCTTCTCCAGTAACATTCTGAGCAGCAGTTCTCTCAAGTTATAAGCTCAGGACAGTCGAGGAAGCAGCACTTCCGAGATTTCAGTTGATCCACAAAGTCAGCCTAGTGGACGAGTCCTGTTTTTATCCTGCCAGGAAACTGCCAGCCACTGTCAGGATTTAAGCAGAAAGAATGACTTAAGTTTATAAGCAAGAAGGATCTTTCTGGCCCAGAGTGGAGAATAGGTTAGAATGAATCCAGGGTTATGCGGAGGGGGACTAGTGGGGAGGTGAGCTGCCTTTGCTTTGCACGTCAGGGGGCCTGACTTCTGCAGGCTGTTTCTGAGGTGCCCAGATCAGTCCATTTCTGCCTGGGTTTGGCCAACAGGAAACACTGGCAGGAAATTATAGAGCAAGAGGGGAGATAGCCAGGGGATTTCTCCTTCTCACCTCAGGCAGCACCTTTGACAGCAGTTGCTCCACCTTTGTTCAGACAAACCTTCCCTCAGTAGTTTCACTCTGACTAGAGAGCTTCTGCTGGGTTCTGTCTCCCACCCAGTAGCCCCAGTTTCTGGGCTCCTGTGACTCCACCTCCTCCCCCTGTCCTTTCCAGCCGGGGATGTTAGTGGCCTCCTGCTGTTGCAGAGTTCCTGAGGCCATACCATCCTCTTTGGCTTGTCATCTGTTTTATCCCTTATATCGCTTCTCGGCCTTTTGGCTAAGATCAAGTATTTTATCCCTTATGTAGACAATTATCTATGTTAAGTTATCCTTTATTTGAAAGAACTAGAGTGATTTATTCTAGCTGGATCCTGACTGATATTGCAAAAGCCTGGATTGTAGTAGGCCACGGAGATAGCATGTATGTTGGAAGTTGGTGTGGGAAGGTGGTTGAGAAAAGATTCAAGATGTCTGCGATTTTTAGCTTAGCTCACTGGGCAGGTAGTAGATGTAGCTAAACCAGGTAAGGAATACAGGAGGAGGAGTCGATTTTCCTTGGAGGGTTTGGGGAAGGTTCTGGGTTGGAGTTGAACATGATGATACCTCTGTGACCACAAGGGGGCGTTTGCAAGGAACCATTTTCTTCTGGGGCTGCTGCTCAGCTAAGGGTCTCTAGGTTATTGGTTTGTTGGTGCTCAGGATTCAGGAATTGACTGTGTACAGATTTGGTTACCACCCAAGAGTGGGTGAAGCTCACACAGAGGACCACAGAGAGTGAGGAAGGCAAAGACTGAGGCTGGCACACAGCGAGGCCCCAGCATGCAACTGAGGACCCCTGCTTGGAGGCAGAATAGCTGCCAGGGCTCTGGAGTGATGATGGGGACACAGATTACTTCCCCTGTGGTTTACAGGGCCTCAAACATGTGAGCATTAGTACATTCGTGACTGATTTATATTCTTAAGTAGGCTGAAGGTGAAATGTGGTGAAGTCAGTAAGTAGGCGGTGGCCTGAGTGTCAGGACAAGTCAGTCTGAGGTTTAACGAGCCATAGAAAAATCCACATGGAGGTAATCAAGAGTAGACCCCTCCCTCCTCCCCCCAAATCATCTTTTTCCTTATTGTTGAAGTTTGGGTTCCTGATGAGTCCACATGCTGACTGTAACAAGTGCTGGCATGGCTGTGCATTTTCCCAGGTTTTGAAGGCTATGTCCTGCTCTGTCCCACTGACACTCTGCTCCAGGCTGCCTGCCAGCCTGCCTGCTCACCTATCCTGCCCCTACCAGACCCCTTCCTCACCTTTGCTTGTCCAACTTCCAATCCTCTCCTTTTCCCTGTGAGGAGTCTATCCTCAGTGACAACCTCCCCAGCTCCATTGTCCACTCCCGTCTCTCCTTCCTCTCATCCACCTCTTTTTGTAGTTAGTACCATCTACTTGGCATGCAGTTTTTGCTGAATTATTTAACGTCTGCCACTTGCCTTTCTCAAACTAGATGGTATAATTACTCCATTAAATCAGCAGATACATGAGTGCTTTTACTCTGGGGCTGTGGCACTTCTAAGTTGCTTGCCTTGTGTCCCTGCATTTGCACCAGGGACAGGGCCTACTGCACAAGATGGTTCTTTAAACATTTGTCCCTGGCATCCAGGGGCACACTGTCAAAGACAAACTGCATCTGATAACATACAAGTTGCTGAAGAAAAAGTACAGTGTTTTCAGGGTATTCTGAAATCCTCTCCATTTTAGATGAAAATACATTTTGTTTGGGGCCTGATATAAAACAAATACTCTTGTCTCTAACTCCTCCTCATCTACACTCAACTTCAGGTTGGATCATCCCAATTTGTGGACTATCTTTCAGGTTGTTCAGCTCTGAAGAGTCCATTGCCCATGGCTCATTTTCTGTGAAAGCCAGTGACTCCTTAATGTCCTTGTAGTTCTGCCCCCCTGCACCATGTGCTAGCTGCTGTGTTTTCATTCTTAGGACTTGGATCCTTACTTCTAGGATCTCTTTGGGGCCTAGACTCACACAAAGCTGGCCAGGTTATAAAAGATCACCCTGTCTACACTCCTGCTTAATACTTTAAAACCAGAACTCGTGACTCGGAGTCTAGTGGTCGTCCTGCCACCACTGCCACTTGGCTTCCATCATGTCCAAACCATGTCCAGTGTTCATTCCCCCACCCCCAACTGTTCCTGATGCTTTGGGAATCAAAAAAGTACCCATATTTGGAAAGCTCAGAGCTCTCTGGGGGCGAGAGCAGAGCACAGATTGTTCTGTGAAGAAGGAAGGTGTCAGAGCTGGCTCTCCTGACGTCCCCCAGTTATGTTGGGACTGGTGCAGAGGAGCAGAAAATTGTGCCAGGCTGGGGCCTGGCCTCCCTGCACTCTGCTTTGACCCCACTGCAGCCTCGCAGGACAGGGAGAATTCAGGTTGTTGAGTTCCTAGTATTGTGCCAGGTTCTGGAATAATAGTAGTAAATTATTAATAGTAATTACAGCATGTAAAAAAATTCCTTCTAAGCACCCTCTAAGGACTCGCCCCTTAATGCCCTTTAACCCTCACAACAACCCTGTGAGAGGGAAACGTGTAGGCTCCCCATTTAATTAAGAGGAATGAAGGATAGACCCCCTGTTTCAGCCTGGGTTCTTTTTCTCCTTTGCTGTCAAGTGTGTGCTTCATAGGTTGAGGCTGGCGTGTAATTTCTGCAGGAACTGGTAGGCGCAGAGACTGCGGCAGACAGACTGAAAGATGCTAAGTCTACCTTGGGGTGCTGCGAGGTGACTGGGTTTGTGTTGAGCTGCTCCCAGACCCAGTGTGGACGTGACAGGAGTCTCGGAAAGCTTCTTCTCCCTGAATAGCACAGACAGCACTCAGGCTTCTTATTTAAACAGTAGGGTTCTTTGGTACTCGGCACGTTCAGAAACCAGAATTCCACAGAAGGCCCCCGAGCAAGTCACCTGCCAGCAGCTCTCTGGGGCCACACCCACTGGGACTCACCGCGAGCAGCTCTCCGAGGTCATGCCTGGAGTGCCGGCCACCACCACCAGGGGGCGCAGGAGGCGCATCGTCACCGGGGCGCTCGCGCGTGCGCGGAACTGCCCCAGGGCCCGGCATGCCGTGTAGGGAGCCCGCCTCTCCGGGCCTTCTCGCCGTCCTCAGGACCAGAATTTTGGATCATTCAGAGGTTCCGTGTGAGGTCAGGGCTCGGAGGAGAGAGGCGAACTTGCCAGCTGTCTGTATTAACCTTGGATCAGTGATCCTCCCAAGGGAGTCCTGGGCTGTTTCTAGAGAGCCGTGCCCCGTGTACACGCAGGCGGGGCGGGCTCTTACGAGGCCTGGAGCTGCGTGTGCGTGTTCGTTGTTCCCTGCTACGACATTGACGGAGACTCCCACGGGAGCCGACAGCGCTCAGTACGGCAACACATGCAGCGCACTGATGACCTGAGAAGAGCAGGGATGTGCAGTTCGTGTTCTGGCAGTGGGGGTTTAGCAGGAGTGGGTGTACCTGCTTTTTTTCAGAGACCGAAAAATGCCTGGTAATAAGGGCTGTAGAGGCCCAAGGAAGGTTTTCACGGGCTATTTCTTGGTAGGTTAATTGTCACTTAAAGTGACAGAATCTAATCCTGACTTTTATGGAATGAATATTTGCTAATGGCCATGACCTTCTTTCTAGGTATCCTGGAGCAGGACAGACGAGTAACCACTGACAATACTTGATCCCTGACAGAAAAACTATTCAGGCTGTGGGGGCTGTGCCCCACTGTTTGGACCTGCTGTGGTAGTTGGATCAGGGCTCAGGGTTGTCTCTGCCTACATCCCCATGTGACCTTGTGCAAATCATGAACCCTCTCTGAGCTTGATTCTCCTCTTCTGCAGAATGAGAAGAGGAGGAAACGTAGGGTCTCCAGTTATTATTTTTTTTTCTTGAGAAGCTGTTTTTCGTTGTTTGTTTTTGAAGCCTTGAGATTCTTTCAGGTGTAGTGAAAGTCCATGAGTGGAGGGCATGGGGTGGTAGGGGTGAGGCTGGGGCGTCCTTGCTAAGTGCTTTGCCCGTGTGCAAACCCCAGAAAGTGTGAGAGTAAGGGTACTGAGCGTAGGAGGGGCTGGGAAGCCCGTGGCCTGGCCGGATCTGCCGTGCTTGCGCTGGTTGTTTCAGTGCTCTCGTTCCACCTGGACCTGCCGAGTCTGCACGTGGTGGGCGGCTAGATGCTGTGCCCATGTAGCCGCTCATCTCAGGTTGCTAGTCAGAGCTTCCCGTTTATATTTAGATGGTGTAAGAAGAGTGAGAGCCCTTTTACCGCTGCTGACCCATATTTATACTTAATGTTGGTTGTGTTAACAGGCTTCTCATTGGTTCTCTTTTTGGAAGCGAGCAGAGACTCAATGAGCCCAAAGCAAGCTTGTGGTCTAGAGCCTTTGGTGCAGGCCCACCGACTTGCTTGTTCTTAGTTCTTCTGTGATACCATATCTGCCTCAGTCATGTACTTTTTACCTTGTTTTGAGGTGTCTTTCTCCTCTGTTTCACTAGAGGTGGGGCTTCTCAAAGGCGACCGTGCCCTGCTCTGTAAAGCCAGCCCTCGCCAGAGCGCTGCACAGTTGGCGCTCAGGGAGAGTTTGTTGAATGAAGAAAGGACAGGCACATCTTTGCTTGGGCAGCTCTCGTTCCTTGCTGTAATGAGGCATCCAGGGGCTGCCCTTTGCATTGCGGGGATCACCTGGGGTGAGGAGTCCAATTTGGGGGGTGAAGAAACTAGAGTTTCCATGGCATTAGGTATTACTGAGGTTGAAGGTCTGTGTATAATGTTAACGGTGCTTAATTCAGAGTGGTGGAGAATATGGATAATTGCTATTTTTCCATGCTTTTCTGTATTTTACAGATACCCTTAAAAAAATTGAGGAGGATTGTGATTGCCCCCAGAAAGGTGCTTGTTAATAAAGTAATTACTGTTTATCAAGTACACACTTATTGTCTGCCAGGCACTGAGCTATGCTTCATGGTAATCGGTGGAGCAAATGCTGTTGTTCTCATTTGTGTGACAAAAAAACAGCACCCCAGGATGCTGAGGGGCTTGCTCAGAGTCGCAGAGCTAGTAGATGGAGAAGCAAGGGTTTGAATCCAGGTCTGTCTGCTCAAAAGTCCACTCCTTAATATTTTACCCAGCAGTTTGGCAGTTAGATAATAGATGTGATTTTTAGCATCAAGATGCTAAAATATAAAACATGGGATTACCATGTGACCTACCATTTCCATTCTAGGCATATATACTCATATTTATCCAAGAGAATTAAAAATATGTGTCCATACAAAAACCAGTACATGAATATTTATAGCATCATTCTTCATAATATTCAAAAAGTTTAAACAACCCAAATGTTTATCAACTGCAAAATGGATAAATAGAATGTATTATATTCACATAGTGAAATATTATTCACCAAGAAAAAGAAATGGAGTGTTTGGAACTAGATACAGATGGAGGGTATATAATATTGTGAATGTAATAATGCCACTGAATTGTTCACTTTAAATGGTTAATTTTTTTGTGAATTTCACCTCAATTTTTTGCAAAAGTAATGAAGTTCTGATACTGAAAGAAACAAGATACAAAAGGTCACGTACTTTTTATTGCATCTGTATGAAATAATCAGAATAGCTAAATCCTTAAAGACAGAAAGTGGATTAGTGGTTGCCAGGATCTAGGGGGAGGGTGGGGTGGGAGTAACTGCTAATGGGTATGGGGTCTCTTTTTGGGGTGATGAAAATGTTCTGGAATTAACTAGTGGTGATGATTCCACAATTCTGTGAATATACTAAAATCACTGAATTGTATACTTGTACTTTAAATGGGTGAATTTTGTGGTATATGCATAATATCTCAATAAAACTTAGTAAAATACCAGAGGTGCCAAAAAATATAAACACATTTTAAGAGATGTTATCTATGTATTATATAAATACTGATGGGAACCACTTTGAGCACCTCTTATAATTGCAGAAGTCAAATGTGACTTGTATTCCTCTTTTGTTATCAGTATATATTGAGTATTACAATTTTAGTACAGTTTTTTCCTTTCTTGAAATGTGTATACATTTTTTGGCATCCTCTGTTTATATAAAAATAATATAACGAATGAGTAAAGTGCTTCCACTTGGAGGCCTTCCAGCCTACTGTTACCTAAAGATTCTAGCAATGCGAAGGGTAATCATGACAGGTACTGTTTCTTGAGTCCTTACTATGTGCCAGGTAAGTCAGCTGTGATTAGAGACCGGAGATCCTGGCTCCAGAGCCCACATTCTTAGCCACGATGTAGCATTGCTCTCCATATAAAGACAGGCAAATCAGAGCTATGAGAGAGTGCAATGTAAAGGCCAAGAGCAGGAGCTCAGGAGCCAGAGTGTCTGCTTGGAGTCCTAGCACTGCCATCTACCAGTTGTGTAACCTTGGGTGAGTCACTTGCCAGCTCAGAGCCCCAGTTCCCTCATCTCTGACACAGGATGACAGTAAATCCTTCCTTGTTCTTGTGATAGAAAAATTATATAAACTCTCAGCACAGTGTCTGGCATGTAGCTAGCACTCGCTGCATGTTGTTATTACTATTATGCGGTTACTAAGTAGAGATGTAAAGAGCATAAATAATTTGGATTGCAGACTCTCATTTAGTGAGCATTTCAAGTTGAATTAGCATCTCATTTGCTCACATAATTATGGGAGGGACATTGAAAGATCATCTGCTGTAGCAGGTGGATGTCTAATTCAGGGCCTGGATTCCTCATCTCTTGTGAGTGGGATGTGTGCGTTTGCATGTGCATGCATGTGTCTGTTCATGTGAGTGGTGTGTATGTATGTGTGTGCATGTGAGTAGTGTGTGTGTGTGTGCGCGCGCATGTGTGTGCATGCAAGGTGCGTGTGCATGTGAGTGGGATGTGTGCGTTTGTACATGCATGTGAGTGGGGGGGTGTACGTGTGCATGTGTGTGTGTGCATGCACACCTCCTAAGAAGAATTTGCTGACTTTGGAAGGAAGACAGTATCTAGAAAAGAGGCCAGTTGTGGTTTCCAGCCCAGAGACCACGGGGAATCACAGACACTCGGACTGGAGGGACTTCCCAGGAGATCCAGGCCAGCCCCCGTCCTGCAGCCCCCAGCACTTGGTGCTTTCCATCAGTTGTCTCCTCTTTACGTGCTGTGCAGGGCCTTGAATTCCCACTAATTGCGTCTATCTGACACCGTGGGAGCGCGGCCATTCTAGAGGGCAGGACGCAAGACCGGTGAGCCTGGGCTGCCTTTGCCAGGACTTTGCTTTGAGGATCTTAAATCTCTTTTCCTGAGTTTCTTTTCAGCCTCAGAAACTGAGATCCCTGGAGACTGTCTTACTGTCTTTGAAGTCCATACCACAGGGCTGGGTGATCAGAGATGTGGTACTTCAGTCATAAACACCCCTGTGTGTCATGTTACAGCAGAGCATTGAGGTGTACCTATCCTGGGCTTGGCTTCCAGGAACATGGTTAAGAGAAATGAGGAAACAGTGCCTGATGTTGTAGTACACAGTTCATGTAATTGTATTTTATAGCCTTTTATTGTGTTCCTTAACTTCCTAAGAAGTGAATTCTCTATTCGTTTCGATGTGATTAAAAATTCACAATACTTGTTTTGACTGTTAGTCTTCTAAACGTATGCGGCTCAAGATGGCATCCCAGTAGTTCAGCCCTTCTTCCCAACACAGACAGGAGGGGGAGGCCCATGATCATCCAAGGGATTGCCTGGGGAGATGCAGCTCTGGGTGGAAGAGAAAAACCACTGCCCTCAGGCTCTGGACTCTGATTTCTATGCCTTTTCAATTTGGAATTCATTTTTATTGTCAGTGCTGTTATCCGACACTGAATATGCTTTCAGAGACTTAGTGAGACACGGGATATCGTTTTATCATTTACTGGCTGTGGAGCCCGAAGTCCAGTCTTATCTGTAAGACTCTGTTAACAGTTCCTTGCAGGCTGGCTTCGGGGATTATCAGTGGTGTGTGTCCAACCGCAGGCAGTGCTGGGTGCTGAGGAGGGCCTTGATAAATGAGCTTTTATTATTATTGAAATTGTTCCACTTATATACCCATTAGTCTCCTACCTGAGGGATCCTGTTAGGCTGTTAACCCCTCAGTGAGGACTGGATTTGTCACTGAGATACGAGGTCAGACAACTAATTTTGCGAACTCATCCTAGCAAAAATGCTACACACCTCATTGCTGAATATCTCTATTCTCACCGATGAAGCACTCCCCTTGGGAAGCTATGCACCGATACCAGCACCTAGTCCAATCTTCAAAGCAGTTTTGGAACTCTTTTCTGGAATGGCCATCAGAGCTGTTGTCATACCCAAAATCTAACAATTAAGTTTGCGAACTTGCTACTGTGTGCTTATATTGGCAGCACTGTACAAACAACTTGGTAAGGTGTCATAACCTTGCCAAGGTTATTTTGGGCATGATGACAGCTCTGATGGCCATTCCAGAAAAAGAGTTCCAAAATTGCTTTGAAGGGTGGACTAGGCGCTGGCGTCGGTGCATAGCTTCCCAAGGGGAGTCCTTCGAAGGTGACTGTAGTGATATTCAGCAATGAGGTAGGTAGCCCTTTTTCTAGAATGAGTTCATGAAATTAACTGTCTGACCTTGTATGTAGCTCTCACTTCCTTGGCCAAACCTCCATGGATGGATAACTCTTGGGGAAATAATATGGAGCTTTCTTTCAGGGATGATGAGACCTTGATAAAGAAGAAAACAAAGGATGGAGTTCAGTTTGCTAAATTATGTTTTGTAAGTCACACCTCAATAGAGCAATTCCAAGTCTGAGCCTTGAGCCTTCGATGTGCACAGGGTTCTCAGTATGCCCCTCAGCTGTCTCGTGTCCCTCCCAGCTGTGAGGTCCCACTGGCATCCATAGAGTACCTTTGCTTCTGACACTGCACTCTGCCTCAGACTCCACAGTACTGTTTCCTCTTAGAATCTCCCCTAGGGCAGGATACATTTGCCCCCAGCTCCTGACTCCCTTATAATCGCCAGTCTGGCCCCTGCACAGACCTTTGGCAAGTCACTTAACTTTTCTGACTCTGCTTTTTTTCCCACAATGTTGAAAGGAGGATAGGAAATATCAAACAGTACCAAATAGGCTAATGCACAAGGAAGAGCTTCAAAAAGCAGGCAAGTATGATCTAAATCAGCAGTGTCCAAACTTTTGGCTTCCCTGGGCCATACTGGAAAAATTGTCTTGGGCCACACATAAAATATATTAATACTAACAATAGCTAATGAGCTAAAAAAAAAAAGTGGCAAAAATATCTCGTAATGTTTTAAGAATTCGTGTTTGGCAGCATTCAAAGCTGTCCTGGGCCACAGATTGGACATGCCTGATCTAAATGATTTTCTCATTATTAATTTATTTAAAATGTGTTACCCATCATAGAAAGGACTTCTCAGAAGTGAGTCTGTCTATGGGAGTTCCCTCCTGTGTCAGGGAGATAAATTTGGGGTTTAGTGGCTACTCAGTATCTTTAAATCACAGCACATGGTCAGCCACTTTTTTCACTCAGGCTTTGAAGTTGGCTTTGATAATTAGAAAGCCTTGAATTTCTACTCTTTGTATACAGCTTTGAGTTTTGAACATGGAGATCTTACTGAGATGATCATTAGGTATTCCTTTCACACCAGTTATTTATCTAGTCTGGTTTTCGCTTTTTCTTTTCTTTTCTTTTTTCTTTTTTGGTCATGCATTTCTCTTGAAAAAAGAAAGTAAAAACATTATTGATAAAAGCTTTTCAAACTGACAAAGCATCATCTGACATTTTAAAGAGGGCCAGTTTGGGCCATGACCTCGGGATTCTGCTTCTCAGACAGTGTTGATCAGATCCCAGACACTTGAAATTTTATAGTCTAGTCCAGAGGTGCTGTAAGCAATCATCTTTTGACAGAGCACTGGATATTCTAGAACTGAGCTGCATAGCCACGAATTCACTGTGGTAAGTCAAGACTCTGCTGCTGCTCTGAACTGTGCCCAGTGACACATGGAATGCCTGCCATAGCGTCTGAGAAAAAGGACGGAACGGGATTTACCATAATGGACTCTTTCTGGGGACTTCTTTGCCAACCCAGCCCTGAGGTGTTCACATTGCTGCCCAATTAGAACACAAGCCACAGAAAACACCAGCGGCTTCTCCCCGGGTAGGACTCAGTGGTACAGCTGGTTTGAGTATTTGTACCGACCGTAAATGGCAGTGGGCTGCAGCCCTAGATGACTGGAGTTCAACATTTCAGAACTCAAAATACAGATGATAGTCAAACTGTATTGAGCTGGATTTGGCTTTTCTCTGATTCAGTGGGGTTGGCAAGTCCCTGAGAGCCTTGGTCACCTTCATGAATATTAGTGGCCAGAGGCCAGCCCACAGTGGTACAGTGCCAAAGGGTGGGCCCTCTTGTTTCTGGCCCTTTGACTCTCTGGAGAATTTGTTTTCTTTGTGTTAAATCCCTATTATAAACTCACACATTGTTTGGTTGCTTCTCACAAAGCAGAAGTCAGATTATGAAACAGCTTGTCTCTTTTTGTTGTTTTTTGATGGTTTTGATTTTGCATTTGCACAAAATGAGCCTTTAAAGCATATTTTGGGAGCTCCGATCAAGTGCTGGCTTTTGAATGGTTCTGGAGCTGTCCTACAAATGAGACTTTGCTCAGTGTATCATGTATTCACCTTCAAAGAAAATTTCAAGAGGTTATAACAGAGTTCACACTGAGAGGCTGCTTAGTGACTTTTTTTTTTTTTTTGCAACAGCATAAACAACTTTGGCTCGAAACAGAAAGAGGATGAATAGTTAGCACCTGGGACTAGGGGGCCGTGAAAACAATTATAACGGTATTCCTTATGTTCAAAAAGTTTAGTAGAGACGTGGAGGTTAAAATTAGACCCAAATCAAAGTTTCAGAGATAAAAATAACAATGTCTGAATTGAAAAGTACACTGGATGTGATTAAAGACAGATTAGACATTAAAGAACAAATTAGCGAACGTGAAGATGTAGCAATACAAACTATCCAAAATGAAACAGAGAGAAAAAACGTTTTGTTTTTTTTTAAGGGGAAAGAGCATGAGGTATAAGTTCAAGTGGCCTAACACATATATAATTGGATTCTCCTAAGGAAGGATGAGAATAACAAAAAATTTTGAAGAAATAATGGCTGAACATTTTTCAAATTTTATGAAAACTCAAAATCCCTAGATTCAGAAAACTCAGTGAAGCTCAAGCACAAGAAATGTGGAGAAAACTACACCAAAGACTTCATAATCCAAATTGCTCACAGCCAGGGATAAAAGATAAATCCTAAAAGCATCCAGGAAAAAAGACACGGTATGCACAGATGACCAAGCATAAGGGTGATGGCAGATTTATTGTCAAAAACCACACAAGTGAGAATACGATGGAGCAAGACCTTCAGAGTGGGTGGGTGGGTGGGGGGAACAGAGGGTGCAAACTGCCAACCCCGAATTCCATTCTCAGTGAAGATAGCTCAAAAATGGAGGCCAAGGAAAGCCTTTTTCAGGCATACAGTGGCTGAAAGAAATCATCATCAGCTGAACTTCACTATAAAAATTACTAAAGAAATCCCTTTAGGTAGAAGGAAAATGATACCCGCTGGAAACATGAATCTACACAGAGCCATGGAGGACACTGGAAACCATAACTGCACTGGTGACTACATGAGTTTTTCCTCATTATTTAAATGTCTCTAAAAGATATTTGACTATTTCAATAAAAATCATAACCATGTAGGGCGGGACTTATAACTTATGTAAAAGTAAAATGTATACATTAAGAGAGTAAAGGCTGGAAAGAGATATGGAAATATGCACTTGTAAATGTGTTATACAATATGCAAAGTAGTGTAATATCATTTAAAATAGATCGTGTTAAGTGAAACCCTGAAAGTAACCACTGACAGTTATACTCAAGATTTCAATACCCCGTTTCTATAAATGATGGAACAAGTAGACAGGTGGTCAGTGAGGACATAGAAACCTTGTAGCAACACAGTCTACTTGTAAATAAAACACAAGAGCAGTCCAGAAGTATCCAGCCATGTGATATGAAAAATAGAGGCATTTATGGCTGGATGTTTTCCAGACAGTCCTCATATATTTACTTAGTTATTTCTTACAAACATATTTTTATCATATAGTCCACCAATTGTGCTTCTTGCTATTTACCCGGTTGAGTTGAAAATTATGTTCACGCAGAGGCTTAAGCATTAAAGTTTATAGCAGCTTTATTCATAATTGCCAAAACTTGTAAGCAATGGAGATGTCTTTTAATAGATTAATAGGTAAATGGAATGTTATTTAACAACAAAAAGAAATGAGCTATCAGACCACAAAAAGACAGGGAGGGACCTTGAATGCACATTGCTGCGTGAAAGCCAGTCCAAAAGTTTACATACTGTATGATTGCTACTATGTGACATTCTGGATAAGGCAAAACTCCAGCGACAGTAAAAAGATTAGTGGCTCAAGGGTTTGGGGGGAGAGGTGTAGGGATGAGTGGGTGAAGCATGGACATTTTTGGGGCAGTGAGTCTATTGTTTATAATGCAGTAATGGTGGATACTTGACATGATCAAAACATTTGTCAAAACTCATAGAACTGCACAACACAAAGAGTGAACCCTAATGTAAACTGTGGACTTTAGTTGATATAAAATAAGATAAATAAAAACAATAGCAACAAAACCATATCATGGTGAAATGCTGAAAAAAAATGTGTTGTTTTTTTTTTAATGCCAATTTTACCTCAATAAAGCTGTTCAAAAATTCTCAGTCTTTGGCCGAACTTCACCTTCGTGACAAAGGGGTCACCTCGGAGTTCCCAGGTGCACTGTCCTTAGTTGTTGGCTCCTGTGAACAAAGGTAGTTTCCTCCTTCCCGTGTGGCTTCCGCAGCCTGGAGGGACTGCTGCGGGTTAAGAGCAGCTTGGATGAGGCCATCCTCAAAATGGTGCACGTGAGGTCTGGGCCATTTCCTGATGTTCAGTGTGTCTGATCCCCTCTAAAAATCAGTCACTAACTTGATGAGTGTCACTTGGGAGGCCAAAGACCTGGGTTCTGATCCCTGTTGTGCTGTTCATGGACTGCCTGGTTTGGGACAAGTCACTTGCTTTACCATGGCAGACCTCAGCTTCCCAGGGTTTCCAGGGATTTTCTCGAGCCCCTTCCAACTGCAGACCGTGTTTCTATCCGTAGGAAGCCTTCTCACACGTGTACAGGAGTGGGCGGTGGGGGATACGTGTACACAGACACTCAGGGCGCCCTACTGTGTGAAGGGGCATGGGAGGGCCTCCCCGAGGCCGGCGGCCAGGGCCAGGGGCAGAGGTGGGCGCTGGGCTCCGGACACAGCTGCTCCTCTCCGCAGTTATTTTTCTCGGCCTTTCTTGCTTTCATGCATCCCAGCCCCAAAATCTCTCTCGACAAAGCGTCTCCTCCAATCTCCAAAGAAACGCCCACACAGCAAAGTTCTGGGTGTTTTCTTAGCTTAGAACTGAGAGGTGGCCTGCGGTGTAAATGTTATTCCAAACTCTGAGGCTGAGAGTTGGAGGATTTTCCTAATAACTGAGCCTCCTGGCAGCATTTAAAACAATGCTTATGTTCGACTGGTTAAGTGTACATTTGGGGATAGGAGATACTCTTTAGCTAGTATTGTGCTGTGAGCCTAGCTCTACTTACCTTTAGAAATTCTTTAAGGACCTAGGGACATAATTTTTGGAGAAGCTCTGTTAGGTTGGATTGGGGTCACTTGAAGTACCTGATCAAGTTCTTAACCCGGATCTCAAGGTCACATGGTGCTTTGTGTGTATTTAGGGCCCCCTTCCGTCTATACCTTATGGATACGCTGGTGCTCCATTTCGATGTTGCTTTTCATCCTTAGAAAGAGGGCAGAGGACAGAGAAACTGCTGCTCTGACTGATATTCTGGGACCATTTTCTGGCCCTCTGAGCAATATTTTAAAAATTAAAACCTGTGAGAAGCATCTCACCCTGTTTTTGTGTTTGATCTCTTTTAGGACTTTGTTTAGAGAAGTTGCCTGTTTCCTCTTCTACCAGTAATCTCCATGTGGACCGGGAGCAGGACGTCGTCACCTGTTATGAGAAGGCAGGGGACATTGCACTCCTGTACCTCCAAGAGATAGAAAAGGTAAGTGAGGACCATGTGCTCCTTCCAGTTGCTTAAAAATTTCAGTCAGATCGTAGGGAACTATGGTCAAGTTCTGGGAAACCTTCAGCTTGTCTGCCGCCAGGTGCAAAGCTTTACTTACACTCTTGAGTGCTCAGGAGAATCTGGTGAGGATTATGGCACCTTGTGAAAATAGATAGGTCAGTGTTTGGGAAGCATTGTAACATCCTCGGATCAGCAATGACAGCATGCATCTATTTACACCCTCAGCGCCCTGAAACTGGCCAGTTATCCCCATTCTCCTACGCAAAATGGGTTGATCTTCATTTGTACTTTGCTGGACTGTATGCCAGCATAGTGTACATCTGGGTTTGGGAGGCTTCACCTCAGTGGCTATGCCAAAGGTCTCCTGGGGACGCTCAGCCCTCCTGCTTGGAGCAGGTTGTGTGCCACCTGGCGCCTCCCACAGTCAGAGGTTTGCCCGTGGGGTAGGGAATGGAAATCAGCGGAGACCCGAGCTCCCACCCGCAGGCAGAGGAAGTTGGAGGCAGGGTGGGGCCAGGAGTGGTGCCTGACTCGTCTGTTAGGGTTGCTGTCCCCCGGCTCTGCTCTTTGCTAAGGTCCTTCATTTCTCAGCCTCAGCTTTCCCTCTGTAAGAGGAGCATCATGACTGTTCCTACTTCCTTGGGGTTCTTGTGGGGATTATAAAAGATCATTTAAATGAAGGCCCGGGGGTCCTGATAAATGTCACTTATTTTTACTAATAGCAATAGCTCCTAACCATCTCTGTCCCGAGCAGAGTTTTCTGGAGTTCTAACGAAGGCTTGGCATTGATTATTTCCCCGTTCAGACCCAGACATGTGTCATGTGAGATTGTCGGAAATGATTAGAAATCCCGTGAGACTTGGAAAATGATCAGTCTTGTTTCCCCTCGCTTTTGTGAGTTCTTTGTTTCCATGAGGATTAGGACGGAGAGGGAACAACACCCAAGTCTTGTTACTTTTCATTATTTTATAAATGTACAGACTGGCAGCAGTTTTTTCCACAAGTCTTTTGTGTGCTGATGTACGAAATGAGGATCAGAATTGCCTTTTAAGAGGCAGGAGAATAGAGTGAGAGCCTCAGAGTGGAGGTGGAGAGAATGATGGGGGTGGCCTTTGACCTGGCCTGCCCCAGAATAGAGTCTAAATCATGATGTGACGAGTCTGGGAACTCAGAAAGATAGTTGGCCATCTTGTTAAAAAGATCCATCAGAAAGCTGCTCTGAGAAAGGAGTTTTTATGTCATCAGAATTTATTATATGATCTTTAGAGAAATGATGATGCAGCTTGCTTCTAAAATCCACGTTATTTTCACTGGCTGCCTCCTTGATGGCTGGCGCTCAGTGGTGCACAAGTCTCCTTACCCCAGCTGAGCTGTTCTTGTTGACCCCAAAGCCCCTGCCACTCAGGGGCCCTGCTTTTGCTCCTTACTCTCTAACCGTTGTCCAGGCCTGTCACGTCGGGGCTGCCTTCCCCGAGCTGAGAGAGAGGAGGTCCATCTGTTACATGTGTCTTTCATGACTTGGGAAGCGACAAAGCTTCCCACACCCTTATGCATAGAAGGTGTTCAGGAAGTATTTGACCAGGCAAACCACGGCTCTGAGTAGCATGGGAAGCAGCCTCAGTCTGGGGTTCTGTCCCAGGATATGGAGATAAGTTTCACATTTCTGGCTCTGATTCTCTAGTCTGAGTCTTCCTTCATGGAAAACCACTTGGAACCACGCAGATCCAGCAAGCCGGGATATTAGCGATGAGAGAGACTGAGTCAGACATCTGTTGGGACTGTAGTATGTACTTAAGAAAGAATCTGTTGACTGATGAGACATCTGGGGAGAAAATGACCTTCTTTAAGTGACCACTAGGCTCGGTGGAAGTACAAGGTTTTTTATGAGCCAGGATAATGAATGCTATACAGAAGATGATCCCTGCTTGGCCATTTTTTTTTTCTTTTTAATTTTGAACTTAAATGACTTCTAAGAAGAATACAAGATTGAAAACAGGAATTTGGGGGAAGTGGAATCTGAAAGATGTACAGCACTGGGGCAAGCTTAGGTAAGCAGCGCTTTGAGGTTCTGGGGAGACAGCCCTCTCAGGTAGCCGATCCCACGTGTTCTGTTCCTGCGTTCATTCCGCTGGGCAGAGGCAGTTGGTCACTCCGCGGTTTCCCCCTCGTTTCCCAGCCATTCCGTAGTGAAGAAACTTCTATTTGCCAGGACCTTTTGGCATTTCATTTGTTAGTGTTGGCTCTTACCTCCACACTCGCTAGCAGGAAGACAATTTGGGGAGACCTTTTGTGGACAGTTTGGAGGACTGTGGGAGTGTTTTTGCTTTATCTGGGACCACCAAACTGAGTTTCCCTAATAGTGGGTATGTTCAGTGATGTTAGAGGTGAGTGCTCCCCGAAGGGCAGTGACTCTTCAGGGAGGGGACTAACCTTGGCTTCCCCTTGAGCTAACTAACCTACCTTGTGAGAGGCAGCAGAGCCCGGCTGGTTTTGCGGAATCCTGGCCTTGCCACCTCTCAGCTGGGGGACTTCGGGCAGTTACTTGGCCTTTCTGTGCTGCTTCAGGGTCCTTATCAGTAAAATAGCAATAATAACTGCTATCAGATTGCCATGAGGACAAAACGATGTAACGTGTACCACCCAGTACATGGTTAGCATACAGTGTTAGCTTTGTTGTCATTATCTGTTGCTACATCACCTGGCACTGTAATCTTTCCTAATCTTAGAAGATTTCAGATATTTAGATAAAAACTATGATAGTATAAGCACACTATTTTATTAAAAATATTAAGGAATTTTTAGGGTGACTTTAATGGAGTAATGTTTTCAGGAAAACTTTGTTTTCTTTTTCTTGTGTGGAGTCCCCGTGTCATAGCTGGGTCCTGGATTTCTGGTCTCCTGACTGACCTGGGCCCAGTTACTTATTTCTGTGACTTCAGCTCTCTGTTCTCGTGGTGGCGCTGGTACTGCCTGACTTGTCTAGGGCTAGAGAACCAGCGATCTACAGGGTCTTCTAGTCAGGACGTCCCCAGCTTTCCATGTATCCTCCCTCCTGATTCCGAACATGGAGGCCGAGCCAAAGAGACTTTGAATACACGAAAGCTGTGCGCATTGCGCATTTGTTTACTATTGTCCTTGTTATATTAGGGTTACGGAGACATCTACTAGAATATTCTCTGATAATTTGTTCTCTCAAGGGAGATAAAAGTTACCTCTAAAATTGTGCACATACAATAATTTAATGAAACCAGAGCAGATAGAATTAGTAAGGATACAGGTTGGCCTTGATTAGTTTATCCTCAGATGGTGGCACTGTGCCAACAGTAAATAACGTTATCTGCCCCGCATGGAGCGTCTGGTGGTGCCATGATAGGAATAAAGATGACTTCATCCTTGAACATCAGAATGTGAGCCCCGCTTTTGGCAAATGAAATCATGCTGTCCCTGTCCTTCGTGTGCGCCAGCCAGCCAGCTGGCTGTGGCTTTCTTGAGCAGAAGCAGTGCCAGAATGGAACTTTACCTTCTGCTGACAGTTCATTCCTTTACACCCTATTTTAGAAGAGACGTTAATGCTAGATGATGGGACATCCATGGACTTTTTATGGACTGTTTCAGTGCTAAAGCCTTGAAAAGGAACAACTGGACCCCAAATGCTGTGGGGCCCTGCCCCGCCCTCCTGTGTTCCTTAGGAGCTGTCCCCTGATCAGCCGGGCCGTGCCCTGAGAGTATTGTGTCCAGCGACATGGTTGAGGTGTTGGGTCCAGAAGTGGATTAGGTGAAGGTTACTGTGTGTACTGAATTCAGGCCAGATGTCCCAGGAAAAGTACGCAGTGCTACTGGTGAGAAAGGCAGGGTGCGGCCCTGGAGGGTCATGTGGCTGTGCTTTTGCCTTTAAAAGGTGACACAGTAAGGAAGGGACAGATTCTTTCTTCCCATTTCCTTTTCAGTACCTACCTTTTCACTCAGGCCAAGGCAGCAGGTTACAGTACACCACTTCAGGTAGTAAATCTGAATGAGCACTTCCTGAAGGAAACGTCAGGAAACTGACGGGCCAGCCAGGGTGCTCTGGTGTCGAGCCTGCCATCCGACTGACTGGGATAGGAGGCCACAACACACTTACAGCTGAGTTAGAAAAGTCTGGAAACCAGAAAAGCACAGGAGTTTATTTCAATCTCTGTATATTCTCAGTTAGCCTTTGCCTCATGATTTTATAGCATTAAAGGGTTTCATGCCTGTCTTTTTTCACTCAGCATTATGTCAGAACCTTAAAGTGTTTTCAAGGCTATGTAATGTTTCATCAAGTGGATGGATGGTCTCTGTGATCTACTTACTTATTGTTGGGTATAGCCTGTTATTATAAACAATGCTGCAATGCCAGCTTCCTTCAGGAAGCTTTTTCCTTTGCTTTGCATTGTTTCCTAAGGGCAAGTTCCCAGCAGTGGGGAACTTCTCCTCCCTTCCCATTACTACATATTGTGTCCCATGGCTTTCAGCAAGTGACTACCTTCGTGGTACTGGAGAGTAGTGGTTTCTTAGCAATCTTGGCAGAGTTGACATTGTAGAAACGTTATTTTGCTGATTTACTGGGTGAAAACAGTACCTTACAGTTTTAGTTTGCATTTCATGGACTAGCAGGTTGAAATTTTTTTCCATCTCTTTGCTTACTGGTTACATTTCTTTACTTTGTTTAACTACAGCATTATTGAGATATAATTCATATGCCATACACATTAACCATTTAAAGTGTACAAGTCAATGGTTTTTAATACATTCACAGAGTTGTGCAGCTATCAATGTTTAATTCCAGAACATTTTCATCACCCCCCAAAAAGAAACCCTGTACCCATTAGCAGTCACTCCCCATTTACTGCCAGTCTTCCCACTCTCTATAGATTTATATATTCCAGATATTTCATGTAAATATAACCATACGTATGTGGTCTTTCATGACTGGCTTTTTTGGCTTAGCATAATGTTCTCAAGATTCATCTGTGTTGCAGCATGTATGAGTGCTTCATTTTTTTTTACTGCCAAATAGTATGCCATTGTATGGAAATACTACAGTGTGTTTATCCATTAGTCATTTTTCTCATTTATCATTTATAACAGCTTTTTAGCTGTTATAATAATGCTGCTATAAATACAGTAGACTCTCGGTTAACTGGCACCCATGGAGATTGGTAGATGCTACATGAATGTAACTAGACTCTCAGTTAACTGATACCGATGCTAGGTACATGTAGTGTTATTTCTTCAATTTTTTGGCTGGTTGCTTGAGTTCTGGTTAACAGAGAATCCACTGTATTTGCATGCAAGATTTGTCAGGGCAAATATTTTTCTTTTTCTTGGGTATATACTTAGGAGTGGGATTGCTGGGTCAGATGGTAACTTCATGTTTAATTTTGTTTATATTCCCTTTTTGTCTGTTTATACTTTCTGTTCATATTTTGGATGTAGTACTTTTCTCACAATTTGAATGATGTCTTTTTATCATAAATATGTTAATCCTTTATCGTATTTGCTTTGAATTTTGTCTCAATCAGTAGTTGAATTTTAAATTCTAAATCTGTGTGTTAGTATAGTTGATTATCTTGTTCATTACATTTATTTCATTGTTTTAAAGCTGAAATATTGGGATAAACCCTCTTGAGGATTTAAAGAGTTTGCAACCACTTCCCTCATTCAATAAAATGTTAGATACAACAGTAGTTCCTGGCTTACTCTTTTGTTCTGCTAATCTTATATTACATCAACATGACACTGCTTAATAAATACTCTTTTATGGATGGACCTGGAGATCATCATGCTTAGTGAAATAAGCCAGACAGAAAAAACAAGAAACTGTATGACTTCACTCATATGTGGAATATAAAACTGAAAGCAAAGAAAAAAAGAAATGAACAAACAAATAACCCATAAACACAATGAATAGTTCAATGTTTATTTGGGGTCGTGTGGGTTAGGGTGGGGAGAAAGGGGACGGGGTGGGGGAGGAGGGTGGGAAGCTAAATATAAGGTGATGGAAAGAGAAGTCACATTAGGTGGTAACCTTATTATACATCAAGTTGACAATGCACTGTAGAATTGTATGCCTGAAACCTATGTAATTCTTGCTAACAGATGTCACCCCAATAAGTCTAACAATAAAAATGAATTTTAAAAAATAAATAAATAAATAAATACTCTTTTATTATGGGTTTTAATATCTGAAAGATTAGTAACTACTTATTATTCCTATTTTTCAAAGCATCCTATACTCTTTTCTGTTGATGCTTTTAGATGAATTTTAAATCATTTTGTTGAGTTGTAGAAAAAGTTTGGTTAGGTTTTTATTAACTTTGTACATTAATTTGGAGAATTATATTTAGTCTTCACTTACCTATGAGTAATATGACTTTCCATTTTGCAGTACTTTTTGTATGTTATGGATTTCAGTAAATTTATTTTCTTCCCAGATCGTTTCTATTTCTATTGCCTGTGAATAACACTGTTACTTTTTTCATTATATGTTCACATATAGCAGTGCTTTTGATTTTTTAATTCACTTGCACAAACATTTGTTGAGTTCCTTCTGTGTTCTGTATGCTGGCTTTGACACCAGGGGCACTGGAATGAATAAGCCACAGAGCATGTCCTTAGGAAACTAATGACCTCATGAGGACACAGGTCCATAGCCAGTGTGGGGAGTGCTTTGGTGGGGAACACTCAGAAAATTGCAGAGAAGGGTCCTGGACCAATATGCAAGTTCAAGGTCAGTTCCTGGAAGTAATGACACCTGAGCTGAACCTTGAAGGCTGACAAGGATAGCAGTGTAGGATTATTAGCTGCAATACTAAACTCCTCTGTAAAAGACTTGATTCTTTTTATTTTTCTAAGGCTACAAATAGATAGTAGAAGAATGTTGTTTCTTGCTATTGTTTCTTTCTTTCTAATATTTTCCATCTTATTTCTCTCATGCTCTATCTCTAGATTTTCTAAAGCAATGTTGAAAAGTAAAAGTGGTGAAAACTATCCATATTCCAACTTGAGGGTCACTGTTTATATATCTCCATTAAGGATTATGATGTTTATATTCTCATTGTGTTTCTCATCTGCAGTTCATGTCCTTATACAGATAAGGGCAGTGAATACCTGAGAGATCAAAGGAGTTATCCGCAGTTCACAGGTGGTGAGGCTGTCAAACCCGGATCTTGAATCTGGATCTTTTGGCCCCCGTCTTCTTGCTGTTATGCTTCCTCAGTCATTGGGTGTATGCTTTTGCCAGGCAGGCTGCACCTGTTAAGGATACTTGTTGGCAGTCCTCTCACAAGGAAGTGCTTATCCGCAAAACAAGTGCTAGCTTCAACCCTGCCAAACAATGCTCCTGCTCAGGCCCTTGTGCTAGAGGCTCTTTGTGAGGAAGGGACTAAATTCAAGTGGCTTAGACCTCAGGGAAAACCCTTAGCTAAGCTATTCCCTCCCCTGCATCCTTCCCATTTTTCCCATTCATAACCTAAAGCTGTAGCTGGCTGTTTTGTCTTTTGGACTTTGTTCTGCAAACAGACATGGACTGATAAGATGAGGGAAGAGGTAGTCTGCAGAGTCAGGTGGACCTGCATTTGAGTACCAGCTCTAACACTTGCTGGTCATGTGATTTGGACAACTCACTCAAGGAAGCAAAGTCTCACTTGACCCTTCAGTAAAGAGAATAATAGTGTGTTATTAATAATAGTGTATCTCAATGGGTTTTTGTGAGGAAAAATTAGATGATCTATGTACCTACATAATGCCTAATGCATAGTAGTTTACTTTCTTATTGCCTTTTTTCTGCATTTCTGATGGCCTTGCAAATTTATTCATTCACTTACTGTGTATATTGAATGCTTGCCCTTCCTGAGACATTGCAGTAGACACTGGATATATTAGTAAATGAATAGATGGGGCCCCTGACTTTGTGGAAGTTGCAGCACCAGGGAGGTAGACAGCCAGTAATCAAGTTAAAAAAATACATTGATAAATGCAATGAAAGAATAGAGTTGGGTGCTGTGAGAGGGAAAAATAGAGACAGACATACTTTATGTTAGATAGTTAGGGAAGGCCCTTCTGAGCAGTGACAATCAAATTGATGCCTGAGGGATGAGAAGGAGCATGAGAGTAACATCATGCAGATTATGTTATAAAAATTATTCAGGCTGCTGTGGAGAGTGGCAGAGAAGTAAAGGAGCAAGAGAGGCTATAGAGACTCCACTTAGGAGGCTGTTGTAGAACTCTTAACATGAAGCAGTGGTAGCTTAGATGAAGTAATGGTTGTGGAAATGGATAGATACAAATGTATTTGAGAAATAGAAGGTACATGGTAATAGATTAGATATAAGAGTGTCAGTGGATCAAGGCTCACTCACCAGTGTCTGATTTGGGCAGTTGGGTGGATGACGTTACTTACTAAGATGGGGTGATAATAGACACTTCAGTTTTGAGCTGAACCTAGACTTCTAAGAGTGTTATAATGCTGAAAGTTTTACTGGGGGGATGGAAGTTAGATGGCTCTTGTCCCAGAAAGGCATTCTAGGAATTAGGAGGGGCCCTTGAGGATGAACCCCATCTCTGAGGTCCTGGAATTTATAACATGAAAATAAAATGTGTGACAGTAGTTGCAAAGAGGATATAGGAAGAAATGGACATATACAAGTTATAAGGTGTTTATACTATATATGAATTGGTATAATCTTGTTTGAAGATAAATTGTGATAAGCTTAAGAGTTATATTGTAAACCTTAGGACAACCACAAAAAAAAAATTAGAAAATGGAGATATTTATAATTAACCATTCAGTAGTGGAAATGAAATGGAATCATCGATCTAAAAAAAAAGCAGTATGAGTTAGAAAAGAGGAACCAAGAACATATAGATCAATACAAAACAACTAGCAAGATAGTTTCAATCATGGCAATAATTACATTAAATATAAACAGTCTAAACACCTCAATTAAATAGCAGAGATTTTCAGACTAAACAAAAAAGCAAGACCTAATTTATGCCTACTACAAGAAAACCATTTAAATATTAATATATAGTAGACAAAAGTAAAATTATATATTATGCAAACAATAATCAAAGCAAAGCTAAAGTAGCTGTATTATATCAAAGTAGAATTAGGAACAAGGAATATTATGGGAGATAAAGAGAGATATTATATAACAGAAGGAGTCAATTCATTGACAAGACATTATAATCCTAACAGTGTGTACCTAATAATAGAACTTCAAGAGATATAAAACAAAATCTATAGAAGAATTTATTAACATTAAGTGCTTATGTTAGAAAGGAAGAAAACTTTCAAATCAAGAAACTAGAAAAAGAAGAACAAATTAAAGCCAAAGCAAGCAGAAGGAAGGGAATAATAAAGATTAGAACAGAAATCAATGACATAGAAAACAGATAAAAGTAGAGAAAATCAGTGAACCTAAAATGAATTCCTTGAGAGACACAACAGCATGAGAGGGACCTCTGAAAAACTCCTCTGGAAATTACAACTAATAAAGCACCAATACCTCAACCAAGGTATCGCCCAATTACAGCTAAGAAATCCACTCATCGCATTTAGGTACCTACAGGTGGGCAAAGGGTTAAACAAAGGAGAAATAAAAAGAAAAGCAGGGATGCGGCTGTACAGGTCCCTGCTTGGAACTCTCCCGCTGGGGGAGGGAGGAGGAAGAAGGTGGCGAGAGAGTGCTCTGGGCCTCGCTCAGTCCCCGGGGCAGAGGAAAGGGGGCCCAAAGGCGGGGCATGAGATAACTGCACCCACCTCACTTTGGCCCCAGGAAGTACAGACTGGTCTGCAAACTGCAGTGGCCAGACTTCACCAGTTCCCAGAGGAGGGGGAGCTGCTGGGCGGTGAGGAACTGCAGTGCGAATGTAGCAGCTGGGAGAAGGAGGGAGGGGGCCTCACATGCATTTCTCAGCCCACAACCAGCATGTTTTGAAAGACCAGCAAACAAGACTGACCCCAAGTGTCAGGGCAGAATCTGCTCCCAGGGCAGACAGAGAATGGAAAGATGCAATCACCCAACTCCTTGCATGACTCCTGGAGCCCCAGAATAAAACAAAGCCCCAAGTGCCCCTCTCCCATAGACCTCTGCCCGCCCAGTATCAGCAGTGAACACCAAAGAAATTACAACTGGGAGGGTCCAGAGAGGCTGCAAATATGAGAAACCAGAGAATTTAAAGAGATAGGGACAGATGACCCATCAGAAACAGAGCTCAAAGCAATGATTATAAAAATGCTTAAGGAACTGAATGATAATTTCAACAGAGACATAGTAAGCATCAAAGAAGACTTACAAACCATTATAAAAGACCAGAGAGAGATTATGACTACATTAACTGAAATGAAGAACAGAATAAAAGCCACCAAACTAGATAAAATTGAAGCGCAAAGCAGTGATTTTCAGGAAAAGCCAGGAGAAAACATCCATTTAGAATGGATAGATATGAGAATCCAGAAACATAAGGATGGTTTGAGATTCCTCTGGGACAATTTTAAGTGGAAGAATATCAGAATCATAGGTGTACCAGAAGGGACAGAGGAAAAGCAAGGGATCAATAACTTATTTGAAGTCCTAATGACTGAAAACTTTCCTAACCTGGTCAAGGAAATAGACACACAAGTCCAGGATGCACAGAGAATCCCAAACAAGATGATCCCAAACAAGAACACACTGAGATACATCATAATTAAAATGGCAAAAGTTAAAGAAAAAGAGAAAATTCTAAAAACAGCAAGAGAAATGCAAGCAGCAACTTATAGAGGGACACTCATTCAATTCTCAGCTGATTTCTCACTAGAATCTACTTTACAGGCCAGAAGGGATTGGCAGAAAATATTCAACATGATGAAAACCAAGGATCTACAACCAAGAGTAATGTATCCAGCAAGGCTATCATTCAAAATTGAAGGACACATAAAGAGCTTCTCAGATAAGGAAAAGTTAAAGAAATGCATCACCACCAAACCAGTACTACAAAGAATGTTGGAGGGACTTCTTTAAGATGGGAGGAGGGATGGGAGAGTGGGTAAAATAAGGGAAAGGGATGGAGAAATTTAGTTTGATTGTTGACATAAAATCAAAAGCAACAAAGAAACAAAACTCATGGACACCGTAAAAAATTTAGTGAGGATAAGGGAGGAGTGGGGTGGGAGAGAAGGGACAGGAACACAAATATATGGTGATGGAAAGAGAACTGACTCTGGGTGATGAACACATAATACAAACACAAAGAAGATGTAATGTGGAATTGTACACCTGGGACCTATGTAATTTTTACTAATCAGTGTCACCCCAATAAATTAAATGAAATTAAATTTAAAAATGGATTCCTTGAAAAGATCAATACAATTTGAAAACTATTAATAAGATTGAACAAGAATAAAAGAGAAGACACAAATTGCCAACACCCAGAACTTAGGAGATACTACCATAGATCTAGACATTAAAAGACTGTAAAAGAAAATTATGACCAACTTTATGCCAATAAATTTGATCACTTGTAGAAAACAGTCAAATTTCCTGAAAGGCACAAACTACCAAAGCTCACTCAAGAAGGAACAGGTAACCCAAATATTCCTATATGTATTTTAAAAATTGAACTTGTAGCTAACAGCCTTCACACAAAACTACAGATCAAGTTGGCTGCTTTGGTGAATTCAACCAAACATTTAAAGGAGAAATGTTAGCAGTACTATAAAAAAATCTTCAGAAAATAGAAGAGCAGGAAAACACTCCACAATTTGTTTTATGAGACCAATATCTCTTATTAATATGGATGCAAATATCTTTGATACCAGTAAACTGAATCCAGCAACATATAGAAAGGATTATATACCATGACCAGGTGAGATTCATTTCAGGAATGTAAGGTTGATTTAACATACACAAATCAATTAAAGTAATACAACTATCAATACAATAAAAGACAAAAACCACATGATAATGATCATCACTGTAGATAAAGGGAAAACATTTGACAAAAATCCAACAACATTTCATGTTAAAAATAAGAAACAAGAAATAGAAGTTAACATTCTCAACCTGATAGAAGTCACCAGTGAAAAACCCACATCTAACAACATCTAAAATGGTGAAAGAATGGATGCTTTCCTCCTAAGAGCAGGATAAAAAACCAAGAATCTCTGCTCTTAACTACTTCTATTTACTAGAGGTTCTAGACATTACACCTAAGCAAGAAAAGGAAGTGAAAGGCATCTAGATTAAAAATGGAGAAGTAAAAGTATCTCTACTTGTAGATGACACAATCTTATATATAGAAAATCCACAAAAAACCATTTGTAACTAATAAATGATTCCAACAAGGCTATAGGATACAAGATCAATATATAAAAAGTATTTTAATTTGTATACACTAGCAGCGAACAATCTGAAAATGAAATTTTAAAAAACCAATTCTTCTTATAATAACATCAAAATATTAAAATACATTGGAATCATAAAAAGAAGTGCAAACCTTTTCCTGAAAACTACATCAATGTTGAAAGAAAAGTTATATAAATAGAAAGACATCCTATGTTCATGGATCAAAAAACTTAACTTTGTTAAGATGGCAGTACTCCCCAAATTGATCAGCAAATTCAACCCAACCCCTATCAAAATCTCAGTTGCCATCTTTTCAGAGATTGACAGGTTGACTCACAAATTAATATGGAAATGCAAGGGAGTAAAAGAGCCAAAACACCTGAAAAAAAGAAGTTGAAGGACTCACAGTTCCTGATCTCTCAACTTACCACAAAGCTATAGTAATCAAGACAGTGTATACAATTAATATCCCTGAAAAATTAAAGGGAAAAATGGAATAAATAAAACATAGAATTACCTAGTCAAAGAGAAATTGTTCAACAAAGTAAAACTATTGAGCCTTTACCTTGTGCGAAGTGCTCTATCCATTCATTGTCTCACTTAGTCCACAGGACTATGCTAAAACCATATTCTCTTGACATCTCCACTTTGCCAACGAGAAAACTGAGGTCTAGAGAGGCTGTGACTCGCCCAAAGTGGAGGACCCAGAATGGCAGCCTGGCTCCTGTGCATTACTTTGTACTACAGACCTGAATTTATAGACTGAGAATTATGCTGTGTTCTAAGGAGAACTGACACAGAATGGTGAATGGCAAGATGACTCCTGATCTATTTACTAGACTCCATGGGAAAACAGGGATTGCTCTTTGCACACCATCTGCAGGGAACAGTAAGGCGGGCTTCTGAGTTCTCCACAGCAATTTTCAGTGTCAGAAGACTGGAGAGTCATCTGCCATGTTCTGAGGGAGAAAAGGTATGAACTCCAAAAATGTCATAGTCAGGCTTAGAGGAATGGTGGCAGGTCCCAACCATACAAGGGTTCAAGGCCTATAGCATCCATGAGCTCTTTTGTGCAATATTCCACCAACTAAGAATTGATTCCAAATAAAGAATTCCAGAAACAAGGAATGCATTTTAATATAGAACTGATGCAAAACAATTGTGGGGTAGAAATTGTTAGGAACCTTGGCAATATTAAAAGAATAATATAAGTGGGAGAGGAGGGAGGGGAGGCTAAATATAAGGTCCTGGAAAGAGAAGTCACATTAGGTGGTGAACTTATTATACAAGATGACAATGCACTTTAGAGTTGTATGCCTGAAACCTATGTAATCCTTGCTAACAGAGGTCACCCCAGTAAGTCTAACAATAAAAATGAATTTTAAAAAAGAGTAATATAATACAAATGAGAGGCTGAGGAGAAGGCAAAGGAGAAGGTAGTATGAATATGTTGATTTCTTCATCCTTATCACCGGTCAATAAATACTGCATAAGTTGGGATATGTAAGTAAAAGAGTGAAGAATGACCTCCTCTCGCTCTCACTCGCGCTCTCTCTCTCTCTCTCTGTCTCTGTCTCTCTCTCTCTTTCTCTTTCTCTCTCTCTTTCTCAAGTAATGACATTGTATGGTGACAGATGATAACTAGACTTATTGTGGTGACACTTATAAGGTATATAAATGTCAAATCACTACATTGTACACCTGCAACTTACATAAAATAGTATGTTAACTATAGTCCAAAAACAATTAGTAAAAAGGAAAACACCCACATTTTTCTAAAGTTGAAGGATTACTTTGGTCACACTTTAGTTTCTCCTGTTAAATTTAATTAAAATTAAATGTAAGGTTCTAATTAAAACTGGCATATAGAACACAATCTCAGTTTCTGTAAAATGATTTTTGTCTTTCTCTCCCCTCAGTACATATGTATACAGAGATCTGAATTATTGTTCAGTCACTACTAATGAGTTATTTCTGTGTGGCGGAATTTTGAGATGGTTTTTTATTTTATTTTTGAATTGTACTGAATTGTTTTTGCTTTAAAATAATCATGGCATTTAAAAAAAAATGAACAACTAGTCTCAAAAGCAAATGAAGGATAATTCTTAAAAGTTTCAAAGTGGGGATGCCAAGGAAGTAGCTGGGTATATGCGTCTGAAATACAGAAGGAAAGCCTGGACTAGAGATTATAAATTTGGGAGTTGGCAGCATATAGATGATTTCTGAAGCCTAAAAGAATGGATGAGATCATACTGAGAGAGGCTCAGCGGGAGAGGACAAGTGCCCAGGCCTGAACGAACTCTGTGCTTACTCATTACTTAGAGGACGGGTTGGGGAGGAGACTGCATTAGGGCCAAAAAACCACAGTTCGCAGATGTAGGAGGAACACCTACCTCCCAGCACTTGCAAGGCTAAGTCGTGCAGGAACAAGGCAGTTTTGATAAGATGCTGGGATGCAATTCAAATGCAAGTGTTGCCCACTTGGTTTCATGCCACAACATATGAGGTTGTACAGTTAATTTTGCGAACTCATCCTAGAAAAAGCACTACACACCTCATTGCTGAATATCTCTACGGTTATTATGAAGTACTCCCCTTGGGAAGCTATGCACCGACCCTAGCACCTAGTCCACCCTTCAAAGCAATTTTGGACTCTCCTTCTAGAATTTGCCTTCAGAGCTGTCATTGTACCCAAAATCTGACAATTAAGTTCACGAACTTAACTGCTATGCACCTACATTGGCAGCACTGTACAAACAACTCGGTAAAGTGTCATAACAACTCGGTAAGGTTATGACACCTTCTGAGTTGTTTGTACAGTGCTGCCAATGTAAACACATAGTGGCAAGTTCATAAACTTAATTGTCAGATTTTGGGTACAACGACATCTATGATGGCCATTCCAGAAAAAGAGTCCAAAATTGCTTTGAAAGGTGGACTAGGTGCTGGCGTTGGTACATAGCTTCCCAAGGGGAGTACTGCAAAGGTGACAGCAGTGATACTCAGCAATGAGGTATGTAGCACTTTTTCTAGGATGAGTTTGCGAAATTAATCTTCTGACCTTGCACTGCTCATTGTCTCTCTTCTACTTTTCTATGTCCCAAAGCTCACAAGTTAGAGAACTAGCAATTGCTTCCACTTCATTTGGAGAGTACTAACAGCTGGGTCTTTGAAGAGCTGCTGACTTTCAGCAAATGCAGACAGTATGTTTGGAGAGCACTTGTATGGTTTTTTAATGGGTCACAGTAGCCTCTGTTTGATAAATGCTTTATTTGACTTGTGGGTTTAACGTGAGTAACCTCTGTCATAGTAGATAACATATTTCTGCATCACTATAACCCACCCCACTTGCAAGCCTTTCTCCTGATTAGTTGGCAGTCTTTCTTGCAGGATTAAAAATTTAAACCTTTAAAGCCTCATTATCTGTTGACGGGAAGTCAAGTTTGGGAGAGAGGAAGCGTAGGTTGGTTTTCTCAGCTCTCCCCTTGAAAAGAGATGACTGCTGCTCAGTCCACAGGCCTGTGTTGTAGCCTGGAGAGTTTGCCCTCTCTGGTTAATTTTAGGGCCAGTGCCCATCACGGCACTGAGTTCTGCGCCCATTTTGGAGCTCCTCAAGGTCAGATAGGGCCCTGCAGTCTGCCTGTCAGTGACCCCTGCCTTGGTGGATGGTGACTCTTTCTGCCCATTGCTGGGACCTGCTTCTGCCACTCAGCTCTTCTCTGTCCACACCCTGGCATTTGTGGAGCGCCTCCAGCTCTAACGCTTCTGCAGGCACCCTGCACGCGTCAGCGCCCTTCGCGCCTCCACCCCAGTGCCGGGAGGACTGTGCTTGCCCCGCGGTGGCTCGGTGGCTCCCTGTCTCACAGAAGTCCTCTGCTTCCCCGGTCCTGGCACCTCCACCCCAGCGCCTGCGCGCTGACATTGGCTTTTCAAACTGTGCAGTGTGGTTAGTGGTAGGGTCTGAGGGAAGCAGGCTTGGACGTGGATCTGATTAGTTTTCCGATTTTTTCCCCTTCTAGGTAATACTTTCTAATATTCAGAACAGAAGCCCTAAGCCTGGCCCTGCTCCCCACGATCAAGAACTAGGTTTTTTCCTAGAAACAGGACTTCAGCGAGCCCATGTCCTCTATTTCAAAAATGGGTAAGCCATCTTCATTTTTAAAATCACGTTCCTGAAGAAGGAAAACAGAAAGCCTTCCAATGCTGTCTTGGGTTTGGTTGTATTGACAAAACCATTTAGCGTATGAACTATAATTGGCCTTTTTTTCTAAAAGAAGGAGCACAGGCTCTGTGTCTCTCCCCCACCTGGCTCTCTCACCTCCCTGGGAGATCAGAAGGTGGGAGAAGGGAGTGGGGGCTCCAACATGAGTCTGAGTCATGGGCGTGCAGCACCAAGCCCCAGGGGGTGGTCCAAGGGGGCCATGCTTCATGCATCCTGCCTCCGTGGTCGTGCACAGCACACCCCACCCCCTTTGTTGGGGGTGCAGGCAGTGAATCAGAAATGCTGGCACACAGGCTCATCTCCCTCTGAGTGGTTGCTCAGTTCAGAGAACTCGATCTGCCGAGTCTCGTGCGGTTTTACGGACGTGAATGTCTGCTCCGTGCTGCTTTTGAGGAGGGGTGAAGAGCCTGAGCGTACGGGTGTAGCTCTCTAATGCGTTTGATGTCTGTCTTCCTCTGTGTGTTGCTATCCTGAGAAATGCAACGATTCTGTTCCAAATGTCTTTCTTCAGCTGTCCCTTGTTTTGACCTTGTGCTGCAGGATAGATGTGCATGAAGACGGACAGTAGGTATCTGGCTCCTCTGGAGCTCCTCCTAGGCTGTGCATGGGGGGCCCCGGAGGCCAGTTTCCTCTGCTAGGAATAGTCTAGTAGCGCTTTGAACAGCCCAGGGGACACGAGCTCCAGCCTTTGGTTAAATGAACAATGGAGTGGCTCACTCTTCATTGTTAAGAGCTTCAAACCTTGGTGTGTAGCTCGCGGAAGTAGGACTTCATCTTCCTGGTGGCCCAGAGCCACACACACAGCCGTTTTCCATTTGTTGGGAGTCAATGCATGTTTTCCAAATCCTGTTAAACCATGGGCAAATGCTGCTTCGCTCCAAAGGCCACCGGTTCAGAGTGGCATTGTCCACGCAAGTCCACACTAAACATCCCAAGGTTTGGAATGGCTTGGTGGCTTTGGCACAAAGATATGCTCAAATTTGATCTCATCGGCCACTGACTGAGATCGTCTGAGCAATGGCGCATGTGCCCTAAGCTGAGTTTTGAGTTCTGTTTTCTTTACGGTTTTAAATAACAGGAGAAAAGAGGGAATGTGAGATATCTTCCTAGTGATCTGTTTCTTCCCCCTTTTCACAGAAATGGTGGTCATCACAGGGAACCCCCAACCATTGCTCTGTCTCCCTCTCACCTGTGAGTGCGTGTGGTTGACATGAAAGCCCAGATACAGGAATGAGTTCCCTGGGGGCTCTCGGGAGCCCCACACCAATACCTTCCATTGAAAATGCCTTGTGTAGGAAGATCAGGGTGGTCTGCATGACACATTTTCACATGAAGCACATCCATTGAGCGGGGAGAAGCAAGGCTGTCAGGCTCCAACCTCCTCATGAAACGTTGGCTGCCCACTGGAGTCAAACCAAGAAATAGTGATGAGCGGAGGTTCGTTACTCACCACGAGGCGGCGGATTACCTGCCGGGAGTGGCTTACAGGTTCTCGTTCATTTTACAAGCCAAGTTCAAGGAGATTCCCATTGACGCAGTCAAAGTTAAGAGACTGCTTAAGTTAGAAGCCTTTGCTCCTCTCCTCTCATCCTCGTGCCCTTCTGTCTGTGTTCTGAGGAACAGTGATGGCCTTGGGCCAGCCGCGCAGGGCTCCATGCCTGCTGCCATGTCCCCAAGGTGGGGGCTGTGCAGCTGTAACGAGAGGTCATGTTGGGTAGGTGGAGGTGAAGGGCAGTTTAAGACCACAAAATATGGAAGAAAGGAGAGAAATCTGTGGGAGGTTTGGACAAGCCAAGTGCTGTCAGGGTCACCCAGGGCCCAAGAGCCACACCTGGGGGTCATTTGCCAGTGGACAGTGACAGCCACTGTCTTTGCGGAGTGGCAGGGCAGATGTCCCCAAGCACCAGTGGCTTCTCATAGTTCTGTCTCCTCATGGGTTTGCTCCTTTGTTGCCTTGTTCCTTTTTAGTTTTTCTGCACTTTTAAAAATATGTATTTGGGAAAATAAACTGAATGGGGGTTGACTGATTTTCAGAGATGGGGACATGCACAGGGAGGGGTTGGACAATAAGAGACAGCACATCTTTTTCCTTAGAAACACACTTGATATCCAGCTTTTTGGGTGTCATCCCTGAAGACTTGATGAGTTACAATAATTAACTTTTATTATTTCATGATGCTCCATCTTCTCCAAGTGTGTGTGCCCAACTGGTGCACTTGGCTCTCTTTCAGAAAGAACCTGACTCTAGGACCAGTTCCTGGCCCACGCCCGCCCCTCAATGCTCGAGTCCCCAGTGAGGCTTTATGTTTACCACGTGCTTGTCCTTCGTCGTCACGGATCCTCATGGCGGCGTCTTCTGGTGCCCACTGCTGCCTGCCAGGTTGGCAGAATAAGTAGACCTGCTCCTGGTATTTCCCGCACAATGAGCCGGCTTCCAGTGTCTGCCTGCAGTCCTTTCAGCACCACTGCAGGGGACACGCCGTGACGCTGTGTGGAGGGGTTTGGTCGGACCCTCAGGAGGTGGCCTTGTCCAGCCCCCTTCCTCTCTCTGAGGGAGTACTTGCCCCCTAGTGCAGACCCTCATCCCACTTTTCCTCCTGTCTCCTCCACAGCAATTCACAAATCATCTGTTTCTTCCCTGCCCGCTGACCCTCCCTCCCCCCTACCCCTTTCCTGCCCTTCCTCCTCTTCCTCCTCTCCCCTTCCTCCCTCTCACCCTTGGTCCCCTCTTCCTTCCCTTTCCCCTCCCCCTGCCCTCCTCCGCCACCCTCTCTCCCTGGACGTGGCCCAGGAGAGCACCTGGTTGCCATCCCAGCCCCAGGTGTTCCTGGGCGTGGTCTGACTTGGAACATACCCGCATCTCCTTCACATCTGTGTAGCTTTTCCCTCTGGGTGGCAGCAGCCAGCCTATTAAGGACGAGGACAGTCTTGCTCAGGCTCTGCAGAAGGTGAAATCGGAGAATGTTAGCCTCCGAGGGCCAGGGCTGTTGCCTCCAAGGGTTCTCGAATCGCCTGGCTCGCGGCAGACCCTCCTTGGAGGGGCAGCGAGGGCCCCGGGGACCGAGGTCCTGGCTTTGGAACCAGCCCTTCTCCTTGCTGGGTTTCACTTTCTTTATCTGTAAAACAGGGTGAACACCACCCACCTCTGGAGCTGTGGCGAGGCACAGGTTAGATAACGTGTGTGGGCACACTCGTGCACCGGCAGGCAGACAGCAGGTGGTACATTGTCGTTTCCCGTGATGGTGATGCCCAGCTGCCTGTGCAGCCGGAAGTGGAACCCCATGAAGGTCAAGCTCCAGTTGAAGTGGAAGTTCACAAAGCAGGAGCCTGTCACTCGTTCGATGGCCCAGCCTCACCCCCAGAGTACACAAGGAAGATCACTTATTTAGACTGCTGGTTTAAGTGAGACATAGCACTTAGCTTGGATGACACCTAATAGCACTTAGCTTGGATGACACCTAATAGCTAGCTGATGGCCGTGTCAGCGTTTCAGAGAAGCAGGTGGCGCTGACTGGTCTGACACAGAAGCAGCACAGCCAGTGGCCAGGAAGCGGCCTTGGCATGGGGCTCCCCTCAGCCTTTGAGGAGGAACAGAAATGTTCCCCCCCACTTGAGTCTTTGCAGCAGAATTGCCAGAGGAGAGTGGGTCGGGGCGCCTGTTACCTCCCTTGCATTTTAGAAACATTGGGCCATCCCTACAAACAAAAGGCAGCAAAGGGTATTTCAGATAATGTTGCCTCTCATCAGCATGCCAGCTGTCATGGCGGAGCAAAGTGGATTGCAGTCCTGAATTGGTTTTAATTCAGTGAGGATGGGGGTACACTGAAGCAAGAAGGCAAATGGCTGTCAGTACCTGGGAGAGGTGTCCCTTGGGTGCAGGGCTGGGTGCCTCACAGAGTTCTGTTTGGGAGACCTGACTTGGAGGAAGTAGGAGGTCAGAAAGCGTGGTCGGACTTTGGGCTCCCCTGAGGTGCTGGTGGTCAAACCCAGGAATAAAGTGGTATGAGAGCCCTTTGGGGTTCTGCTATTACAGTCAATCACCACTACAAGCTGGCTTTAACTAGGCCACTAATCAGCACTATGCATTGGCTTTAAAAAGTTTTTAAACTTCCCAGCTCATCTTGTTGACCTTACAGCTGCTCAGCCCTGCTCAGTGGAGCTTTGAATTAGAAGGCAGCAAAAGGGGTCGTGAGGCGTGCAGTGTCCCATGGGCTCCTGAGTCGGGGTGCTTCCTGAGGTTGTGGCCACAGGGACAGCAGTTTCAGCAGGTAGGCCCCCACAGTCCATGGGATTGCGGGGAGGGTGCTGGCCAGGAAGGGATGGGGGCTTTGCTCGATGCACTGGTCTCTCCGCACTGGAGCGACATGGCCTTTGCCTCTGCGTCCTAGCATCCGACTCTCTTCTCTCTTGCCACTGCCAGAAGAATTCACTTTTTAAACCACACACTGCTCTATACATTCTGAGTCACATGCCATGAACACGAGAATTCAAACATGTCTCCAGTAAGCATTTAACAAGTCTCAACTTTTTGCACGTGACAGTCTTCAAGAGATTCGGAGCTTAAGAAGAATGGGTCAGCACGCTGGGGCATAGTGGACAGAAGAAAAAGCACAAGATATTAAGTAACTTGAACGGTTATAATAGGGTTGTATTAATATAAAAGAGTAAACAGTGAAAGAACACCAAATCACTTTAACTGAACTGAAGGCCCACTTATTCATTCATTCTGCAAGGTCATGCATGCATTTATTTAAGGAAGATTCATTGCATACCTGCTCGGGGCCAGGCCCTATCTTAGGCACCAGGAATATAATGGTGGGAAAGGGACAAACATCCCTGCCCTCCTAGAACTTAGTCTCAGAGGATTAAGAATTAAAACAAGCAGCTTCAGGGTGGTTTCTCCATGTTGTGGTGGGGGAAGTCCAGCTTGCCACAAAAGCAAATAAGAAGGCTGTGTGTTGGGCTGGCTGCCCAGTTTGGAAAGGGGCGTAAAGCTTGAAACGACGTAGATGCAAATAGCTTGGGGAGAGCTGGGACGTGGGGCCATTCTAAATAGTGGGTAGAAGGATGGAGTTAGTACTGTATTCAGTATCGTGTGTGTTCTGCAAGGTCTCAGGATACCGCTCTGGTCGGTGTGAAGGTTTATTTAGAAATTCAAAGATTTTCATATAAGCCGCCCAGCACAGGCCCTGACCTGCAGTTGGTTTGGTCAGTCATCCACCAAGTACCTATTGAGTTCTGCTGTGCGCCAAGGCTGTGCTTGGTACCACACTGGCGAATTTAAGAGACATAATCCAGGCTCTCACAGAAGATACAGCCTCGTGAGGAAGGCAGATACTCAACAAGTAAACCAATGTACACAAGGGCTGTCCAGAAAGTATCCAGCCACGTAATACAAAAATAGAGGCGTTTATGGCTGGATTTTTCCTGGACGGCCCTCATCTAATTACAGACTGTCACAAGTACTAGGAAATGAATGAGTGCAGTGAGAGCAAATAATGGAGGGCACCCGCTTAGGTAGGTGCTCAGGCCGGGCCCCTGGACAGGCGCCACTGAGACCAGGACACGGAGAATGAGGAGGAAGTAATCATGCAAGAGAAGGAGAGAGAGTCCTGCCAGCAGGGGGCCCAGCACGTGCAAAGTCCTGGACCCCAGAAAGAACTCGATGTGTTTAAGAATCTGAAAGGGGCCCAGGGTGGCTGACGAAGGTTGGGAGGGCAAAAGTCGCAGACTCTCTCCGTCCGGCTTGCCCTGAAGAGGGAGGCTGACTGTGGCAGCGTACAATGGCAGTAGTGATTGTCCAGTGAAACACCCCCTTGTCACCAGAACACAGGCACGGTGGTAATAGACGGTCACCTGAAAGGTGACAACGATGGGAGAGACCAGAAGTGGGTGGATTATAGATGTATGAGCACGTTAGAGCGACTGGTGAATTGGGACTAGCTGATGAATGGATTTGGGGGTCGGTAAGGGGAAGGAAACAGAGGGATCAGGGATGAGTCCCCAGTTTCAGCCTTGAGAATGGTTAGATGAAGTGGGGACAAGGAGAGGATGAGATCTGGAGAAGGGGAAGTCTAGGAGTTGCCTTTGGATTGTTAGGTTCAAGATGCCTGTGAGATGTCCAGGTTGAATTGCCAACCAGGAAGATATATGAACACAGAGGGGAGGTTGGAGCTTGAGTTATAAATTGGCAATTTCAGCAAGTTGATTGTATTTAAAGCCCTGGACTGGATGAAGTCAGCGAGGGACAGAGTATAGAGAGAGCAGGGAAGACAGGCCAGGACCCAGCTTGGAAACCCTAAGAGCTGGAAGTAAAAAAAGGGGGAGGAGCGTGTGGAGGAGCTCCCTGAGATCAGAGGGACACACGAGGGTGTGTTCCTGGGAAAGCCTAAAGAGGAAGGTGTGCCAGGAAGCAGGAAGTGGTCCCCTGTGTCGAATGGTGTGCTGTGACGTCAATAAAGGTAAAGCCCAAGCATTGGATTCAACAACATGGAAGACATTGGGACCTTGAGTAGACTTTTGGTGGGGTGGTTTACGAGCAGAAGCTAGACTGGGGAAAGAGGGCCAGTGATAGAGGAGGCAGTGGTGGCCTTGTATTTAGGCCACTTTCAATAAATGTTATTTCCTTTTTCATTTTCTTTTCTAAGATGAAGTCCCTTATGGAAGGATGGGTGATAGAAAGATGGTGGGAGACTGAAATCCAGCCTAGGGAATAGAAACTTCATTCTCCAGGTGGAGAAACCATTGAATCACAGGGTGGGGTATCAGGAAGAGCCAAGAAGAGGGCAGTTCATTTGTCAGGAATCTGATGCCAGCAGAGTCATGCCCGCCATGTCCGTGGGACGTGGCTCCTTTTACTTGGTCTTCAGCCAGAGGCAACATTCTGACCTCAGTAGGAACCACGTTAAGTTACATGTTGACTGAAAGGGAGGTGGAGGGAGTGAGGGAGAGGGGACAGGGTCTGTGCGAGGGGCTACTTCTTCCTTTGCTGCAATGGCTTCAGAAGGGACGTTTGTGGAGCAATGTAAGTCCTGCAGCCTGACCAGCAGGGCCACCTTGGTGTTGCCACATAGTCATTACATGTCTGGAAGGCTTTTGATCAGCCTAGCTTACTGTTGTGCTAAGCACTTCACATGAGTCATTTCACTGCTAAGGAAAATTTTCCTAATAGTTGAACTGATGGTGAAATGTAGAATTTGAAAATCCTGGAGCTCAGATGTGTGAGAGCACGTTTGTTTTCATCACTGCCCTTGAGAGATGAGGGCTTAGATCTGGAAACATCGCGTTCAGTAACCATTCAATAAATACTCATCAAGAACCTTATGCTACTTACTGGGGCCAAATACCACTCAGTGAACAAGTCAGACCCAGTTCCTGCCTTTATAGAGTTTATGTTTTGATTGGGGAAAAAAATCAGTAAATAAGGCACTCTGATTTATTCAGTGTTGCATGAGTTGGTGGCAGAGCTGGGACCTGTGCATCCTCCTCTGACACCCAGTCCAGTTTTCTGACCACTTGGGCCATAGTGACCAGGCCCAGTTAGTTCCTTCTCCTTGAAAATGGAGTACTGAGCAGCATAGTTTGAAGGAATACATTGCACTTAGAAAATAAGGACTTTTAAAAGCCAGTCTGGATGCAATTATTTATGTAATAAGAAGTGTCAGCCCAATTTTCTCTGTTTTGTTTAAAGGTAGACTAGGTCTGCCTCATCCCTTAATGCCATCAAAATTTTAGTATGGAAACAAAGGAATCTTCGTCAATTTTAATTAGGAAACTCCAAGACCATTGCAGTAATGAATGATGAGGGACAGGTAATTGCTTTCAGTGTACTCTGTAAGCGCTAGTGCTTAATGAGTGTTAGAGCCCTGCGCCATCTGAAAGCTTCACCATCGTTCAACAAGGCGGGTGCCTCCGTGTTTGCCATCCATGGCTTCAGCCGGAGAATAGGGAGAGGTCATTTTAGGTTTCCAAAGTGCAGGGGAATGGGCTGGGGGTAGGTGGGTGGGGACTAGTGATCTACTTGGCGGTGGATCGCATCTCACAGAGACCCCTCCCCATGTGGTTTTGCCCAGCTGTGTGCTGCCTACTGTGGCCACCATTCAGAATTAGAATTCCCTGAAAGAGCAACTGGTTTAGGCGATGATTCCCAGTCTTCACATTGGATTTCTCGAAGGTGGTGATTTTCATTTTAGTGGGAGTAGGAGGGGAGGGGAAGATTACTTATTTGTTTATTCATTCGCTTATTTATTTATCCATCAAACATTTATGTGCTAGTGGTGAGGGTGACACAGCAAATGATCCCTGTGGATTTTCTAGTCCAGCAAGAAAATAAATAACAGTTGGGTTAAACCTGAGGAAAGGGGAAGAAAATGCTACTTTTTTTAAAATAAGCTTTTCACTTTGCAAGTTTTCCTAAAAAGAGATGGTTATATAATATGTCTAAAAATCAAAGCAAACTTCATTTTTTGATATTTCCCAATAACTCTTGCTATGACTGGAGATTGATCCCTGGGATTTACTGACCTAGGCGGCACCGTTTGCAGGCTGACTCGGGGGTTGTGCTCTGGTTGGGGGTAGCCCTAATAAAACATACACAGCAGAAATACTCAGCATGGTATGAGGAATTCTACCATGCTGTTTGGTTTCAGATGATGTGTTAGGACACTCAGTTGCTCTGCCAGCATTTATCTAGCTTCTGGTCCATGCCAGACATTGTTCGGGTGTCGGGGACAAAATGGCAAAACCCTAGACATGCGCCTTGCTTTCAGAGAGAAATCAGATCATTATATTCTTGGGTGTGTAACTACACCCTGAGATCACGCTCAGACGGAAAGATACTTTCTGTGAGAGTCCATTTAAAAAAGAAATTGACCTAGATTTGGTGATGAGGGGAGGTTTCCCTGAAGAATGACAGAGCAGAAACCAGAAGATGAACCAGTGACTAGGAGCCAACCAGCAAAGGCAGCATATGGGGGGACGTGAGCTTGTTGCTGTTTAGACCTGAAAGGATGCTCAGAGGCATCTGGTCCAACCAGCCATCCTTTTCCTCTGCTTTATTTTTCTTCTTGGCACTTAACTGGCATCAAACATCCATGAACAGCACTTACCAGGCTCTTCTTAGGTTCACTTAAACGTTTTGACCCATAAGAATTTCATTGCCCACAGCTGGCACACAGCGATTTAGAAAGTTCTAGAACAGTCATAAATTGCCAGTAGGGCAGTGTCAGAGATTTCTCTTCTGTGTGAATAGAGCTGTGGGCTGTCCATAGGGCCACCTGGGAGCTGTTCTCTGTGCCCCTCCCCCCTCAGGGCCAGCACAGGTGCTAGAGAAGGAGCTTCACATTGAGCAGGTGTTCAGGGGCCCCAGGGATATGCTCATACGCAGGGAACCCAAAGCTGTGTTGTTCCCATCAGGTATTTATAGATCCTTCCAGTCCAGATGCAAGTTACCAACCGTGCATCATTTAGAAAATGTATTTCCTTTCCCTTATTTTCATTTTTAATTTACTTTTTATTAAAATTATCAGGGTAATGTTGGTTAACATGATATAATTTTTAGGTGTACAAGGTTATGATTTGACATCTGTGTGCTCTATTGCGTGCTCCCCACTCCCAAATCTACTTTCTTTCTGCTTCCATATATTTGACCCCCTTTACTCACTCTGCCCTCCCCCCAGGAGCCGTTTTTAGCATAAGCAATGTTGCCTAGTAACATAATTGACATTTTAGCTTCATTAGGTTTCCAGGGAAACAGAACAGGAAAGCTACCCTAAGGTCAAGCAGAAGGGGAAAGGAACTTGTTAACCCCTTGCCCACATCATACATATATTTTTTTACCTAAATTGTTTGTTGTCAGTCTCCCATCACTGGAATGTAAGTTCCACTCCGGCAAGAATTTTTCTGTTTTGTTTGGGGAGGGATCTGTACCTTGAGCAGGGTCAGGTACTTAGTTGTATGTGACTAACGGACTGAATCAATGAATGGATGAACTCATTTTCAGCTGGGGTAGCTGTGGCTCACAGATGCCTAACAGTGTGTGTTTTCTGTAAAATTAGTTAATGCAGCATATGTTTATTGAGAGCTAAGTGATAAATCTCTCGGGCACTGTGCTAGGTGCCAGGGGTGTGAGGTTGGACATGAGCACTGGGACCGGCTTCGTGGAACCTATTGCACCCGTCACTGTGTCTTGGAGGTAAAGAGGGAGGTACTCCCTGAGCACCTGGGCCTTCCTGCATGTGACCCCTTCTAATAAAAGAGGGTGAGGGGCCAGGTTGCAAGGGATTTCCTTGATCTCAGGACGAAATCACACATTTTCTGGGAATGTCACGGGGACCTCTGCTCTCTGCCCTGGCTCTGAGATTCAGTGGGTATTCACAGTAGTGTTGGCTTTATTAGAAGAAACTCCTTCAGCGGGCTCTGGCAGACTCTGCCATTTCTGAGAAGCTCCTAGCGTGGTGGCATGTTGGTGCTTGAAGGCCTCCTCGTTTAAGTCCGCCATGCACACGTCTGGGTGGGATCCCAGAGTTCCCACAGCAGGAAAGGGAATTACCATCTTCCATGGTTTAGTTGTCTGAGAACATTTGCTCCCAGAGCCTCCCGGATCCGCTCTTTTGAAAATATGTAGCTGTTGCAGTTGCACCCTCGCAGGGTGAGGCTGGACGCAGAAGCAGGGGAGAGCGTTTCCGTGTGCCCTTTGTGGGCAGCCCTTCCAGGGCGACCTGTGCAGGGATGCATGTGTGTTGGGGAAGAAGAATTCACATCCTGTCTGGTCCGGAAGGAGCCAGAGTTCACCCTCTCTGAGCCCGCAGCCGTGGGGAGCTCTCCTGATTGCTGGGTGGCACCCGGAGGCATCTGCAGGGAAGCAGGGTGGCCGAGGGGAGGGTGGGTGTGAGGAGGATGTGTGGCGTCCTTGCGCCGGCTCCTGGTCAAGCTGCTTCTCCCCTCCCCTGGTTTAGGTGCCCAATGCATTAATACGTTACACGAGGGCAGAGTGAGGAGGAGCTCCCAGCTCTTTTCAAGGGGTACTTCCCACCTATTTCTTTTCAAATAGTTTTTCTCTTCATTCTTTTTTTCTTTCATTTTCGCAGAGTTATTTTTAGTCAACTCTTAGAGAGCGTTACAGAATGAGATTGAGCTAAAGCCCAGAAAATGACTAAGACATCTTTGCAGAATTTTTTTACTTTTCCTAGGAAACACTAGAACCTTCTCTTGAAAATGAGAGGGGTCATAAATATGCTTCCAAATACTGCCTTGATACTTTTATGGCAATATCTGCCATAAATCTGTATGCCAATAAAGAAATCTACAATATGACTGTATGTTCTCATAGCAAAACACTGCATTAAATTATAAGATTTTTAAAAATAATGCACTTTTTAAATTGATTTTTGGTTTTTCCACCTTCCTCTCTATCTTAGGTTTGAATTTTTACTTTTTATGCACAAGTGACTTTGGTTCTCTGGGCCTGGCACAGACACACTGCCCTTTGTTCTGCCAGCTCTCCCTTCTGTGTCCTTTCTCTGCTGGCAGGCGCCTGGGTGGTGGGCACGGTGGCTGGTTCTCTTTGAATCTCCCTGACAAATTAGCGGCAGACGCAGCAATCTCTGCCTGTTGGAAACAAGCAGTTAAATTATCAGGAAGAATCTGGTACTGGGTTTCTTCTGGAAAATACCCAGAAAAACTCACTAGCCAGGCCTGGTAAAATCTCTGAATTACAGATTAAAAAAATTTTTTTAGTTATTTTAAGTACATTTTGAGCTAGTTAAAAAACAAAAACGATTAACTACTCAATTCTGTGAATGTTTATTGAGAGCCTGCTAGGCTCCAGTCATTGGGGTGAGCTCTGGAGACAGGTGATGAATAAAAAATGTTCTTTGACTTCATGGGGAAGACAGAACATCAACGAATATTGACAGCACTGATGCAAAGCCCTATAATGAAGGATGGGCCAGGGGAGAAGGAGAGGACGGAGAGAGGAGCTACCTGCCTTGGATGAGTTCATCATATTTCTGAGAACTGACATTCGAACTTGATCTTTGAGGGAGGATTAGGATTTACCATCTGACAGGGCTAAGCTTTCCCTGTTTTAGGGAGGGTCACGGGTACAGGGTTGATAGTCCCGGCCGAGTGCTAGATCTACCAGACCAGCAGAGTTTATAAGCACTCGAGTCAGCATCGTCCAGTGGATACAGAGCACTGACTGCATCCAACTGTCTGGGTTTGAATCCCCCCTCTTACAGCTACTGCTTACCCGCACTGTACTCTTGGCAGTTACTTAGTCTCTCTGTGTTTCAGTTTTCTCATTTGTAAACTGAGCGTAATAATAGAGCCTACTTCCTAGTGTGTGAGGTGGATTGAGTGAGTTTGTAACTACAGTGTGCTTGGCCAGCGTCTGGCATGTAGTCGGCACCATGCACAGGCCAGACGAGTGAATAAATAAAACCCTGCGGATGAAGAGTCCATCAGCTCCCCAGAGGGAAAGGCTAGGGATTGGCAGCCGAGGAACCTGGGGAGATGGTGACAACAGTGGCAGCCTAGTTTTTGGATCTTCTCATATATCCACATTAAAAATAAAAAAATACATAGTAACCAGACCAAAAACCCATGGAAAACATTTGCAACGAAACTAGATGACAAGATGTATTCATGATCCCTACAGTATGGACGGATGGGGACAAACTAGCAACAGCTAGAGACTAGCATGCTATTTGCATTTGTGTGGGTGAGAGCAGAAGGCAGACCTGCCAACAGGAGACCCTGCAATGGCCAGCAGGTATTTACAGGAAAGCCCATCTGGACGACTGGAGATGAGCGAAGGATAATGAGAGGGCTTCGGCAAGTAAGGTCCAAGGGGCTGGAGCAGTCTGGCCCTTCTGAAGAAACTGACCCATGAGGGCTCTTGGCTATGACTGGGCCGCACAATGAGGAGAAACTGCTGCGAGTGGAATGAAAATCGACCAAGAAATGACACAAGAGACAGAAGATAAAAAGGTAGAGAGAAAAGTGGGGGAGTGGAAGATAGCCAGGAAGCAAGCCGCTGTATTTTTTATTCAGATACAATTTGTACATCCGAAGTTCACCGGTTGTAAGCGTACAGGTTGTTTTAATGAACTTGTACAGCAGCGAACCACCGGCACGGTCAGCTTTAGAACATTCCATCCCTCTGGAGTTCTTCGTGCCTATTTGCTATCAATCCGCACTCGCACCCTACCCCTTGCAACCACGTACCTGTCACTTGTCTTTATAGATTTGCCTTTTCTGGAAATTCTAGATAAATGGAATCATTGAATATGGAGTCTTTTGTGTCTTGCTTCCTTCATGTACTGTTTTTAAAGTTTACCCACATTGAAGCATGTATCAGTAGTCATTCTTTTGTATTTCCAAATAGCTGTTCCATTGTATGGATACACTGTATTTTGTTTATTCGTTCACCAATTTATGAACACTTGGATTGTTTCCACTTTGGGGCAATTATGAATAATGCTGCTATGAACACTCAGCTACAGACCTTTTGGTAGACATGTGTTTTCATTTCCCTCAGACAGGTTCACGGAGTGGAATGGATGGGTCATAAGATAAGTTCATGTTAACTGTTTAAGAAACTGCCAAGCTTTTCCCAGAGTGGCGGTACCATTTTACATTCTGACCAGCCTCGTATTGGCGTCCCAGTTACTTTCCATTGTCTTCAGCACTTGGCGTTGTCAGGTTTTAAATTAGACAGTCTAGTGGGGTTTTAGTGGTCATTTCACTGTGATTTTAATTTGCATTTGCCTAATGGTTAATGATGTTCAGCAGCTTTCCATGTGCCTGTGAGCTGTTTTTATATCCTCTGTGGTGAAATATCTATTCAGATGTTTTGCCCTGTTTTCAACTGGATTGTCTTCTTATTATCAAGTTATAAGAGTTCTTTGTATATTCTGGATACAGTCCTTTATCAGATAAATAATTTGCAAAAATTTTCTGCCAGTCTGAGGCTCATATTTATTTTTTAATGATGTTGTTTAAAGAGAAAAAGTTCATTTTAATGAATTCCAGTTAATCAATTTTTCCCTGTATCTATCCTTTTGGTGTCATTTCTAATAAATTCTTGCCTAATCTAAGACCACAAAAATTTTCTCCTGCTTTATTCCAGAACTTTTATAGGTTTAGCTTTTACATGTAGTTCTCTAATCTGTTTTGAGTTAATATTTGTGCATGGTGTGAGGTAAGGCTCTGAGTTAAATTTTTTTTGCATCTAGCTACCCAGTTATCTATGTACCATTTGTTGAAAAGTCTACTCTTTTCCTATTCAATTGCCTTGAAAGTTTGGTAAATAGTTAATTAGTTGAACATAAATGTGAAGGTTTACTTCTGGAGTCTCTATTTTGTTCCATTGATTTATATGTCTCTCACACTGTCTTGAATATGCGGCTTTATAGCAGGTTTTCAAATTCAATAGTGTAAGTCCTCTAACTTCGTGCTTTTCCAAAATTATTTTGTCTATTGTCAGTCCCTGGCACTTCCTTGTAAATTTTAGAATCAGCTTGTCAATTTCTACCATAAAATCCCACCAGGATTTTGATAAGGATTGCAGTGAATCTCTAGATCAATTTAGAGAGAATTGGCATATTAATAGTAGTTAATCTTTTAATCCAATGTCTCTCCATTTATTTAGATGTTTAATTTCTCTCAAAAATGTTTTGTAGTTTTTACTGTACAAAATCTTTTCAATTTTTTGTTAAAATTTTCCTGAGCATTTTATTCATTTTATGCTCCTGTGAATAAAATTGTGTTCTTAATTTTATTTTGAGATTATTCTTTGCTATCATATAGAATTACTATTAATACTGTTGATACTATGTGTGTGTGTGTGTGTGTGTGTGTGTGTGTGTGTAGTATCCTGTAATCTTGCTAAACATTAATTAGTTCTTGTCATTATTTTTAATAGATTACTTAGAATTTTTAAATTTATTTATTGATTGATTGATTGATTGATTGATTGGGGCGGGGTTGGGGGTCCCTGGCTGGGAATCAAACCCGAAGCCTAGCCACTATGCCACCAGGGAACCCCCACTACTTAGGATTTTTATATGGGATCATGTCATCTGTGAATAAAAACAGTTTTGCCTTCTCCTTTTCAAACTGTATGTCTTTTATTTCTATTTATTGCCTGATTACATTCTCAAGAACCTCCAATACAGTGCTGATTGGAAGTGGGGAGAGCAGACATCTTTATCTTGTCCCTGCCTGATCTGAGGGAGAAAGTGCTCAGTCTTCCAGCATTAAATGAGAGGTTAGCTATAGGTTTTTCATAGATGCCTCTTTGTCTCCAGTAATACTTCTTCACTTAAGGTCTGTCTTATCTGATGTTAATGTAGCCACTTGATTTCTCTTGTGGTTACTGTTTGCATAGTATATCTTTTTCATCCTTATACGTTCAGCCTGTTTGTGTCTGAATTAAATAAAGTACTTCTCTTGTATACCTCTTATAGATAGCATGATCCAGTATTTTTAATTTTGATTGGAGTGTTATTCACATTTAATGTAACTATTGATATGATTGGATTTGCACCTGCCATTTTCTCTGCTTCTCATATCTTTTTAATTCTTTGTTTCTCTCTATTGCCCTATTTTATGATAAAAAATACTTTTTAGCATTACATTTTAATTCCTCTGTTGATTTTTTTTACCTCTGTTCTTTTTAAAATTTTTATCATGATTTCTCTGTCAATTACAATATACATCTTAAATTATCACAATCTACTTCAGGTTGATAATGACTTAATTTCAATAAAATATAAAGTTGGCTCCAATATAACTTCATTGCCCTGTCTTTTGTGCTATCATGTATTATAAACACCACAATGCAGTATACAACTATTTTCTTATATAATCTTATTTTTTATAGAAATTAAATGATAGCTTCTTTGAAGTCCATGATTGCTAAATACAACACGTGGACCCATTCAGAGTGAGTTTATACTGACCTTTTTTCTGAGCATAGGTCATTCTTCCCTATTTTTTTACATGCCTCATAAGTGATATAGTACAACCATAAGTTAAAAGATAGAAGGAGAATGCTGATAGCATGTGCAGAAGGTAAGTTTTTCAACTTTTTAGTAATCATCAATGATGGTGATATTAGTATTGCTATTATGAAACACGCTGTATAACATAGAACAAAGCCAATGAATACTTATGAAATCTTCTAATTCTCTTATCCCCTGTGTCCTTGAAAACCAAGATTCTTGGTGTGGAAAAAAAGTAAAATCGATTTAAGATAGAAGAAATCAAGGAAGAACTCTAGTCCTGAATATGAATGATTGAATTGGAAATATCAGTATGAAATAAGGAGGTATCTATGTGTGTATCTGTATACATGTGTGTGCATGTAAATGTGCATGTATTCATGCACATTTACATACATGTATACCTGAGTGTGTGTGTGTGTGTGTGTGTGTGACAGAGAGAGAAGAGAGAGAAGAGAGAAAGAAGAGGGAAGTAAAGAGGAGAAGAGGAGGGGAGGGGAAGGGAGACAAGGGGAGGGGAGGGGAGGTCTGGCTCAGTGACTGACCCAGTAGCAGTCAATATCCCTAGAGCCTAGATTGTGATCTTGAATTAACATTTTCAAATAAAAAGAAACCTCATTCCAGTTCGGGGAGAGGAAATAAATGAGATGAGCCTGGAACGTCTTTACATACCAGATTGCAAGGAAACTATCAAAGATATATTGGGTCATGTTAAAAGCTTTCAGATCAAATATGGAACAATTTGAATTTCAAGAAGGATAAAAATTGCAACAGACTCATCAAATATGTTTAGATTCATGAGTTCTAATTCGGTATCTAGCAAAGCAAATAAAGAAGCAAACATTTATCCTACCTTTATACTGTGTGAACTGGAACACCGAATATGAGATACAAGGAGACACCTCCCTATAAAATAATTCTGGCAAATAAATGAAAATGTAGTAAAGAATTAGAATGTCATCATTTAGCAAGCTCTCGGTGTATTAATGCATCTATTATAACTACTGAGCGTCAAGGGCTGCTAACATCAAAAAAAGAGTGACAACCAGACACAATGTGCCTCCCAACAGAAGAACGTACCCCTGGCAAAGTCTTGCAAAGGGACGGAATTTGAATTGGTCACACCTCCAAATCCAGCTGCCACTTACAGGAAATGCAGAGAACAGAGGAATTATCGAATTGTACCCTGACTATGCAGGTTTCCATCCAATGGGAAACTCTGTGGGCCAATAATTCAGATTCTTTCACAGATAAATTGTAAGGAAAAGAAAGTGGTTCAAAGAGAATCTGTAGATTAAGAGCTATTTTAAAGACTCATCAAGTAAGAAAAAAAGTAGCAAATCTAAACTATAGAGTGGGGATGCATACTGGAGTGGTTGAGCCATAAGGAAATGGAATGCAGCAATGACAGTAAAAGTCAGGTGGCACTTGGATGGAGGTGGGGGCCTGTTAATTGGGATGGGGTGAATGACAGTGGTCTTTTTTATTTTTACTTGGGTGGTAGTTACAAGCTATAATAATTCCCCAAGCGATGTAGTTGTTTTCTATGGCTTTGTATCTATATTTTACATAATAAAGAGGTTAAAAAAGAATGGGATGGGACAATAGAAGGTAGGAGAGAACGATACCCACCAGAGGGCAGGGGTGGGGTCCCTGCAAGAGGAGACCTGAGGCCAGGGTTCTAGTCCTGGCCCCGCGTCTCACTCATGGGGCTGTTGGACAGTCCTCTCCCCTTCCTTGTCTGGGACTCAGTTTCCCTCTCTGTCAGTTGAGCACAATGAAGTCCAGCCTGCCCTACTAGGTTGGTGGGAGGACCATTTGGAATAACAGTCTGGGCGATGGCATGGAACTAGTTAGTGTCATCTCAGAAGAAGACAGGATGGTGGCTCACATTTACTGAGCAATGACTGTGACCTCATGGAATCCTCCTACCAGCCCTGTGAGTAGTAGGTGTGCTGCTGGGTCTTATTCTGTCCTAGCACATGAGGACCCCATCTGTCCTGAGGAGCCAAAAGTCTTCGGTGGGCTTTCTTCATAAGGGAGTAAAATAACTTTTAATTATCTTGTCAGTCATTTATATTAGTAAAGGTCAGCCCTTCTGGATGGCTTAGAGGGGTGTCAAAATAGCTTATTTCCCTAAACAAATGAAATATCCTCCCCTCAGATCACATTTCCCCACTAATGTGCTTAGCAAAGCTGCTTTCTGTAGACGGTGCACAGGTATAGCTGAGCTCACCCTCTGAGTGCGAGCCTGCGCGTTTTGACTGGGAAGGACCAGGCGTCCTATGATGAAAGAATTTCACTCAGCAGCTTGTCCCAGTGACTTGTGGACAGACCCATCTCTATAGTGCCATCATGTTCGTCCCTGTGTCTGACAGTCTTAACTTCAGAGTTCCCTTTCCACTGTGAAGCTTAGACTGCCCAGTGAAGTGGATGTCCCTTTGTCATCCATCCTCACTGGCAAGGGCCAGGAATCCTGTCCCATAAGAGGCAAGGATGTCCAGGTAGAGGCTTCACGTGGCCCTGGCTGCTCCCAGCCTTTCTTGCTTCTCTCCTGCCTCTGGGGTGCTTTTGTGTCGCGGGCGTTAGTCACGGTTTGTCACGTGTCTGAGGGCTTTCGCGTGATGGGTCACCTGCAGCTTCTCCGGGCAGGCATCGGATTGGGCCTGGGTTCCGGTACCAGCTCTTCTGTTTGAGGGCTGTATGATGACCAGGGGCATGTTACATGATTTCCCTGAGCCTTTGTTTCTTCGCGTATAAACCTGCAGAAGGTGCTAAGTAAATGCTTGTTAGTTGGGAAGACAATTTTGACGTGGTGTATGACAGGAACCAATTCTGATGTCGCGCCGTTTTCTGCCCGAGCGCAGGTAGCGAACGCACCTGTGGCTGCTTCGCGCTGTTACGCGTGAGTGTTTGTCCGGGGCGCGGAGGGCCCAGGTCGAGGGCGTTGGCAGCTGGCGATGGATGGGGAATGGGACGGGTCGCGTGATTTCGAGCACCCCAGAACTTCACAGGTGTCCCCCATTCCGGCACTGGGAGCCGGTGTGAGCCCCCTTTTCCGGGTGGGTGAGCAGGCCCCGCTTCTTGCCCTTCTCGGAGGTTGCCGGCACCTAGTGCTCCTCCCCTCTGCCACGCTTCTGTATGTCTCCCACCCATTGTCCCTTCCTCTGCTTCTCATGACCCCTCTCAGCCTTTGCTTGTTCCCCATCCCCGTATAGTAGCCTTTCCCTGGGCCCACCGAGTTAGCTGGCACGACTTGCGACAATGTGTGAGGCCCCCGGACGGCACCGTGCTGCCTCACACCGAGCCAAGCGGCTTCATGTCCCCAGGACCCACACTGGAGGCTTTTACTTACCAGCGTAGGCAAAGCCCTTCTTGCCCGGTTCGGGGAGGGCACCGTGGCAGTCCCGGGGCCCGCGCACTCTCGGCCGGTCTGCTCACAGCTCTCTTCAGCCCGGTCTGCTGCCCGCTGGGCTCCAGAAGCCATCTGGACCCACGACCCCTCTCCTGAGTCCCTTGGATTTTTTTCTCACTAGTCAGAGCTTTTGAAATATTGTCCCCACAGGCTGCTTTGGAAATTCAATCCCCCTGTTTTCTGCTTTCTGAAATGGAAGTGAGCACTGTGCTCCTATCCTTGCACTTAACTGTGAGCTCACGAATGGTGTCCGCCCTGGATGTCCCTTCTGCCTTTCTCTCTCTCCGCAGCCGGGCTGGCCAGATGAGCAGGCAAGTCGGAAGTCCTTTACCTGTGTGACCTTGCTGCTCAGAAGTGATTAATGTTTCAAGTCATATTGTTAGCAGACCATTGCTACCTCCTGGGCTTTCGTTCTTGTACTTTATTATTGACTTTTAAAATGAATATTGAGTTCTCCCGGTGCTGGTCAGCGTTCCGTGTAACTAACCATGTCGCTTCTCACAAAGCATGTCACCTGCAGCTCCAGCCACTCCTGCTCTCCCCGTGGTACACGTGCCTGTCTCCCCGTTCCAACTGGGTCTGCAGTGGCAGTGAGTTATGTGATGCGTAGCATTCCTCTTGTCAGCTTGATATCACACTCTTACAAAACTTCAGTGGGTCAACTACCCAGACCACTTGTTTGAGCCACTAAACCACCTTTAGTGGCTCAGCCACCCAAGCTCACACTTCTGAGTTTGGCCAGGCCCTTGTTGATTGATTGAGAGCAATCTTTAGACCTTAGCTGTGTGAAGAACTGAGACAGAACAGGAGTCAGTGCCAGCACCCTCTGCTCATCTGTGTTGTGTTTATCCCTGCCCCTCCCCCACTGGCCTTTGGTTGAGGCTGTGCACTCTACCTGCACTCCGAGGAGATGTCACCAGCATTTCCTGAGACAGTGACCACAGAACCTCAGAGAAGGGGCTTTTCTCTGTCCTCACCTGCTGTCTGTTGTCTTTTGTCATTGAGAGTGTGGTAGGCTTTCAATAAATAGCCAAGTGAATGAAAGGATCCGCCTGGGGAAACCTCCTTTGTTCGTCAAAGTGAAATGACTGGCAGCTTCTTGGCCTTGGCTAACATCTGGCGTAAAATTAAACGGCTGCAGAGATGTAAAACAAACTTTCCTGTGCTACAAATTGACAGTAAATTCCAGAATTCTCAAACTGTTTTGAGCAAAGGCAGAGTTTTGAAATTAATAGTAGTGATAATGGTAAACACTGGAAAACTACTTACTACATGTGTTAACTCACTTAATTCTTGCAACCAATCTATGAGGTGGATACATCTCTTACCACCTTTTTACAGATGAGGAAACTGAGGCACAGGCATTTCCCCAAGATCAACAACTAGTGAGTTGCAACGCTTTGATTTGAGCCCGTACAGTCTGACTCCCGAGTCCCTGTTCTATTTGGGGCCTCTAAGCTTAAGTATACAGATAAGGATCTGGATTTCCAGATGAGTACTTTGAAGAGCAATCCTTCTATGTTAGATGCCGGTCTGTTTGTTAGAAGTATTCTTAGACCGAGGAGTTCAACTCTGTGTTAGACACTGGCTTCTCGGGCTATGTTGAATGTCGTTACAAGTTCACGAGGAAGCATGTTTCTTGGCTGGCTCCCTGTTGCAACCCCTGTGCGCAGGGGGACTTCAATATACAGTTTTTGAATGAAGATATCCTTTGATTCATTCCCAAAGTTTGGCCAGGAGGAAGGACATGAGACAGGGCAAGCCTGTTCCTATGTCTGTGTTTCCTCAGAGATTCAGGGTTTGGAGCAGTGGGAAGGCACAGCTAGAAGGGCAAGTTGTTCCTTTGCCTGAGCTCGTAGCTGCTTGTCCAGTTTTCCCCTACAGGCCTTCTGCATCCATGTTTGGAGGCACCTGTTTGCGTGTCCCTGTTGCGACTCTGAGAAGGCTCTCTGGGCCTTGTTTGACTCGTACCTCTGCATTCTGGGACACAGTTCCTGCTCAGCCTGCTGCCTGGCCAGCTGACCAAAATGCCCGCTTTCCTCTGCTTTTGTCACGAGGAAGCCTCAGTTGCTGAGGTAGTCAGAAACGTTGTTAAGCTTAGTACAACTCCCATTAGGTTTGAAATGAGACTGTCGGGAACTCCACTGCTTGTTCACATCCCAGCATGGATGGTTGTCACACCCTCCATTACATATCTAGGCTGTAGCTGGCTCACTCCGTTAGTCAGAGAGAGTCCTTTGCTAACGAGGCCAAGGTTGTGGGTTTGATCCCTGGACCCAGACTGCGGCAAGCCATCTGTCTTCACAAACATGTGTCACTGGATACGAGGCACAGAGGCAACAGAAGCAGGAATCCGTGCTGGGAAAGACAGCTCCCTGAGAGCGGCCAGAGGTGCTTTTGGACTGTGAGGGATGTCTTTTCCTTCTTCCACTTCCCAGATCTGGATCTCTGGTTTTGATTCCAGGCTTTTCCAAAGAGGTGATACTAACAGTTATAAAAGAAGGAGAAGCCTTTCCTGGGCCTGAGAACTAAGAGAAATGGACCTGGAGATGAATGAGATAGTTCTAGTTTTCTGCGGTTATAAATGTTGACAACGTCCATGATACTAATGGACGTATCTCACACTGTAAGAAGTATCTGCTTTAGTTGTCCCCTTTGTAATCAAGAAAACCTTTTCAGCAACAAGTGTGGGAAAAGGATTTCAGAATGAAAGATTGCACTCACTCTATTCTTTACGTGTATGCATGGGGGCAGGGGATGGCACACAGCTTACTAAGCGTCCCTGGGTGTCTGGCTGGCTCTGTGAGGCAGCTGGAGCAACAAGAGGTGGGGACAAAGGGCCTGTGCTCTCAAGATGACCACAGTTCTATTGGCAGGCCGACATAAATACAAGTGGAAGTTAGTGTGTCAACTGTAGTCCTTGCTCGGAATAGGTACAGATATGCTGGGGACACCCAGGATCAGTGCCTTGGTCTTCCTGGAGAAGCTAGGGAAAGGCTCCTAAGGGTAACCTTTGACCTAGGTCTTGAAGGATGGCTAAAAGTTTCTTAGGACACTTCAGACACAGAGAGAAGCATGGATAAAGGCAGATGGGCAGGAGAGTTTCCTGGAACTATCTGGCAGGTTTTGTTTTTGTGTTTTGTTTTGTTTTGTTTTGTTTTGTTTTTAATCACAAGTCCTCATTATCCACACAGCTGTCTAGAAGCTGTCAGGCTGGGCATGCCCAGGGATATCACTTGGTACAGATGTGTCACTGCTCCCCCAGAAACCGTGCCATGGCACATGAGATGTATTCTGTTTGGGAAAGTGCTGGGATGGGCTGCATGCCTGTTCCTGTGCAGGGGCAAGAAGGGGACAAGAAACAGCTAGAAAATGTGCCCCATTGTGGGCCAGGTTCACTTGGCTCCTCTCAGTTCTGAATTTTATTCATTCAGTGAATGTTTACTGAGCACTTTCTATGTGCCAGGCAGTGTATGAGGAGCTTGGGACAGGTCAATGAGCAAATCAAAGAGCTCGGTCCTCAAGGCGCTTAATGTTCTTGTGGGGGATGTGAGGCCATCTCAGCTCCCTGAGGCAGGGGTGGTAGCCCCTGTTCACCAGGGACCAGCTGGGACCTGATACCTAATGGTGCTCAGTAACTGTTGAAATAACCTACTGCTTAAGACCTTCGGAACTCCAGTTGGTGAGAAAGAATGTGGAAAAAGCCAAACGAAGTGATATATTGCATTGACTTGTCCTGTAATTGAACTTTAGTTATAAAGTTCTCAACCACAGAGGAGGAAAAAAATACTAAATGTCCTCCAGCACAGGTAGCTTTTCCTTATTAACCAGGAATTTGACATCTAGTATAGAAAGTATTTTATCCACATCAAAACTTGGAGTTTGCATGACAGTGATAGTTGGTATCATTGTCATGCAATGTATCGGTGGCCTGGGTCAAACTGAGGTGAGAAGATGATTTGGAAGGACAAGTTAAGGGGAAGAATTGTATTTCCCCACCCTACTTCCAGAGATGAAAAGAGAAATAACAAAACAATATATCGAACTTGCTATTGAAGTAGCCACCCATCACGATTGGGCATGGCCCTCAGGTCTCCCGTCTCTCCCAGCCTTGGTTTTCCATTTTGATTTTGATTTTGGAGCTCTGGTTTGCTTCTCACCTGCGTTTACGCCCGGGGTTTGATAGTACAGAGGTGCAGGGGACAGCATGAAAGGGCTGAGAGTCATAGAGCAGAACAGGGCAAAACCAGGCGCTGCTGTAGGCTGGTACTGAAGAATGCGAATTTCCAAGACCAGCTTTCCAAAGGGCTTGGCAGGGCCCAAGGGCCCAAGAGGGAGGCCTGGTGGTGAGTCCACACCCTCCCTGGAGTGTGCAGGAAGCCATGCTTTTGCAATGACCTGAGGGCCCGCAGACAAGATCTGGAAGGAGGGGGCTCCGAAGGAGGATGCGGAAACCAGATGGAAAGGGTGGGGGGTAACAATGGACATGGGTCAAGGGAGGAGGGGGATGTGTCTCCATGAAGGGCGGTGGGCTTTCCTGCCGGAGCCAGAGCAATAGGCGGCCTGGGTTGGAACACCAGCAGGCTGTGGGACACCAGCCTGAGCTCTCCCTGCTGGGTTGGGGACGGGCAGTGACGTGAAAGCCGGGTTTTGCCTGCCTGTCGGGCTGCACAACCGGCTCGTGCTCAAGGGACTTGCAGACCCTTTCTCCTCGGTAATATTAATAGCTGAGCTGTTTAGGAACTGTTCCCGGTGGAGGGGAACACACTCAGCTCACGAAGCTGCCAAAGCGAGGTGCAGGCAGCGAACCCCACGCTCTGACAGTTTGCCAAAGTACCCACTGCTCGAGTGTTGGCAAGAACGTTCATTTTGAGAGCAGTTTACCGTAACGAATTCTGATGTCATTGCCCCCTGCGTCAAGGGTGTCGAAGTGGAGTGAGTGACTGATGTCAGGGTCTGTGGGGACCCTCAAAACGAGGGACACTCCTTGGCTCCCTCCTCTGCACTTTGCAGTGAAGTTTCTAAGCAGTAGTTCCTTCTGGATATTTGATGGATCTCATCATTTTAAGAATAAACTAATAGTTCAGAGACATAAATGCAGTGATGTGGCTTTTGTTTACTTCCCTCGAATTGGGCTATTTCATAGCATTTAGAATGTAATTCTTGCAAGTTAATTTCCTTTTCTGTTCCTTTCTATCATAATTATCCACCTAGATCAGTGGTTCCCAACCTTCTTCCACTTGGGTACATAGCCCTTTTAAACCCATTTCTGTAAGTTGTACCCCTTATTTTTAAAACAGCTGTTTTTAAATACTGACACCTTTGTTCAGTGCCGATCTTAATGTAAGATAGCGGAAATGAGGTAACAAGTCAGGAAAGAAAAATAACTACACTGAAAGTACAAACCACAGATTTAATTTTATAATATTTGTAACAGTTAAATATTGATAATGATCAAGTATTTAAACATTAAATAAAAAAACTACTTGAAAAGAATCACGATTAAAGACAATGTACTTTTTACTCAGTAACTAAACTGGTCAAACAGTCTGGCTAGGGATGTATTTGTTTGGGGAAGTTCTAGAAACATCACAAGTGGATTGTAACTGTGGTAACTATTGGTAGAAGAGTGGTGTTGGGGGAAGGGTGCATAGCCACACCCTCACCATCATCACTCACTAATGTGACCTAATTGTGAAGTGTCTCCGTGAACGGGGATTCAAACTCAACATTTATTGTTCCATAACTAACATTTTTCCTTTTTTACTTTACTTGTTTTTTCACCGTTACTGATTATTTTTCATGTACCCCTGAACGGCCCAGCATGTACCCCTGGGGGTACATGTACCACTGCTTGGTTATCGATTATCTGGATTAAATAATTTTTTTCTGCTGTCAACAGTGAAAGTGATTGTTGAATAAAGTTATGTGACTAAAAACTGCAGAATGGTGTAGGGTGTCCACAAGAATTGCACGTTTTTGCACTGGGGATGCGTTTTCCTTTTCTCTTATCTAAAGTGCGCAGTCTTCTGCCCCCAGCGTGCCCCTCCTCCTGGGGTCAGGCTGCCCTGTGTACTCGGACAAGCAGCCTCATAGTTGGCCTCCTGGGGCCACGTTCATTTGGCTGTCCCAGCCCCCGGCCTCCTGAGATGGTCTTAGTTACTGTGGGTTCTTTGCTGGCAAGCAGGATTCTTCCCAGTGTGAGGAAGAATTTGATTCTGAATCCTGAACTCTCTGCAGAAATAAACTAGAAACAGTTTGAGAAAAACTTGTGTCAGCTTCCAAGGTAATGTCAGCGCTTGGGACCACGAGGGCTATCTGGAAAAAATCCAGCCATAAATGCCTTTCTTTTTCATGTTATGTGGCTGGATATTTTCCGGACAGCCCTCCTGCTGCCCTCCCACCTGCACCCGGCCTCCTGCGCCCTCCCATCTGCGCCCTGCCTCCTGCGCCCTGCCTCCTCCGCCGTGCTACCTGCGCCCTGCCTCCTGCGCCGTGCCACCTGCACCCTGCCTCCTGCGCCCTGCCTCCTGCGCCGTGCCTCCTGCGCCCTGCCTCCTGCGCCCTGCCTCCTGCGCCCGCCCACCTGCGCCCGCCCTCCTGCGCCCTGCCTCCTGCGCCCTGCCTCCTGCGCCCTGCCTCCTGCTGCTGGTTTTGCCTTCTTGCGGCATCCCGTCAGTCCTCCAGCTGTCCACCAGAGGGCCTCAGTCCCGCGCGGGAGAAACCATCTCCAGCCTTAGAGGGGAGGAGAATTTCTCCATCAGTTCTCTTTTAAGGCAGCGGAGGCATCACCGTCGGACACTGGTCTCCTTCACCTAGGCCAACGGGACTTTCTTTCCACCTGTGAGCCAGGTCCTAGGAGCATCTCATTAGCTGTGGTCATTGGGACCCAGGAAATTAGTCTGTGTGTGTGTGTGCACGTGCGTGTGTGTCTATATATAAAGTAATTTGTGTATTAATGATAAAAACCAGCAACCTGAGCTCTTGCAGTCATATTTTGTTTCTTCAGGAGCTACGCTTCAGCTTGAAAATGTAACTTCTTTTGCCCAGGAAGGTGTTGGAGCTTGTTAGAAAGCTCCCGGCTCCATCTCCTGCTATGCTTGTGAACCAGGGCAAGCTATCTCACTTCTGTGTCATAATGACTAGTGCTGGATCACTCATAGCTGGAATAGTCTGTGCTTCTGTAACTGGACAAGTATCTCATTCTGCAAGGAGGGCACAGGGACATTCTGAATGACCAATGGTTATCTCGTAGCCTTCCCTTAGTTATAATATTTAGATTGGATACTGCCTATTCAAGGCCTGATGTCCACCCTGGTAAACAGCCCTGTGCAGCTGGGTCTCCAATTATGTTGTCTCAATCCCACCTCTATTTCATACAGTTCAAAATGCCTTTCTTTTTGTACATAGTAGGAGCTTAATCTGTGATTCTGCAATAAAATTGGACTGCTGCACCCTACCCATCCCTTTTTTAGCCATAGCTAAATGTTACTTAAGAGAACCAAGCTTCAGTCCAAAGCAAATGTACTTTGTTGCCTGCGAACATGGTTCCCATAAAAATAAATGAAGGGGAAAACAAAGTAGATTGCATGTCCCAGGGCCTGTTACCTAATTTTTATTCATGTCTCTGTTAGATTTCCTTTAATGCTGCTTGGAGTCCTGAGCACAGGCTTCTCTCTTTTTATGCCTCCATAAAGCTTCTGATCTGATACCATCTGATAGGTGTGGGTAAGAGGAATATGGGAGCATTTATGTTTCTATGCCAACAAACCATTATCTTCAAGTTCTAGGGCTGTTCTTGTGAATGGGAGTGCTGGGATGTCATGTCCGTGTAAGATAGGAATTAATAGCCCTTACGAGTGCTTGTAACATACAGAACCCACATTCAGCTTGATTTAATACCTTTGTGCAATTTAAAATGTCATCCAAGAGGAGAGCCAACTACCTAAAGCTTCTGCCACAGCCTGCAGGGCTGGCTGACACGTTTGCACCGGCTGACCCACTCTGCAGCCTTTTGGAAAGATGAGATGTGTTCTAATGAGCAAGCTATAAATATCACTGCGTTATGTCATAGGTGGTAGCAGCGCTCAACATAGAAGGACCAGCAATGAAGGCTTCCAGCCGAACAGGCCAGCCACAGCTCTCAGAGAGGACAAGTGGGGCCTGGGTATAGTGACTAGGATGTTACTAAAGAATTATTTGTCCTTTAATAAAAAGTGTCACCAGACGTGTCTCTGTGTGGTGTGTGGGGGCAGTGAGATGAGATGTGCTCCTATCACAGGCAGCTCCCGGTCCCGTCTTCATACACCCCCTCGCTCAGGGCCTGTGACCCTTTGCTGCTTTTGCCAGTGCAGGGCTGGGAGGGCAGGGGTGGTTCAATGGATTTATCGGTCAGTAATTTATGTTCTCCAATGCAGACTGGTTGCTTGGTGAAGTCCCTCATTTTTCATACCTCTTATCTTTGTCTTGCCCATAAAAATTGCAAGTTACAAGAAGCCTTTACCCACATTGCATGCAGTGCCTTGTGCTATTCCTCCTATACCCCTCTTAGCACCCCCCCTTTTAAGTGAAAAGATGGATTTCACTACCCCTCAACAGAGCAGGAAAACTACTGAGCCATTGTAAGGTTGAAGACAGACTCTTGCAAGATATCTTGTTTGTTTGTTTGGCCTCAGAATTGATCTTTTTACTTTTATTTTCTTGAGAAAATTTGCTTGTGGAAGCACAAAAAACCCCATCAGTCCCAGGTCATAATTTTCGGAGTTGAACAAAGATGAACAGACATGCTCAGAATAATTGTTTGCCTAATATGTAGCCCACAGCTTTTATGTAGACAAAATGCATTGAAATATGTGTATAAAACATTTAATAATAATACACCCCAGATGGAAACCCTTTCGACTTCTGTGTGCACACAGGAACTTGACGAGAGGAGTTGGGAGGTTTAGAGAGCTCCTCAGAGCAGTCGAAACGAGAACAACTCAAAACCTGCGAATGGTGAGTGTGATTAATGACTTGACTGAGGCCCGAAGGGCACCACTTCCAGTGTTTGCTCTCTCTCATGTGTGCATTTACTTTACCGAGGTATAGTGTATGTGCCATGCAGTTCCCCCATTTACAGTCAGTGGGTTTTAGTGCATTCACAGAGTTGTTCAGCCCTCGCTAATATTTAATTTCAGAACATTTTCATCATCCCCAAGAGAAACCCCATACCCATTAGTAGTCCCTTTTCCCCAGCCTCTGGCAATCACTCATTTACTTTTTGTTCCTATGGATTTGCTTCTTTGGGACATTTCATATAAATGGAATTATATAATATGTAATCTTTTCAGTGACTGATTTCCTTTACTTAGCATAATGTTTTCCAGGTTTATCCTGTTGTAGCTCCTAATCAGTACTTCCTTCCTTTTCATTACCAAATAATACTCCAGTGTACAGATAGACTGCATTTCCTTTATCTATTTATCAGTTGATGGATATTTGATACTTTGGGGCTATTATGAACAATGCTGCTATGAGCATTCTTGTGCAAGTTCTTCTGGGGATATATGTGTTCATTTTTCTTGAGTAGGTTCTTAGGAGTGGAATTGCTGGATCCTAGGTAACTCTATTTTCAACACTTAGAGGAGTGGCTGGGCTCTTTTACGTTGGCAGTCATGCCATTTTACATTCTGAACAGAAGGTACGAGGATTTCAGTTTTCCCACATTGTTGACAACACTTGCTGTCATCTGTCGCTTTAACTACTGCCATCCTGATGGGTATGAAGTGCTAGCTCATTGCAGTTTTGATTTCCATTACCTGATGACTAATGATGTTGGGCACCTTTTCAGTTCCTTAGCGATAGTGCTGTCTCTTGAATTATAAAAATGCATCCTGTAAGTCAGGTAGAATGTAAGCCCTCTCAGATGCCAGTGTGGTGTAGGGGTCATTTGTATGCCAATGGTTCATACCAAAACTCAGACAGAGCAAAGCAGATTAAGTCCTGAGGAGTACCTCGTTGTTTGACTAATTATATTGATGATAAAACTTAGAAGAGAAATATAAAAGCCAGTTAAATAAACTGGTTGAGGGAGTTCCCTGATGGTGTAGTGGCTTAAGGCTTCGGCGCTCGCGCTGTCAGCGCTGCGGCCTGGGTTCGATTCCCAGTCAGGGAGCTACCCACATACCAAAAAGAAAAAAAAAAAAAAAAAAAAAAAAAAAAATAAACTGGTTGATCAGCAACTTGACTCTCCTGACTTGAGTTCTCTCTCTTTCTTTTGTAATCCTTTCACCTTGCTGTCTGGCGAGGTTCCTTAGTTAATATACACCTCCACAGCCTGCCTTTCAGAGCCATAGTCATTGAGGGAGTGTTTGAGTAAAGGCCTAGAGCTTACTGGAAGCTAAGCAAATGCCACCTGTCATCGTTGATGTAGCAAGCCCACGTAAGGCTGCAGTTTCTTTTGTTGTCCATGTTGTCTGCCCCTCGTCATCATGAATCCTTTAAATGCTGTGAGAGCGTGTTCATTTGGGCAAGGCTAGTGGATTCCTGTCATGGGGAATGAGGCTGTATCTTCCTTTTGGTGTCTCCCGGGTTTTAGATGCAGTCACACAACTCGTGGGGCCAGATGCCTAAGCCATAGGCTTTTCCTAGAATTATGGGGGTGAGAGAAGATGAGCAATTCACGTACACACCCCACCAAGAACCCACTTGGTCTTCAGTACTGATTTATATATTGGTGTGATCTATGGGTGCCTTAAGAAATTTAAAAAAAAAAAAACCACTTTGATTTGTAGCATTCTTTAAGAAAAAATTAACCCTGCAAAATATGGATAAAAATTGTTGCCAGATATCCTTTCTATCAAATCAATTTATGCCCAGTGTTTCACAAAACTGATCAATATGAACAGCTTCTTCCAAAATTTGGAAGCACAATATAAGTAATTATTCTATTGAAAATTGGTTTAAAAGCATAAAAAGCCAGTCTTTCAAAATTACTGAAATATGGAGCATTTGTTCATATTGTTGACTCAAATATATATATCAATTTGTTAAGGAAATAAATTTTCCTTATTAAAAGTAGCAAGTGCTTTGAATATACGGTTGAAATCTGCCTGCTGCTTACTTCAATGTTATTTTTCAGAATTAGAGAGTATCTTCCATTATAAATCAATCTTAAATCAATGTGTTTGAACGTATGAAAATCCTGTGAGTAGCATTCTGAATAGAGATACATTAGGAAGGAAGAGATTTCTTCAGTTTTTTTCCCTTTTTTCTGAGAAGTCCAGTGGCTTGAACTGCCTCTAGACACTGTCAGCTGTTAACTGGTCGGGGTTAACGTGAGAGGAGTCACTTCCCACTCTGCGTTGCATTAGAGGCTCAAGTTGACCTTTGGTCTTGGTTGATGGTCCTCAAGTGACGTAAGTTAAACTATTTCCAGTTCTTTGAGTGCTTCACCAAAAGTGTGCATCAGAATTCTCTGAGGAACCTCGAGCAAATACACATCCCTATGTCTGACTCAGCAATGCCAGCTGAGGAGGTCTGGGCAGGGCATGGAATCTTATTTTCTAGTTTCCACAGTGATTCTTTGCCCCGCCCTAGTTAGGAAGCACTTCCTGGGTTTTATTTCCTGGTTCCTTTTTCTTAACATCAAAAAGCTTCTCCAGCTAATGCCATTCACAAGACAGTGTTTCCATCAGCCTTAATAACTATGATTCTTTTTAGATTAGCTGTTAATTGTGTACTTGTGATATACTTACTTATGAGATGGAAAAGTTGCTTTGTAAGACTCAAGCTGGCGTGAGACCATAGCCAAGAAGGGGTTTAAAATACACGTACAGCAACCAACCCCACTCCTAGATAAATACTCTGAAGAATTGAAAGCAGGTGTTCAAAAATTCAAACGAAAGCTTGTATGTGAAATGTTCATAGCAGCACTATTCACAACGCCAAGATATGGAAACAACCCAGATGTCTATCAGCTGATGACTGCATAAGCGAAATACGGTACATCCCTACAACGGAATATCATTTAGCCATAAAAAGAAATGAAGTACTGATATACACTACAGCATGGATGAACCTTAAAAACATTTTGCTACGTGAAAGAAGCCAGGCCACACGTGATATGATTCCATTGATGTGAAGTACCCGAAATACACATACCTGTACACATAAAAATCAGATGAGTTGTCCCCAGGGTCTGGAAGGAGGAGGAATGGGGTGTGGCTCCTTAAGAGGGTATGGGGTTTCCTTTGGGGATAATAACATTCTGGAACTAGATAGCGGTGATGGTTGCACAACATTGGGAACGTATTAAATGCCACTTCAGATGGTTAAAGTGGTGAACTTTATGTCATGTAAAATTTACCACATTTTAAAAATTCATGGAAAAACGTGAGTTTCATGACCAAGTTTGTACATAAAAGTTCAGATCTTCTTTCAGGCCCCTTTCCCTCTCTTCCTTCCTTTAATTCTGAATTCATGTGATACTTACCAGCAGTTTTTAAGCATTTAAACTGCAAACTAAATAAAATGTTAGTGTAAAAAATAAATTATAGATTTTGGTGATGTCGCTGAAAATTTCTCATAATCTTCTTTTCTGAACTTCATTTGAGCTCTCCACAACCACAGCTAAACATCCTTTCTAACCAGTAGGGCCCCAATGAGGTGATGCCTTTATAATGTGCAATCACATCAAAACCCCATTTTAAGAGTCTCTCTGGAAGGTTAATCCCTGCGGGAAAATGAGATCTAGCCTGAGCTGTCTGGTGGTGGACCAGCAAATTGTTTAGGGCAGAAATTTCTATAGCTTTAGAATCCCTCCATGATGGCCGTATCCAGAAAATGAGGTTCCTTGTTCGTTTTGCCTTTAACATTTTTTTCCTCAGCTGTAGTCAGTGGAGGTAATTTTTGCCAGTTGACGTTTCCAGCAGAAGTCATTAGTTTATATGACTGCAGTGAGATCAAAATGAAACTATAACAGAAGGTTTAAAAAAACAGTTCAGGAGCTGCTTTGGTCCTCGAAATTGTGTTCTTATGAGATCTTTACAGATGGCTCAGTTGGGGATGATGGGAGTGGTTTAATTTCATGTTTTTGTAGATGTTTAAAGCCAGTAGGTCTTACTTGAGAATAATCAGGAAAATTTGCCTTTACCCAGTGATTATCAGAAACCACTAAGCAAGTGATTTTGTTGCATTTAAGTTTCTTTGTGGTGTTTTAAGAGATTTCAGATGGATGAAAGCCTAGCAAAGTTCTCTTCTAGAACATGTTTATTTTAAAAAGGCTCATTCTCAGGAAAGATCTGCATTCTTTGTCTGCCTCTTGCAAAGAGCACTGTAATAAAACCTGTGGAAAACCTGCTGGCTAAAGTGTTAACTGTGCCACCTCGGGCTGCTATGGGGTGGCCTGGACCGCCCCTAGGTGCAGTGCTTCTGTTTGCAGAGAGATTTTTTTCTTTTTCTTTTTTCCCCTCAACCTCTCCTCTTCTTTGTCCTTGGATAATTTTGAGATAGATATGCATCAGTCAACAAAATATGTCTTAGTCGATGCCACACACCCCTCCCCTATCCGTCATCTGTGGTGCTATTCTGGGCTGGGGAGCTATAGAGTTTGGGAACCATAGTGAACTGCATCTAACATGGGAGAACAAGGTCCAGATGTTTCTGGGTTTTCACAGTGAGAAAAGATATGCCTGTCAGCTTTGAAAAAATGCCTTTCTTGACCAGTGGCTGTGGTCCCCACTTTGCCTTCTCTGTTGCACAAGGCCAGTGGAGCCTTTGGGCTGGGAGGTCCAGAGTGTACCCAGGACAGGGCGCTCTGAGAAGGAAGACATCCTAAGAATCTATGGTGGACATCGTCAATGAAGAGAGTTCTTTGTTTTTTGTTTTGTTTTGTTTTTCAGGGATAGCATCATCTAGGTTGAGTACTGGCTTTTGCCAAGTTTGGGCTCTAGCAGGCATCAGCTTGGCGAGGGCGGGGGGGGTGATGAAAATATTTGCAGTTATTTCTTAGATGGGCTTTTGGAAGAGCTTAACTAAAAGTGTCCGTTGTTTCAATTATAAAACATGTTCAGTTTTCCAGCATGCAACAGAGGCAGGTGGCATTTGAATGGCATTAACTTCTTGAAATAGTGCCTAACCCAAAGTGATGACTGAAAAGATATTTATTAAATGAGTGACTGAGTAAGTGAATGAATGAATGATACGAAATAGATTCATGACTATGCCTTTGCTCCCTTGTGTTTCCAGACAATAGCGAGGCAGTTGGCAGAAATCTTGCTGCGGGGTATGTGTGAACAGAGCTACTGGAATCCTCTGGAGGATCCGCCATGCCAGTCACCGCTGGATGATCCTCTCCGGAAAGGAGCAAACACAAAAACCTACACCCTCAGTCGCAAAGCCCGCGTCTACTCAGGAGAGAAGTACGGGAGCTGATGCCCTCATTCATAGGTTAGGGGGTGGGAGGGAAACTTCGGGAAAATGCAAGGGTGAGTAGGTCAAGGGCAGATTTTTTTCCCCTGGAAGAGAGCCAGATGAACGAGCCTCATTTACCAATTTAATAGAGATATCTCATTACTTCTCACACTTTCAGCAAATTTCTTTGCACTAGTGAGGATATTTTAAGTAGGAAAACGCCCTCATCTCAGCCATCACTATTGATGGGTCTTTGGGATTCTCATTCATTTATTAGAAGAACCCCAGCATTATACAGCAATTGGGGACAATGCTATTTGTGAGCCAGCATTAACCTGTTTTGATCTTTCAATTCCTTGGTCCTTTTGTTTAAAAATTTGTTTGAAACTGCATTAGCCATAAGAAGGAGAATTAAATAATTTGCAAGTAATTGTAAGGTGATGCCTCTTTAAAACATCTTAATATTTTGAAGTTTTAAATTTGGGGCTTGATCACCTAAGAGGAAAAGAGGCTAGTGAACTACTGTGTGCTCCACCTGGGTCTTCCCCAGGGCAGGGGAAGGAGGAGTCGGGGAGGGAGACCACGGGAAGGGCGAGGAGACAGGGACGCTCCTTGACTCGTTCTCGATTCCTCCACTTGGAGCCTTCACTTCCCACCGTTGCCTGTCCTGACAAGGACAAGGCATGATGGCTTTTCAGAACCTCTCCGTGAAGGACAGGGGGTTGTGTATGAGTAAATACAGAAACCCTCTCTGGTTGTTGTCAGCCTGGAAAAATGGCTGAGAGGTTGCGAGCTGCTGCTTTGAGGCTCTAGAGAAAGCACTGCCAGATGGGGACTGGATACTCTCTGCAGTACGTGTGTGACTTCGGAAAACATTGGTTGCATCAACAAAGGGAACAGCATTTCTCCAGGCAGCTCCCTCTTGATCCCCTTACGTGGACCTTGGCATCTTCCTCCTTCATCATCATGTTCAGTTTGCATTTTTTTTTGTGGTTTCAGACAAGTGAGCCTATTCTTAATTTTTTCCCCTAGGCTTATTTTAATTTAGTTTTCATCCTCCTTTCCCATGGCCTTGTAGAGCCATGAGTTTGCTTAATTCACAGCCTGTGTTCATTCCTTAGTCCTTATCTGAATTCATGGAACATCTGTTCTAGCAGTTCCCAAACTCTTACTGTAAAAATGCTGACCCCTCCTTATGAACTGTTTAGAAGCAGATTTGGGTTCATTTTTAAAGTGATATTTCTATCTTAAAAATAGACCTTAATTTTTTTTTCTGCTTTAGATGCTTCTTAATAGACAGGTATAAAATGGGCCAAGTCTATTGAACTCAGTTCTTGCTCCCTCCCCTGATCAAGGGGGACACATGGATGGAGCTGTGTCTGTTTGGGTGACACTCCAATGTGGCCTCACCCCATGAAGGCAGAAAAGCTCACAGTGCTGGCCACTTCTCAGTTATTTCTCGAACCACTCAGACTTTGTCACCCCTGACATCATCTTCCCCATAGGAGAATTATGGAGGCAACATGCAGATCTAGAAAATGCAGTTACTAGTTAAAGGGAGCATTCTCAGACCAGGACTGGTTACTGAGCCAAAGTTTGCTTTCATGTAGATTCACACAGTTGGTTTTTTGTAACCATTTTTTTGAGATGTAATTCACATACTATACAGTCACTAGTCACATAGATGTACTTCCATCACCACAGTCAACTTTAGACATTGTCATTACCCCCCAAATAAACCCAGCACCCCTTAGCTGTCACCTTAACAGCCAGTTCCTTGCATTTTCATAGAATTTCAGGGTCAATTTGTTCATTTCTGAAAAAACCTTTGGGATTTCTATAGGCATTGCACTGAATCTGGATCAATTTGAGGAGTTTTGCCATCTTAACAATATTGTCTTTTGATCCATGAACATGGGATGTCTTCATTTTTTTTAGATTTTTTTTTCATTGCTTTCAACAATTTATAGTTTTCAGGATATAAGGCTTTTTTTGTTAAATTTATTCCTGAGATTTTTTGCAAGTGTGTGTGTGTGTGTGTGTGTGTGTGTGTGTGTGTTATTCTTTTCAATGCTATTATAAATGGAATTGTTTTCTTAATTTCCTCTTTTGGGTTAGAAATACAATTGATTTTTCTCTATTGGTTTTATATACTGCAATCTTGGTGAATGTTTATTAGTTCTAACAGTTTTTAGATTCCTTAGGATTTTTTATATGCAAGATCATGTCCTCTGCAAATAGAGATTAGTTTTACTTCTTCCTTTCTAACCTGGATACCTTTTATTTTATTTTCTTCCCTAATTGCCCTGGCTAGAACCTCCAGTACAGTGTTGAAGTGACAAGAATAAACATCCTTGTATTTTTCTTGATCTTAGGAGGGGAAAAGCACCCAATTTTTCACCTTTAAGTATGATTTTAGCTGTGAGTTTTCCTGGATGCCTTCTGCAGGTTAAGGAATGACCTTTTTATTACTAGTTTTTTTCATTGTGAAAGGGTGTTTAATTTTGTCAAATGCTTTTCCTGCATCTGTTGATCATCTGGGTTTTGTTCTTTTTTCTCTTGCTGTGATATATTACATTGATTTTCACATGTTAAGCCAACCTTGCATTCCTGGGTAAATCCCACTGGTCATGGTGTATAATTCTTCTTATTTATTTCTGGGCTTGATTTGCTGGTATTTTGTTGAGGATTTTTTTTTTTGCCTTTTTTTTTTTTTTTTTTTTTTTTTTTTTTTTTTTTTTTTTTTTTTTTTTTTTTTTTTTTTTTTTTTTTTTTTTTTTTTTTTTTTTTTTTTTTTTTTTGTATGTGGGTAGCTCTCTAGGTGGGAATCGAACCCAGGCCGCAGTGCTGATAGCACCGGAGAACTACACCAGAACTTAAGCCACTACACCACCAGAGAACTCCCTTGTTGAGGATTTTTATATCAATGTTCATAAAACATACTGAGCTGTAGTTTTCTTTTCTTGTTATGTCTTTGTCTAGTTTTGGTATTAGGATAATCAACAAATCTACTGGCCTAATAGAATGAGTTGGGGAGTATTCCTTCAACTTCTATTTTTTTTAAAGAGTTTATGAAGAATTGTGAAGAATTGGTGTTAATTCTTTTTTAAATGTTTGGTAGAATTCACCCGTGAAGCCATGTGGTCCTGGGCTTTTGTTGTGGGAAGGTTTGAGTACTACTTCAGTCTCTTTACTTGTTACAGGTATATTAAGATTTTCTTTTTTCTTCTTGACTTAATTTTGGTAGTTTTTATTTTTCTAGAAATTTATCTGTCTCATCTAAGTTATCTAATTTGCTGGCATACAAGTGTTCATAGTATTTACCCTTACAAAATTTTTTTATTTCTGTAGGGTTGGTGGTAGTCATGTCCCATCTTTCTCATTTTAGTAATTTAGTCTTCTCTGTCTCTCTTTTGGGGTCATTCTGGCTAAGAAGTTTGTCAGATTTTGTTGATCTTTTTGAAGAACCAACTTTTGGTTTTATTGATTTTCTCTATTGTGTATGTACTCCCTATTTCATTTACTTCTGCACTGTTGCTTATTCCTTCAGTTATCACCATCAGTTTTTGACTTTTTGGTTTTGTGTATTCATAGTCCTACTTCTGATTTATTAGTAAAGAGAGAAAACGTATTGAGTTATACTTGTCTTGGGGCTTCCTTATTACCAGGACAGAACTATCTGATCAATCAATCCTTTGGCCAAAGGACATTGTCACCAATTCAGTTATGCTGGTTGGGAGGTAAAAAAGGGAATCCACAGATAATGATTAAACCCCATTTTAGGCAGTAGTCCCACATTCCTCCCTTTCCTCCGTCTCCTATGAGAAATACAAGTACAAAGCAAACTTTAGGTGACACAGATCCTTCCAGCTCCAGCAGACCCCAAGGGCCATTCAGAATATCTGGTCGGAAGAGAATATTACCAAAAAGCAAGCTCTGCTGGAAAGACCACTCCCACCACCATGACCTGGGTGTGGAGTGGAAACAGCATGCTTATCGTGTTCGCTCCCATTCTTGAATTTTGAAAGGATATAAAATGTTGACAATTCTAGACAGAAAAAAGGGGAGGGATTGCATGCCATGGGCCTCTGTACCTCCTATCTTCTGGGTCTTTCTGTGAAAAATTTTATTGACTTTTTCTTACTGTTTTCTTAAGTAATTTTTATTGACATAGACATTGAGAAAAACACACAAAATCAGAAGTATAAGACTTGATAAATTTTTACCAAGTGAACACAGCCACGGAATTAGCATCCTGATCAAGAAATAGATGTTGTTAGAACCCTGAAAGCCCTCTTTCTTTGCACCTTCTCCCAGTTACTACCCCCTACCCAAGGGTGACTTCATCCAGATTTCTATCCTAATAATTAGTCTGGCCCATTTTTGAAATTTTCATAAATGGAATCATACATTAAGAACATTTTGTTTAACTTCTTTTGTTTAATGTCATCTTTGAGAGATTTACCCATATTTTTCCAGGTAGTGGTAGTTTGTTTTCCTTGGTGCATAATATTCCATTTTATTAATGTACTTCAATATATTGAGCTATTGTATTTGTGATGACTTTTGAGCTGTTTCTCCTGGCAGCCCCTGCAAAGGTTTTGGTGAGCTTGAGGATGCTGTTTAAGGATAAAGATGAGAACTACTTGATGGTAGACCTCAAGCCATGTGAGTGACCGCTGTGTCACTGGTTGTCACCCTCCTCACCTCCAATGTGCATGACCCGCCTTTGAGTCCTCAGGGCTCATAGGAGCCTGCAAGTCCTTGCATGGAGTGATGTGCTTGCAGGACTCACCCAGCCCCTGCACAGCACAGTCAGTGAACTGGTCCGATCTAAGGGATGGGTGCTTCTTTCTCTGTCATGCAGGATTTGACCAAATGGATTGACAAAAAGGGAAGAATTATGTAGAGACCTAAGTAATCCTCAGATTGGGTCAGCTGATCCCTCATAATCAAGCGGCGCTCCTAATGCTGAATTTAAATCCTTTTCCTCTCTCAGAACCCTCATCCTTCCACACAAACCTGGGCCTGACAGCATCGTTTGCCTCAATGTGACTTGAGGTATGGGTGGGGCTAGGGTTGCAGCCATGGTTGGCTTGAATTCTTCGGCTCCTACCTGGCTGACTGTGGTTTAGAGGTGGTATTTCTCCAGGGATTCCCTAGGAGCATCACAGCCAGGCATGTTAAACTTATTACTGGGTCTTGCAGTTTATGTCGTTATTATTTACAAATCAGCTTTCTTGTGGGTTAGAGGTGCTCAGGGTCCTTCTTGCACCTAAATTAGAGTCTGCTTTGACTCCTGGATGATATCATTGACCTTTAGACATCCAACTTGTCATTAGTTGTGTCATATAGCTAAAGGTGACAGATGAAATGCAGTTGGATTGGATTAATTTTTTTGTGCTATTGTCTCTACTGCATACAGTGACATTTTTTCACGTATCTGGGGAAAATTTTAAGAAAGGGCTATTATCGGAGAGCCTTGGCAAGATCATGATTACTATTTATAAATGAGGATTCTCACCCTTGTTCCGTGTCTTCAGTAGAATCAGATAATGAGTTGGTAGATTCATCGAAAGTAAAAAAAAAGGAGCAACTTGCCTAAAGGTCAGCCATTGTGCTAATAACATGTCCAGGATTAGAACACAGCCCTCCCATCCTCAGCCCAGTGTCACCAGCAGCGCCACCTGCTCTGCCAGCCCACCAGTCCAGCTCATGAGAGCTGTCCCCACAGCCCGCTGATTGCCGTGCTCTCCCTGTCCTTTTTTACCCTCCCCACCCTGCCCTTCAGTCAGCTTCCTGTGCGCCCAGGCCCCCATTTTTAAACTCCACAAGGCTGAGGTCTGAGCACCCCGAGATCTCCTCTGAGCTCTTGGGCCCCAAGAGGAGAATGTCACAAGAGGGAAGGCCCTAGCAACTTGGACCGTCCACCTTGAGCGCCACACTTCCCTGCATAGGGAAGAGGGAAGGAATGGCCAGAAATGGGTCTAGAGAATTCGTAATTATCCAGAGGGGCACCCAGTGTGTGGTTTTTCAGGCACGTCTCTTAAAACTACCCTTTCATCCTCTCCCACCCCCTCTGCTTCCTGCCGCCCCCCCCCCCCAAACTTTACAGCCCCCTGAGTCGCCATCTTGCCTGCTTTGAAAGGAAGGGTAGAGGAAGTGGAATTAAAATCAGTTAATGTGCTACTTGTTAGCAGCTCTGGTAAAAATAACACAGCCTCCCATTTAGGCAGGCTGAATGGCTCAAATGGAATTTAGGGATTATCCATGGACTGATTGGCTGCTGTGAAGTCACAATTAACGTGGGCTCTCTCTCTTTTCAATTAGTCTGGACAATGCAGAAGTGGCTAGCCATGAAAAAATGGCTGATGTTTCTGGTTTTTTGTAAGATCCCAATGGCACATAAGCACAAGGCAGGATATCAGGAAATGATAGCTGGATGGACACACACACACACACACACACACACACACACACTCACTCCTGTAGGCTCTGTTTTTTAATTTAAGAGGAAAGAAGTATTCCATCTTCTCAAAACTCAGATTACCTCAAGCTGTCTCTTTAAGGAAGTCACTGTAAATTCCAGAATCTTGCTCCTTATTTACAGGCCAGCCTTTTCCTAAAATCTGAGCCTTGCCAAAGCAGTAGGAACCATCTCACAGGTGGTTTTCTTACCTCTAGGGAAGTCAGAGTTGTAGAAAGTGCCAGGCACTGCACTTTTCTGCCTGGCTTTCATGGTCCTTTGATGCGATGCAGAAGGTGCCGGCACTTCAAAGAGAGCAAGCATTTATAATGATTTGGAAACTATTGTTTTGCTGTCCTGGGAGGAAGTCATCCGCTCTTAAATTAAATGTTTGTGGTGTTACCCTTGGGAAGATGTAAATTCAGTCTTTACTTAGTCATCTCCAAAGCCTCCAGGAGGTGATTTTTTTTAACCCACTTTACTTTAATCACACTTCTCTTCCACTCCATGAAAAAGAGTTGAGCTTGGCCCAATTGGTGATAACACTCGCAGCTCTCCTCAGAGGATTCTAGAGCTTCAGAACAGCAGAAAATGTTGCAAGACTTTAAAAATGCTCAAAGCAAAAAAAAAAAAAAAAAAAAAAAAAAAAAAAAAAAAAAAAAAAAAAAAAAAAAAAAAAAAGGATATAGAGAATGGTTATTGGGGTTATGTTTGGTTTTTATTGTTCTCTAATCCTGAGCAACACTAAGCTTAAAAGCTTTTTCTTTAAATCCAAGACGTTAGAGTTCAGCCAAATTCCATAAAATAGATTAATGAGGCAGCTTGCTCTTGCACGTTGCTACCCTGTAATAAAACGTGTTTAAGCGAGGTAGCTCACTAACTTACTTTACAGTATCCTAGAAATTATTCAAAGTCTAAAATTGCTTCCAATCTCTCTTATTTCATCTAAAGGATAGCATATGCCAGTTATCAAGAAAGAGATTGGAAGAGTACTGGTGACTGAAATGTCTGCCATCTACACCTTCCACAGCAGGGTCAGGAGAAAGCCGGTATTATTTAGAATGTCAGTTTGTAGTGATCAAAATTTCTGCATACATGTTATTTGGGCTTTTAACTTGGTTTTTACAGCTTTACTTCACCTGCTGCCTGCTATTAAAATGCACAGTTAGAATGTATAAATTCCATAGATACCATAGAAATAAGCAAATTCATTCACGTGTCCAGATTATACAGTATTTTTCATGAGTTCTATGTAAAATGCCAGAAGGTTTTAGCATTTAGTTCTGCTCACAGTCAATGTATTTTATGTTATTTTGATGTTGCCATATATCAAAGTTGATTTTCTTCCTACAGCATTTTTTGTCCTCAAGAAAATACTGAAGAAGCCCTGTTGTTATTGCTGATTAGTGAATCTATGGTAAGTAGAATGTGTGTTGTTTTTCTTTCCCCCACTTCTGTGGTTTCTCTTTTGATATGTCTACTCCATCACTGTAGTGCCTCTATAGAGGGATAGCTGGGTGGGAAGGAACAAAAGAGGTTTAAAAGGAGGGATGTTTCTTAATTTTTGGACTGGGAAGAATGTTCCTTGGTCAGCAGGAGCATGGAGTGTCTCTTCCTGTAGCAATTAGCAGACATCTGAATTCAATCATTTATCCACTGAGTATTGATTGAACCCTAACACAAGATTATACTCTAGGTAAACTATAGCTAAAATGACCACCAGAGGAACCTTGCAAAGAGAAAGAAGCCCCCAAAGGGTAACCTTTACAAGGCTTCTCCATTTACCTTGGTAGGAGGGGGAATTTGGGGATAACTCCCTTGTTGTATATGTGAACCTCTGGTTTTTATAGCAAGAGCTGAAGGAAATTGCTTCATCCTCTTACACAGATTCTTTTCCCATGCTCTCACCTGTTCCCCAGGCACTGTGAGTCCCAGAATTCACTCCTGTCACCTGGCTCAACTATTGTGAGGGATTTTTTGCCAGACCGTAAGATTCCTTTGGGATGTTTTCTTAGTGTTTGGTCAGGATAACAAATTTTAGGTCTGGAATTTCATTGTTCATCATTCATTGGGTTTCTATTCTACATAGTAGGTGTGATGGCCCTGGTTTGAAATTTCTAGGAGTAATATGTGTTATAGTCATTAATACCTTGGCAAGTCAACGTGTGTGCTGAGTACCTGAGCAGAATGGCTAGCTCCTGGACCTTGAAAGGACCTAGAGGTCCTCATATCCATTCACTTACTTTACACACGAGGAGCCTGAGGCCCAGAGCAGGCAAGGTGGATGCATTATCAGGTGGTCTGTGGTGCTTTCCAATAGCTCGGACCACCTCCTCCCATGTCTCCCACCCCACCTGGCAGGCAGGAGGAGAACAGAGGAGGAAAAGGAATCGTAACTAAAGCAGGGGAATGTGCGACTCTTCTTGCCCAAGCATGCAGTATAAGTGGAGGTGTGATGTCCATGCAGGCGAAGAACTCAGAAGTGAGCAGCAGAGTGCACGTGTCCTGAGGGGAGGAGGGCTCCAGAGAGGCGGGGCACGGTCCCGGGGCAGCATCCTTGCCTTACTGCAAAGCTCTAGGGTTTCGTGTCCGTGACTTGGCCCAGCGATGTTTACAAGAGCAGGACTGCTTGAGTTCCTGTCCTTTTTATTTGGAAGCTCTTTGATGTCACTGGCCTTGCTTCCTCTGAAGGAAACAGGTTGCCCCATCGGCTCATCTTTCCTTGACTGTCAGCTGGTAACTTAGGACAGTGTCACTTACACTCTCTATCCCGCGTTGGCACAGTTAGAGAAGGCGCACATTAACGGTTCGTCTGAGCAAGTCTCACTGAGCTTTGTCATCAGTTCCTCGGTGGGGACCCGCTCAGGTTGGCCTAAGGGCCCCGCATTCCAAACCGGAGTCTTCACAGCAGGGCACTTAGCTTCCTTTGGGCGTCCCTGATTTGTTACTTTGCACAAGTTCTGAAGGTTCCAGTTTGGAATTTGGAAAACATGGTCACATCTCTAAAATGTTCGTGTCTTGGGAATGATGTCTTCATCTGTCCTGCTCCTTAACTGAAGATGGGAACTAATAATACTCAGAGTTGGGACCCCTCTGAGACAGATTGGGCTCTGTGGTACTTAATTTCCTGAAAATCTTTTCTGGGGCTGGTGAAATCCAATGATGTCATTAGTAAATATGAAGGACTAGGTTTCCAACCAAAATGATTTTGTTCTCCCTGTAAATCATTCCATGATTATGTAGGTTGAAATCTAAATTAAGTTACCTTTGGAAGCCTTTATTTCATGTTATCTGGCTCCTTGATTTTTAAGTTTTTAGACAAAAAGGGAATGTGTTCAATTTCAGAACCAAAATGAGAATTACTGTGGGGTTTTTTGTTGTTTTTTGTTGTTTTTGTATTTATTGGGAGGGGGTTGGTGTTTGGGAAAATTATATTTTCCATTGGTTCTGACTTCAACTTAGAAGCATAAATTTGTCTGTAATCTCTCCACCTACAAGAACTCATTTGGAATTCTGCTGCTTTCTCATCTCAAATCAAATTAGTTTTCCCCAGGAGAAAAGAGTCATCAGAGCTATATTCGCACAACCAACACTGATACAGTATTCTGGGATATTTATTATTTGTGGATCTGTTTGAGGTTCTATATTGTAACTTTTTAATCAAAAGACACTGATAGACTTTCTCTAAAATTTTTTTAAAAGAATGCATTTGGCATAAATCGAAATTTTCTCTTACACAGTGTTTTGTTTTGTTCTCTTCTAGGCTTTGGTCTCAACATGGAACATTTATGGCAAATAAAATGAGACCACTTACAGTGAGCCATAATCAGTCAGAGCTTCTTTTGTTGGCTTAAGAGCCACCCCTCACAAGAAAAACCTAGAATAAAATCTTCAAAAGTAGGCTTATTTCCATAAGAGATGACTCACTTTATAGGAAGTGGCCTGTCTTACATTTTCTTATGTGTCTTTGACATTTAAGAGCAAGGAGTTTTAAAGTGAGTAAGTACTGATGGGTGGCTAAAAGTAAATGCCTTGGACTTACACACATAAAGAAAACGTTTTGTCTCATTAGGGAGAGAGAGGGTGTGTGCATCGCCTTTCCAAAGGTCCAGCAGAAATCAACATCAGCCTGCCCGGACAAGGGAGTCTGATGCTCATGAAACTACTTTCAAAGGAAAAACTGAGGGTCCATCTCCTTGCTCTTAGGAATAGATAGATCTAGAGACTTCTGTTAATTAGCAGGGGGACAAAGATAGGCAAAATGTAGCTTTATTGATTTCTGAGCTCCCTGTTAGGGAGAAACAGAAAATGAGCTAGTGGTTAGAGTCTCTAACCATGGGATATGTCTGGAGGAATCTGTAGAGAAATCACATTTCAAAAGTAACGAAAACAAGTGGGTCTAAAGAGCATCTGATTTCTAGATAGATGAGATTAATAAGCTTGAATGTGCCTGCTGTATTTCTGTGCTAAGCGGTAGAGGTTTGAAATAAGCAAGGTGTTCCCTTGAGTCCTCTGTGGTAATATCTTTAAAACAAAAATCTGTTCACTTCTTGCTTTCTCTTCTACATCTGTTTTGTGCTTCCCTAAACAAGATTGACTTAATCTCTGTAGTCTGTTCCAGCAAAGATGTCTGTTAGGGGTTTGAATGTTGCTTTGGTGCTGGAAGAAAAGTACGCTATGTCTCTGCAGGGCCGAGGGACTTGATGACACCATTTGGTGATGGGAAGTGTGGGGCCAGGAGTTCTCTCCCACTCTTTAGTGTAGACAATCTGCATGTTAAGACGCACCAGGGCCTCCCTCAGAGGATTCTGCTGCCCCAGAGCCTAGCTGTGTCTGCCATGGGGCTGTCTATGACCCCGAGCCCAGGAGAAATCCCCCTGGATGCTAAACCTTCCTCCAAATACCTGCTGACAGGTACCCGTGCCCTCTCAGGTCACACCTCCAGGCTTGGGTGTTTGGAGAATGCCAGGTACCACGTGCCGTGGTGCTCTGGGAATTCCAAACACCCAGCGGGGACAGGCCCCTTCCTCATTCCTGACCTCTTCTCCAGGCCCTCGGCAAGCTGTTAGGGGCAGCAGGGCCTAGGCGGCTTCTCTCCCCAGGGCACTAGCTGCGTGCACGGGCTGGCTCACCATCTGCCTCTCCCTTCCGGGTTGTTTTCAGGCCAACCGGGACGCGGTGCTGAGCAGGATCCCCGAGCACAGGAGCGACCGCCTCATCAGCCTACAGAGCGCATCGGTGGTTTACGACTTACTGACTATTGCACTTGGAAGAAGAGGCCAGTATGAGATGCTGTCGGAGGTACAGCCCTTGAGTCTAGAGGGCTCCCAGGTGGTGGGGGTGCAGGCGGGATACACACTGGGGAGAGCTGTGGGGCCTGGGCCTGGCCCCTCTGTCACTGGCAGCCACGTGTCCCCTCTGTGACACGGAAATGGGGCTCAATGATGAGCTGGTACAATTCGTGGGCAGTCACGTCCTACCAGGGGTCCAAAAACCCTTCTGGCTATGGTTTTACGTGTGAGGGAAGGCAAGCATTTCTCAAGCAGTTTCTCTTTCAGCATAATTTCCACCGTCACCCAACGTTTCCCGTCTGCGCTATTAATTTCCTTACGACGCCTGGTACCCGTCAGCTTTGGACACAGGGCACTGGCTGGGGAGCTGGCGCAGGTGTTCGTGTTAGTGGCGTCTGCATTTACGGGCTTGTGCGTGTTTGAAGAAAACCCTCGTCCATCACAGATCCCGTGCGAGGTGCTGTCCCCTCATTTCCTCAGCTTCTCAGAAACTTCTAGGAGGGAAGCTGGGCTGTTCTACAGTTTCAGAGAAGCTGGTTAACCCTGTGCTGCGGTTATACATTATTGAGTTGCTGCCCAGAATACCAAATTCCACGATAGTGGGGGCTAAATAAGGAACGAGATCATTTTATCTTTCCGTGAGTGGATTAAAAAGCAAGAAGGAAAGAAAATAACTCATTTGATTAAAATGAACATTTCCATGTTATTTATCTTCCTTTTTCTAAATTTATCTGCATTGCAACAGCCTCTGGGCATGCGGACAGGGAATGAAATACCGGAACAGATTGGCCGAAATCAGATAAGTGCCTGCTGGCCCTCTGGCCTGCCGGGGCCTCGCTGCATTGGGCAGGGGCCTGGGAGCAGATGTGCCTGTGTCACTGGGATCTTTTTTTAGTCTTTGGTTTGGTGACTATACAGGGCAATGGTTACTCAGTCTTCATAAAGCCCCCTCACGACCCAGCTAGATAAATCAGTGTGTCCAGATGTTCCCATCGCACACGGCGCACCCCCTGGGACCCTCTCCCACTGGCTAGCTTCATTTCTCTCTCCCACATCCACCGTGGAGACCATCTGTGGGGACAGTGCTACCCAGCCCATGGTTGAGTTCTTTGAAGATGAACATTTTCCCCCCAGACAAACCACAATGCATCTCCCTGGGTCCAAGGCTGAGTGTGGGGTGCCTGTCTGCGTTCATCCCATCATGTGGCTACATAGCCTTTCCCCAGCTTGAGCTTGGCCCATGTCTGAAACAGGTGTGAGTAGCTTAAGGTGGTGACTTGGTTACAGGCTGGATGACCCCTGCCCACAGACTTCTTGTCATGCCATGAATGACTCTAGGGGGATGGCTGTCACCTTAGCAGCATTCCTCCGCAAGCCGGCAGCTCCCTGGCATGTGCTTGCTCCTGGTACAGAATGCCGGGACCTTGTTTTCACCCAGATGACTTTCATCTTGATGTCACATTTAGCTTCCATCTTGTGGTAATGACCTGCTGCCCAAGTCACTGGGTAGTCTGCTTGATTGTTGGAGGCCTTTGAAATGTAGAATTTCACTGCACTAGTCACATTTAAAACAATGAGGACAGTGCCAGAGGTTGTCCCGAAGGTGCTAAAGTAGAAGTGTGGAGGGAGGCAGCCAAGCAGCAGGCAGTTGTTGGCTGGGGTGACAGGTGCTGGGGAGGGCTCCCTGCAGGGTCTGCATCCAGTGATAGACTTATGTATTTGGCATCAGCCTTTCTTGCTCTTTCTACTTAGTTTTGCAGTTGGAGCTTCCCCCAACGAACATGTGATGGCCATGTTGTCTCAGATCTTCTAAGTAGAAAAGGAGGTGTCATAGGTGAAAGGTGAAAGTGTGTGACACCTCGAGGCAGCAGTTCCATCTTTGGATAGCTCAGTTACTGAAGATGGGGGCCCGGTCTGTCCTTGACCTAGCATGGACCCTCTCACCCTTAATCTCAGGCCACACCTTATTTAGATGTCCTGCTTCCCGTGTTTGTTGAGGTTCTCTCTCTCTCTCGATCTCTCTATCTCTGTCTCTGTCTCTCTCTTTTACTTTTCATCTGCTCAGCTTCCATTCTTCTCAAGACTTGGTTAGGTTAAAAGGCTAACTGGATTTTTTTCAAACTGAGGTAAGCATAGTAACCATTTTAAACTGTACAATTCAGTGGCATTTTCTTTTTTTTTAATTCATTTTTATTGTTAGACTTACTGGGGTGACATCTGTTAGCGAGGATTACATAGGTTTCAGGTGTACAACTCTACAGTGCATCATGAACTTGTATAGTAAGTTCACCACCCAGTGTGACTTCTCTTTCCATCACCATATATTTAGCTTCCCCTCCCTCCTCTCCCACCCCCTCCCCCTTCTCCCCACTTGTCCCCAAATATACATTAAACTTTTTATTGTGTCCATGGGTTGTTTGTTTGTTCATTTTTTTTCTTTGTTGCTTACTGGATAAAGAAGCTGTGGTACATATACACAATGGAATTTTAGTCAGCTATAAGAAAAGATGAAATATTCCCATTTACAACAACATGGATGGACTTGGAGATCATCATGCTTAGTGAAATAAGGCAGACGGAAAAAACAAAACAGCTATGATCTCACTCACATGCGGAATGTAAAACTGAAGGCATTTTCTTTATTCATACTGTTGTCCAACCATCACGTCTATCTAATTTCAAAACAGTCTCATCATCCTAAGAGGAAACCCTACCCCCCCTTAAGCAGTTGTTTCCCATTCTTCCCCCCACCCCCACCCCGGTTCCTGTTAGCTACTCTTCTGACTCCATAGATTTACCAGATTTGGGTATTTCCTATAAGTGGAATTGTCCAGTATATGACCTTTTGCATCTGGCTTCTTCCACTTGACATAGCAAGGTCATCCGTGTTGTAGCCTGAATCAGTTCTTCATTCCTTTCTATGGTCGAACAGCACCCCACGGTGAGGTTGTCTCCCCGTGTGTTCATTTCCTCGGGCACTGAAGGGCATTTGGCTCTGGTGAGTAGTGCTGCCGTGCGGGTAACTGGATTTTAAACTTCCTGTGTTACTTCGTTGTGCCCTGTTAGTGTCCGTGATTATCATTATTGTCATTCATCCTGGAAGTATGTGATATTTCCCTGTCTTCATCTCCTGTATCGTCACAGAGTGATCTTTGTAAAACACAAAAAGGGGCATGCCACCCTTCTGTTCAGAATCATGGCTCTTCCCTTTTCCCCTTCTTTCTTCCTCTTTTGGTTTTGTTTTACTTTCTCTCTTGCGATGACACTGACTTCCTTGCTCATCTTCCCGCCCTGGCCACAGCCCGGCAGACTCCTGGAGAACCAAACGACATACAAATATGGAAAAGAAAAGTCACTTGGAAGCCCGCTCTCCTGGGATAGTTGACTGCCCATCAGCATTTTAGAGACCATCTTTCTGTGTGTCTCTTTGTGGATAAATGCATATAAACTTATGGATGTCTCAAGGACTGGGATGGTATCATAGATGGATACCATTTATTGTGGATATTCCCAATCATGGCTCTTCCCTCCATTGGCACCCCACTTCATCCCCGTCTCCTCAACACCCAAACCCAGGTCTGCGACCTCGTGTGTCCTGGGCATGAGCCTCAGAGTAGAGAGCTTGGCTCTGAGTTCCAGTCATGTGATCCTGAAAACCATTAAGCTCTTAAGCCTCAGGTTTTCATCCTGTAAAACAGGGGTAATAATCATACCTATCTCAGATGATTGTGGGTGTCATTCACCAATCCATGTAAAGTGCCCAGAACAGAGCCCAGCACGTGCTTGTGTTCAGTGGCAGCTGTGTGTGCTTCTGCACTGTTCCTACCACCGCACGCACAGGAGTTGCCAGACATGGGGAGCAACACAGTACCGAAAAAGGGCTTTTGACTTCCAGAAACTTCTAGTTAGGGAGATAAAATAGAAAAAAATGGAGAAAATAAATATAGTTGACCCTTGAACAACATGGGGTTGAACTGCATGGGTCCGCTTCTTTGTGGATTTTTTTTCAATAAATCCCTGTACGGTTTTCCATCCATGGTTGGGAGTCAGTAGATGCAGAGGGTCGACTACATGCATTGTTTTATGCCATTTTATGTAGGGGACTTGAGCATCCTCAGATTTTGGTATCCACAGGGGGTCCTGGAACCAATCCCCCATGGATACCAAGGGACAGCTAAGCTTGGGGGGCATCAAAAGTTATACACAGATTTTCGATGGCTGAGTGGTCAGCACCCCTAATCCCCACGTTGTTCAGGGGTCAGCTGTAATTAGAGAAGACTGGATAGTGCGAGGCATGCCAGTTGCAGGTGAACGGACTAGGCCGGTTGCAGCAGAGTCTGCAGGCTGGGGTGCCAGCGGCACATTACGAGCAGCTGATGTGTGAGGTGGCTCTTCAAGGCCCGATAGGAATTAAAATGTCTAAGAGCCAAGGAGCACCCTTCATCATCAACATCATGGAGGTGTGAGGACGTCAGGCCTGAGGGCCTGGGACCTGGGCGCTTGTTCTCATGGGGGAGGTAGGAGAGGATATTGAGCAACAAGCTTCATCGTCAGACCCCTGCCGTCTCTCTATAGACGGCTGTGTCATTGCTGACCTGGGCTGGCCACTCACCCCTTGGCTGGTCTGTGAGCAGGTCCTTCCCCTCAGCAATGCTGCACAGCTTCTCCCTTATGCCAGGTGGAACCTTTTCTGAACAGAGGGCTACCACCACCAGGCCATTGTGAGACCAGAGGCCTTCGCACCCTGTCCTCACACTTGCCTTCGCACCCTGTCCTCACACTTCCCTTCCCCCCTGCTGGTCCCCCGCCAGCCTCGCATTTCCACGTCAGGACCCGCACGCTTTTCCTCTGGCTCACATCCTTGGCTGACCTCAGCCCCTAGCACTCCTGCACCCAAAGGGGAGGAGTGGGCGTCTCAGTTGAGATTCCTGCCATGCCCTCTGGGCTTCCCTCCTCCTGTCACTGACATAAGGGGTGGGTTGTGCGGCGTTGTGCAGACCCAGAGGAAGTCCCTTGGAATCCCACTCTCCTGGGGAGCAGAGCCACTCCCACAGGAAAACGGTCCTCCCTGTCTCTTTCTTCAGTTGTATTTACTCAGGTTGGAAGGCCGCCCTCCCCTCTCTGATGGGCTGCCTTTGCGTGTGCCCACACAATGCCTTTCTTTGTTCTTCAGGGCACTGTTCAGCCAGATGCTGGGCAGAGGCAGTACAGACCAAAGGTTCATCACATCCTCATTCTGGCAGGTTTAAATATAAGCACAGTGCTCACCATATCTCCAGTGCTATGAGTTTTCGTGTTTTTTTGGAAGACTAATTGTGAGCTCTGCTGAAAGGTTCGTGTGGGAAGGAACACTTTTCTCCCCCTTCAATTTAAACAGCAGCGCTAGTTGGCATGACAACCCGCGCTATTAAAAGTAAAGCAACGAGCATGGCTTCCGCTGCTTTTAGAATGAACCCAAGCTGCTAAGGAGGTTTGTTTTCTTGAGTTGGACTTATTAATGGCTCCATCTTGACAGAATGTTATGGGGTCTTTTTTGAAAGGTGTATGTGTCCCCTCTTTGTAGACATGGCAGCTTTAAAGACAGAAATGGTATTTTTATCCTCCCTGTTGAATTCCTATTTGTTTGTTTATGGGGAATCTCAACAACATTCCAGCTAGTGCTTGTACCAAAGGGACATTTACACATCCCTGCCCCAAACACTTATTTAATCAGGGAGATGATGGAAAACACTTGAACATCTAGCCAACTCTGCTTTACTCATTTATACTGGAGTTTGGTACTTCATGCAACCCCACTGTTCCTGTGGAAACTCAGCTTTGACCTAGGTGCCAAGGCACAAACGGAGCTGCACACTGCTGAGAAATCAAGGCAGAGTGTTTGGTTAATGGTAGGTGCTCAATTAAAAGCTGTTGAATAAACCAGGGCTTCCAAACCAATGCACATTTTCATCCCGTGTCAGACTCCGTTCCTGTTTTGGCTGAATGACACTGCATTGTATGTATACGCCCCATTTTGTTTATCCATTCACCTGCGGATGGACATGTGTTTCTGCCTTTGACCTGTTATTGTGAATAACGTGGCAATGAACGTTGGCCTACACATACTGGACTTCCTGTTTTCAGTTCTTTTGGGTGTGTACATAACTACGAGTGGAATTGCTGGGTGAGATGGTAATTCCATGCTTAACTTTTTGAAGAAGCGCCAAACCCTTTTCCATGGTGGCTACACCATTTTATATTCCCTGCAACAAAGGCCCAAGGGTTCCAATTTCTTCATATTGTCACCGACACTTGGCATTTTTTGTTTTTGTTTTTGCTATAATAGCCATCCTAGTAAGTGAGAAGTAGTATCTCATTGTAGGTTTGATTTGCATTTCCCTAATGACTAATGATGTTGAGCATCTTTTCATGTGCTTACTGGGCATTTGTGCATCTTATTTGGAGAAATGTATTCAAGTCCTTTGCACATTTTTAAATGGAGTTGATTGTGTTTTTGTTGTTAAGTTGCAGACATTCTTTATTTATTGTGGATGATAAACGCTTAACAGATATATGATTTTCAAATATTTTTCTCATTCTGTAGTTTGTTTTTTCATTTTCTTGGACAAGTTTTTAATTCTGATGAAGCGTATGTGGCATATCAGTTTTTTCTTTTGTTGCTCATGCTTTGGGTGTCATAGCTAAGAATCGACTGCCAAATCCAAGGTTATGAAGATTTACTCCAATGTATTTTTGTAAGAATTTTATGATTTTTGCTCTTATTTTAGGTTGTTGATCCATTTTGAGTCAATTTTTGTATATAGTTTCAGGTAGGGGTCCCAGTCCATTCTTTCTATTTAGGAATCCAGCTGTCCTAACAACAGTTGAGAGACTATTTCCCCATTGAATGGACTTGTTAAAAAATCAGTTGACCATAGATGTGTGGGTTTATTTCTGGGATCCCAGTTCTAGCTCATTGCTCTTTATGTTTATCCTTATGACAATACCATACTTTTATTTACCATAGCTTTGTCGTAAGCTTTGAAATTGGGACTTATGAGTCCTCCAACTTTGCTCTTTTTCAAAATTGTTTTGCCTATTCTGGGCCCCTAGCAAAAATCCACATGAAATTGAGGATTGACATTTACATTTCTGCAAAAAGGACTATTGCAGTTTTGATAGAGGTTGTGTTGAATCTGTAGATCACTTTGGATAGTATTGCCATCTTAGCAGTATCTCTTGTTTTGATAACAGATCTGAGTTTGAATTTCATTCTGCTACTTTACATGCCAAGTATGAACTTGAGCAGATTCCTTTATATTTTTAAACCTGTCCCCTTATGTGGAAAATACAAGTAGTAATAGGACCTACCTCCAAGGGTTATTGTGATGATTAAAGAGATAGCGTATGCAAAGTGCATGTTACTATTCTTATTGATGGTTGTTGATAATCTGCATTCTAATGTAGAAATCCCCTCTGTAATGACCCTGGCAGATGACCCTTGGCCCTTAGTAGGGTCTTTCATTGCATGGTGGAAAAACTCAGACTTGGAGTCAGGCATATGTGTGTTCAAAGCCTGACTTTCTCCTTTCCTAGCTGTGTGACTTTGGGGAAGATATTTAGCCCCTGTGGACTTCCACCTCAGAGATGGTTCTGAAGCTCAGCCAGAATTATAAAAGAGCCAGCACAGCTTCTGATATGTAATCCCTGGCTTTCCACTGTCCTTGGTTATTACAAACAATTGATAAGAAATCTGTCTCCTTGTAACTTTCATCTATTGTATCTCTTGGTAACAACAGGGCAGGTCAGTCCTGCCTCAGTGACATAAAGTGACCCATTCCTTTAGTCTAGGGGTTGACAAACTTTTCTGTAAAGGACCAGATACTAAATATTTTAGGCTTTGAAAACCTAGATGCAATTTCAAGGATATTGTGTGGTATAAGAAGAGAGGAAATAAATTTCCACAAGATTGTTATTGATTAAATTAAAATGTAGGAGTGCAGGGTTTTGTAACGCAGGCACATTAATGAGAAGAATGGGATTTTTGGGGGGATAATGTCTCATTCCATTTGAATTCAGAGTTAGCATTTCCCCTCATCAAATCGATGTCAGGTGTTCGTCTACAATGACTGTTAGCTTTTGACTCTGAAAACGAGCAGCAGGTAGGAGCTGTCCCTCAGGCCATAGTTTATCTGATAAAGCATCATCTCCAGGTTCTTGGCATTACACTGCACTCCTTACTGTGCTCTCTTGTTTGTCCTAGTGCCCCCTTAGAGGGTATTTGAAAGAATGAACCCTAACACGCAATCATTTACTCCTTCGCTGGAGCGTTCATTGAGTGCCCCTTTTGGACATGACACAGCTCTGGGCTGCTATGCTCTCTACGCCCTCCCTCAGTCCTGGCATGGGTGAAGCAGCAGCTGTGGTTGAAGGGTTAAAACGCAGTGCCCCAAGATAGGGGAGAGAGACCAAGAACAGGCACAGACCAAGAACAGGCACAGACCAAAAGGTGAGAGAGAAGGCAGAGGAATGAAATGTCCCTTTCTTGAATTGAGAGATTCATTTTGCAGGAATCACTTTGAACAGCTATCCGGCGAGCAGTAGATGGAGTATATACAAGTGGGACCCTGGAGACCCCTTGCGGACTCTGCAAACGTGATCACGTTGCTTCTGTAGTTGAACAGAGAGCATGCCAGAAGGTGGTGTCCAGCATCTGATTCCGTAATAAAGTCTGTGGCCTGTGAAAAATAATCCACTCTCTACTCCTTCCACTGTGGCCAGAGGCTATGATGTCTTTTAACTTAAGCATTTGCCAAAGCAATAAAGCTCTGAGACTCCTCTGCTTCGAGCGGTACTACTGTTTTAAAGCAAAAAGAACTGGGAGGGGCATGGATGTGGGGTTTGCTCCATTTTATTTTCAATTTCAGGGGAGAAAACCTGAGCAAGACTTGATGGACATCTTCTGTGTTTCCTCCAAACCTGGGTGCGGGGACTTTTATTTGTAGCTGAGAGACCCATAAGCATGCCTTTTAGAAGCTCTTCCTGGACCTAGACTCTTACAGAACAGATTTCTCAAATCCCACTTTAATTTGTACTTTTATTTTTAGTTAATTTAGAAATAAGGGCTCTGAGCTGAGCATCATGAGGCCTGGGCTCTAATTTCAGGTCTGCCACTGTGTGACCCTGGGCAAGTCCGGTCTCAGTTTCCTCCTCTGACAAATAAGATCTGGATTAGATCATCTCAAAGGTCTCAGCGTGCTCCCTAGTTATGTCTTTTGTAAGTCTTACATTATGGTCTAAACCTCATTGTGAAAAGTAAATACACAAAATATTATCCATACACCACATTAAATTAAAAAAAAAAGACATTGTTACACAGTGGCCAGGAACTACATTTATTAACTGACTCATTAAGTATGTGTCACCTGGGAAAGAAAATCTAATCACTGGAAGGACCTATGCTATGAGAACTCTTAGGATACAGCCAACCTATCCACAGGGCAAATAATGAAGACAGGTCACTATGTTATTTGTTCTGTTTTAATAACGATGAGTTTTAGACTTAAGCTCCAGACTAAATTTGAGGCTGAATCTGATTATTTTTTCCTGCACGCCCCCCCCCCCCATGGGTGTTTGGCTGCCGAATCTCACTCTGGAGTTCCAAGAATAGACTCTGGCACCCCTTGCCGTGGGGTGGTACAGCTGTCCTGCCAAGCACCCCGTGCATGCAACTGGGCCTCACGTACTAGGAAGGTAAACGCTAAGTCCCATTCCTGTGTCAGAGGCGCGTCCCACTCCCAGAGCCCCTTCAGAGATGAGCGAGTAATGAAAAGCCAGAAGACTGGAAAGGATAAGCTTTTGGTACCAAAGGAAATAGTGTTTTGCAAGTGATGTTTTTTACTACCCCTCAAAAGATTAGGGTTCTGTTTGGAGTCTGTTGTTACCTCACAGTTGTGGTATTCCATGAATGTCATCTGGGATGGAGAGAGGTGGCCATGGCACGGGGATTACAGCAAACGGGCCTGGCTTTCCTGGCAGTGATACCACTACTGCCTGATCCACCTTCTTTTCTGGTAAGGGAGGTGATTTGCAGATGTCACCTGCCATCTCATGTGGGTGACTCAGGGATCTACAGACCCAGACTGGACCCCACCGCCCTCTTCCCAGGCCCACATCGCCATCCCTCCACTGGATACCAGACGTGAGGAGGGGCCAGGACCTGTCTTTTCTCTCCCCTTCCCCTCCGAGGCTCCCCTCCACTCTCCCTGTGCTACCCACTGGCACCCCACCCCACATTCCCAAGGCTGCACTTTCTCCCCTTTATTTCCCCTTCAGGTCAAACCCCACACCCCGTAGGATCTGCTACTTCTTTGTTTCCTAACAGCAGCAGCACCTGTGACATGTTTATGGCCTTCGTTCTGTGCCAGACATTCTTCCCAGCATTTCACGTGCATTACTGCATGTAGCCCACAGCCACCCCGTGACCCGTAAGGAGTCTGGCCCCAGAGCCCGTGCCTGCTCCCTGTGACTGCTCCCAGCCCCGCGCCCTCTGCCTCCGGCCACCAGCCAGGCAGGGCCGTGCGGTAGAGGCAGCCTCTCAGATGCTCCCACCGCACACAGGACACCTGTGCCTTCTTCTAAGTCCATTCCTCCAGGGCTGCTTCTAGACGGGAACCGTCATGAAAGTGTGAATGCTCTTTAATTTTTTTATTTTATGGCATATATTCTGTTCCTAGTCTTCCTCTTCATTAAAACTGGAAATTTTCACTCTGTTACATACAGACATGATTAGGGCACTTAAAAGAGATAGTGAAAAGGAACTGGGGTGAGTGAACACCCCACCTGTGGGGCAGAGGTTATGGATAGCAGATGACCCCGGTGACAGCCCCGTTTCCTTTATTGGCTTCGAGGCATCTTTGGGAGACGGCCTCCTTTTGTGATTGAAGCATGTTGACCTGAGCTGCGGAGTGGGGGGGGTCATAGAGCCTGGGTGTTTACAGGAACACAGGGGAGGACATGTTGTATGTCAAGCAGTGTGCTCGGCCTTGAGATGTCCCAATGATCCAAATTCTTGTAAAGCAATAGTTCCTGGCTATATAGCCAGTGTTATCCAAAAGCTTGTTGTTATGGTCCGTCTGGGCTGCTATAACAAAATACCATGGACTGGGCAGCTTATAGACAACAGGCATTTATCTCTCACAGTTCTGGAGGCTGAAGTCCAGGATCATGGCTCCAGCATACTCGATGTCTGATGGGAGCCTACTGCTGGCTTGCAGGCTGCCAGCTCCTGCTGTGTGCTCACATGGTGGAAGGAGCAAAGGATCTCTCCTCTTTTATAGGGACACCAGCCACCCTATTTGTGAGGGCTCCACCCTCGTGACCTCATTACCCCCTCAAAGGCCCCAGCTCCTAACACCATCAAATGGGGGTTAAGAACTTGAGGGGGACACAAACATTGAATCCATGCCACTTGTTAAGGAAACAAATAAACATACGAGTATATTCTACTCTGGTTCTGTGAAGTTGTGCACTATGTTCAAAGGTCTCAAATTAAGTTAATCATTTCTGATATAATGTATTATAAATTTGAATTTTTCATATACTAAATTTGGTACAGTGATAGGTATTATGCAACATTCTTTCTAAATACTTGAAGAACATTAACTTTTAAAAAAAGAGTTTATAACTAACCTTTATTTAGCACTTATTAGCCTGTATCTGGGGTATTATTCTTATCACTTATGTGTATGAACTACTGTAGTCTTCTCAGTAACTTTGACATTAATCACTATTATATCTCCCATTTATAGTGAGGAGTCTAGTTATAGAGTGGTTAATTGGCTTGCCCAAATTCACACACTTAATTTGTAGTGGTGCCTGGATTCTCTCTAGCTACTATTCAGGTTGTGAATCCCCTATTATGGAAGGTTCTTAGGCAAAAATTACTTGTTAGGAGCTAGGAAGTAGAGGTTATAAGAGGCGCCTGAAAAATGTGATTGGGTGTACCTTCAGGGCCATGGCTGTAGGTAACAACCTGACTAGTTAACTCAAGCAGCAAAGGTTCTCCCTGAGATCCAGGATTGTGCTCCTGTCAGCTGGGGGCTGCCCTGGCTTCCGGTGCAGCACGTCCTCCCTGTGGGGCCTCTGCAGGAGGGCTTTGGTGGGGGGTTACGTTTGAAGCATCCAAGGCACGTGGATTTTGTAGGACTTGTTTGAGTGTGCGTAGACACGCGCTCACAGCTGTACCACTGGCCCTTCTCAGATGTCTGCATCTGCTCCTCTCTCCAAACCAGTGCTTAGAGAGGGCCATGAAGTTCGCCTTTGAGGAGTTCCACCTCTGGTACCAGTTTGCTCTGTCACTCATGGCTGCTGGAAAAGTAAGTCCTCCTTTGTGATGTGCAATTCTCTGTGTGAGCAGTCAGCGCCTCTGAATTCCAAGGGGCACTATAGTACCTACTAGAAGTCTGAACCAACTGTTTGAAACTGTCCTGTGGGGATTTATAACTAAGCAATAGAATTTTATTATTTGAGGGCTAACATGACACATCATTGGCAGAAAAACTGAAATATTTGCCTTTTTCTAGCCATTGTAACTTCGTCCTGTGAGGATGTGGCTCACACTAAGGCTAGTGCCTCGCACCCTTGCACCTACTCGGGCATATACACTTATTCCTGGAGAGCGCAGTCTTTTGCGGGACGTTGGCAAGCGCTGGAGTTGAGCCCGGGCTGTGACCCAGGGCCTCTCACTTAGAATCTCAGTTTCCTCTTCAGTCAAATGGAGTAATAACTGCACGTTCTGCATGGAATCGGTATCAGGTAAATGAGTGTTGCCCATAAGGCGCTGTACACACTCAATAAAGGCTGTAGCCGCTGTTGTCCTCGTTACTTTGGGCCAGCTAATGGACCTGCTGTTTAGCGAATGGTTAAGTCCGCGATCTCAGATAGATGATCTGGGCCGAGAGGAGACAGAAACGTAGAATGGTATGCTTTAAATGGGGTAGTCTGGTTTTTACATTAATGTAAGCCTCCCCTGTCTTTATTTCTTGTTTTTACAGTGGCTACATAAGTAGGGAAGAAAACTAGGGTGATTCCAGGGCGGCATTTCCTTGTTTTAACCACCGTATACCCCCTGTCCCTCAGGAGTCCCAACCTCTGGTTTATCGGCGTCCCCGGGGCCCCGTGTGGTTGGGCTCAAAGCCGGCAAACCTCATGAAGGGGGACCTTACCAAGAACCCCCCCTGGGAAGGCTTTCATGTGGGGTTCTGTCAAACATTCTGAGTTTCACAGAAATGATCTCCTTTTGCCAAGTCTGCCCGTGCCGTGAAGGTGCTGAGGGAATGCATCCGCCTGAAGCCAGACGACGCCACCATCCCGCTGCTGGCGGCGAAGCTGTGCATGGGCTCCCTGCACTGGGTGAGTCGGACTGCGCGTCTGCGCGTGCGCTGGGCTGCCGGCCCTTTTCCTGTCAGGGCGCTGAGAAGAGATGATTGGTCCTCCAGCCCCCGAAATAGGCTGCCGCGAACCCCGGACCCCCCGGCCTGAGGGCATCCGCGAGTTCCGGGGACTCCGGGTGTGTCTTTTTCATAGGAATGGGTTTCAACGGTGGACATGGGGGAGAATTGGAATCTCTTCTCAGAGACTTCCTGCTGTGTGACGGTGACATTGCCCCGAGCCGGGGTACGCCACTAAAGGGGGTCGCTCTCGGCAGGGTAACAGGGCCACCATCTACTTCTGCTCCTGTGTGAGCCCAACCTTCTTCATTCCTCTTCCTTCACGCACGCTTTCTCTTTGAATAGTCCTGTTCGAATTTAAATTTGGGGATAGCCTGATTGGTAACACTTTCAGGACCTCAAAAACATACCAGTCGAGGAGAAAATAGAAACCTCAGTTTATTAGATGGTCACATGGTGGTCGTAAATCCCATACAACGATGGAGTTTTAATATCTTTTAACTTCCTATCAAGACTTGTAGTAAGAGGAACTTGCCCCAAAGACTGGCCACTTGCTAAGGATTTTACCATTATGGTCCCAGCCGCTGCTTTTTCTTCTTCGCATTTATTCTCACCCAGCAGGACACACAGTAAGCCCTGTGAGACAGCCTTCTCCTTTTGTTACGTTGTCACTTGATGAAAATGTGGAAGAAGAAAGACCTTTAGAAAGAGCAGGCTGTCGCCGGAAACACGCAGCTGGGAAGGCGCCGTGTGGTCCTCACGGGCTCGGGCAGCGGGGTGCCACCGGGTCTGCCACCGGGTCTGCGTGGGCTCGGGCAGCGGGGCGCCGCGGTGGGCGGAGGGGTGGACCAAGCCCTTCGGCTTCGAAACTGCCACTTCCCAGCGGAGACAGTGCACACTCCCTCGGGTTAAGGCATTGCTCCTTACTGTACCACGCGTGTCTCCAAGGCCCAAAATAAACCCGACTCTTTTTTTTTTTTAAAGATGAGAGTAACAAATCTTTTCCGTATATATTTTTTACATTTTTATTATGAAAACTTCACACATCACAGACGTAAAGGCTGTAACGAACTCCTATGTACTGTCACCCAGCTTCAATACCATCAACATTTGCTGTATTTTGAAGGAACAAAACTTATTATTTTTGCCTCTAATGAATTGTGCAGAAGGTCTCATTGTGGGTGTAGTTCACATTTCCTCATTGGCATCTGCCGATGCGTGTGCTGTGCACTGTAAAATAAATTCATGGAGTTCTGACATTTTTAACCATTACTGGGAAAGAGAAACCAAGCCTAAATGGATTCATTATGTCATTAAAAAAAAAAAAAAGGGAAAGACCCAAACACCAAACATTTCAAGAATTTTATTATTTACATAGATATACAATTCAACTTCTGAGTACCTGGCACGACCTAATTACAGAACCAATCAGTAAGAAATAAACATGAAAAGAGTAAGAGCCCCACCAAGAATGCAGGTGACTTTGGAAGGACAAGTAAAATGCGGTAAGGAAGACTTTAAAGAACCAAGGGGAGTCAGGAAGCCTAAGGGCAGTTTAGGGGGACTCAGATGAAGAAAACAGAATCAGCGGAGCAGACTCGAGGACCTTGGAGTTATTTTCACAGTGACTCATCAGAAATCTGTTTTTGACAACAGATGCTCATGGGAACTCATGTCAGAAATTCTGCAGGTTTTTTTTTTTTTCATTTGTCTGGTTTTTCAGTTGGAAGAGGCTGAGAAGTTTGCCAAAACGGTCGTTGATGCGGGAGAGAAAACGTCAGAGTTCAAGGCCAAAGGCTACTTAGCTCTGGGGCTCACGTACAGTCTACAGGCCACTGACGGTGAGAGGAGCCCCACCCCCAGGACCTGGAGAGGTGCAGGGCTGGGCTGCCTGTCTACCCCGTGGGATTCCCACCTCCCTTTGTCTTTGGAGGGCATAGGAGCTGGGTCATTCTGGTGTGCCATCCCGTGGGGCCCCTCGCTGCTGCCCTCTTTGCTTGGACTGCTTGGAGACTGGGAGGGAAGAGACCAAAGCCCTCTTCCAGGTGCACTGGGCTGGTGGTACACAGGTGAACAGCTGGCAGGTACAGGGCACATGCGTGAGGTGCCAGGTGAGCCAGGGGCCTTGAGAGCCGATTCACACCACCCAAACTGTGCCCGCACCTGTCCCAACACTTGGCTGGTCTGTCCTCTAGTGAAAGGATGTTGGTCTAAGGCACAGGAATGTGGAACAGTTCAGGGCCAGCGTCCTCCAGGAAGCTTCCTTGGATGGGTCAGGACCTGCCCCCTCCCCCATGTGCACGTTTTAATTCACGGATGTGTACCCATGAAGTGCAGCAGCTCACCGAATACCTGTGTGGTGACAGTCTATGTTTTGGATGTACATTGAGTTTTGGTGGATGGGCTTCTGGCTAAAAAATGTATTGTGTACTTAACGAAGTTTTCAGTTATATGTTTGCAGAAAGTATAACTTGACAAATTATTTTTCTGAACTCTACTATTATTCCCTTGCATTTTTATTGTTAAATAAGAATACAAAAATTTCAAAAACAAATTTTAATGACTTAGCGTAAGGCTAATATCATTGTAATCACTACCGTAGGACATAGAATCTTGCCAGCCCCCAGGGAGGTCTTCATGTGCCCCTTGCTGCTCACAGGACCCCTTGAGAGAAAGTACTACCCTAACTTTAATAATACTCATTTTCTTTCTTTATAATTTTTGATATAGTTTTGTTTTTCAAAATTACCCTAAATCTTTCTTAAAAATTTTAAGACCTTGGAGAAGTTTTGCATATCAATTGATTTTTATTAATGGATTTTTTGGCAAATTTTTCATATGCACATGATATATTGGCAATACCTAGCACACTGTTTTTACTATAGTAGACTTTCAGTGAAGTGTACATTTAATGCCATATATTTATCCATATAGATTCTTAGTTTCGGCTCTACTCCTACTTAGCCCTATAGCTTTGGGAGAATTACTTGACCCTCTTGGTCCTCATCTTGCATTCATGACTCAGTTGGGCCACCTCTGTGGTTCCCTCTAGCTCAGCCACTGTTGTTCTGTTAGCTGTGGGTTACAGCCACATCTCAGTTCTCTGGGTAGCCTTGCCCTGTGCTCAGTGTGATACCCGGATGGGACCTGCCATATTGGATTTGTTAGATAAGGGCCTTCTCTGGTTCCAACCATAAACAAGTTCCTCCAGGACCTTTTCTCTTGCCACAATAAAATGTATCTTTTTAATTCCTATGACAGACTCGAAGGAATCCATTTCTCACTTGCTCTCGTATACAGGGGAGGCATTGGCTCACAGCAAGATGGCCTCACACTTTTGGGCTGATTTTCCAGTTTTAGCACTGGGTTTGCCTGGCCTATCCCCTTACGTTCATATCAAGGTATTAAAGGTCCTGGCCATTGCATAGTGTGAATTAAACTGGCCTTTATTGGCCTCAAGCTAGTGCCTTTGGCCTAGGATCATAGCCTCCCAGTTCCGGGAGGACCTCTGCAGGCGGTCTAGTGCAACATCCTTGGTGCCATCCCGGTAGAACTCATCTTCACCCAAGAGTCATGTGCCTACATGTGAGGGAACAGATGTGCTCCTCTCTGGAATTCCCAACTGGTCTTTTGAAGATGGCCCCCCTATGCCTCGGGGCACCAAGAGTGACTCTCCAGCTCACCCCCAACCCTGGCATCATTCCACAGTCCTGCCCCACGAGTGCACAGGCCTCGGGTTGGCCCAGGCTCTGTCTACTGTCTTCAGCAGTGCCTGGGGCAGAACTGGGCATGTTGGCACTCAGCATCTGTTGCTTTTAACCCAACTAAATGTATAGCTTTTTTGATGGGTTTTGTACTTGTTAAAAACTCCTGGACCTCCTTTGCCGCTCACTAATTGAACCCTTTCCTCAGCTGCTTTGCGAGGGGTGCAGGAGATCCTGCAGAGGAAGGCGCTTCTTGCATTTCAGAGGTGAGTGGGAGTTCATCTTTTCACTTGGCTGTACATAATGACACCAAAGTATGATAAGAATAAAAAGAAGAGATATTTATAAAGATTATGTAAACAGTCTTTTACCCCTGGGAGTTTTTCATCTTGAGCACTGAACATACAGTGTCAAAACTTGCTGCATCATTTGTTGCCATGTAAATCTGCATTTCTAACCTGTTCATCCATTTGGGCACATTTTATGTATTCCCAATAAAGCAAATTCAACTCTAGGAAGATGGATACTTTGTATGTCTAGGGAGATGATTCCTTTTATTAAAGACATTTGTCATCATCTAGAAAATGACCAGTTTGCTTTTTTTAAAAACCTGTCAAGCTTCAGATTTTTATGTTAATAAATGAAAAAGGCCAGATTTTAGGATAGTCTCTGAAATAGTATGTTAAGACAGGCCAGCAAGTCCTAGCCCTGACCGCCCACCCCTGCCATGTTCCATAATGTCTTGTGCTCGTCTCCCTCATACCTTTGGTGGAATTTGGAGAACACTTTAAAATGAGAAAATGCCTGGGTGTCACAGTGTTCTTCCAATCCCTCGTTTGACCTCATCCTCAGTCCCACACTAATCAGGTAGGCAGGACAAGTAGCATGTTTACCGCAGGTAAGGGGCCGAGATGCAGGAATGAAAAGAATGACCAGAGTCACACAGCTACTGAAGTCAAGATAGAGTCAAGGTCTCCTGACTTGAACCCAACTTTTCTGGTACTGACTATACTGCCCCCATTTTATTTTTATCGCAGGTTTAATAAATCAGTAAAATGAATTGTTGCTTAAAAATATAGTCCCACGATGCCAAATCTATAATTGCTGTTGATCCTTTCACTTTAAATAATCTAATTTACATTGATTTCTTGGAAATGTATTAGAAATTTAGTTACTTACACCAAAATTTTATGAGGGCCTCTCATACTTCACCTGTGTTGGATTTCTTTCCTTCGAACTGGGGTGCCTACAGATTTGTCACAGTGTATGTGTTCCCTCTTTCATGAAGTCAGAGTCACTTGGTTTCAGTTAGTCCGAAACTCTTCCATCTCATTGCTTTCTGCTTCCGAGCAGACTTGCCTGACCAGTCCCAGACTGGTTAGTGACAAAAGTTACCAATTGACGTTTGCAAATGGATCTCCTATCTTGGTGCTAAGTAAGCTTTTGTTGATGTTATTCATCAGCGAGTATGGAAAAAATCATTTCCATGTGAAAGGATTTGGAGTTTTATATTCTCCAGTCCTACTTCGTGAAACCCACACATGGATTCCTGAGAAAGTGGTCATTACCTCGGTTTTACTTTTCTTAAATCAGCACATCTTACTGGCTCTCCATAACCAGCCATAGGGTGGTCTGGCTCTCACTGCCAGAATTTGTAACTTCGTGTTACATAACAGCCGTTCCATTGGCTTGAATTCCTTTTTGTTCTTTTACTAAGGTTTTAATTCAAAGAAATTTTTTAAAATATTAGTTTATGTGGGAATAAAGAGTAATAAAATCCTACTAGCCTATGTGATTTATTGCGGAAGGCTAGCCAAAATTAGTATTTGTGTGAAATAGAAATACTTTTCAAAAAAGTAAATTATTTTGTTTCAAGTACACATTAATTAGCACTGTTCTAGTGCATTGTAGGTGTAACAATCAATAAGGGAAAGATTTTAAGTAAATAAGAATGATTTGTATTGCTTCTTAAATGTAAGTGGATCTTTAAAAACTACATGGATGAGAAGTACTTTTTTTACTATTTATTTTAAATCTTTTCCTCTCAATTCTATTTATACTATTGTTTGGCAATTTTTTGTTTAAAAAGAAAATAGTATAACTCAAAAAGGGGTTGGGTCACAGATAAAGCACATAAAAATTAACCTTCATTATACCTAGAGTCAGAATTCAGAAAGATTTGCTCTCTGATGAATTCAGAAAGGTGAGTTTTAAAGGCACCCCAGTTGCATTACTGCATCTTAATACTGAGAGCCACGGCTGTTCGTACATTCATAAGCCAGCCAAACAGTTGAATCAATTCATTTGCTCCCTACAAAGTGAAGTGAAGGAAAGCAGTGGTGTTTGCAAAGCTTCCTGAGGATGCTGAGCTGACCTGAGTGGCCACCTCTGTGGGCTGTCACATGCTACAAAGAAGAGCAAGCCGTTGAGAGCACGGTTCAGGGACTTGCTCCCCAGCATGCAGAACTCTAGGCTGCTCCTTGAGGAAGAGGTGGCATGGTGCTGTTTGTGCTTGTCACTGAGTGTGATAATACAATCTCACGTTATTGTAGTTTAAGTTTAAGTTTGAGTGTGGTGTGATTTGTGTGTGTAGAGTGACCAGCCATCCCAGTTGGTCAGGAACTGAGCAGTTTCCCAGAACATAGAACTTTCAGTGCTAAACCCAGGAACATCCTGGGCAAACCCAGACAAGTTAGTCATCCTCTGTGTGTAACTAATGGGAGGTTCCTGAGTGATCGATTCAACCAGGTCTGTACATTTTTTTTCTTAGCTTGATACCTAGTCACACGTCCACTGTAATCGGGACTGATTGGGACCTCAAGGAGATTGAAGAGAGGGGGTGATGTGGTGGAGAGACCAGGCCTCAGAATTCCATTTCTAGCTCTATCTCTTTTGCTGGATGTTCTTGGATAAGACGCTGAATAGTAGATACTCCAGAAATTGTAGTCACTATTGCTACAAAGTACATGCCTTACGGACCAGGCTCTTCCCTATATTGTTGGCTCAGCTCTAGAGGATGTTGGAACCAGTCTAGAACACTGGGGTGGACCTCAAGGTATCCTGTCTAGCCCAATGGTCTCAGTGACCCATGCTCTCCAGTAGCAGCCTGGCATGCCTCTCAGGGCACTGCTCCCACTTCATGGTCATGATCACTTTGGGGCCCTCCTCTGGAAAGGTACTTTGTGTGATTCATCTGCACGCTCCCCTGAGGCTGGCACAGGCCTGACATCACAGTAGGTACTGAATAATGTGGGAGGATGGATGGATGCATAGATGGATAGATGGTGAGCCAGCAGTCTAATAACTCTTTCTTTCTTTATGGATGAGAAATTGGATTCATGGATGTAGAGGTTCTCTGACAAGGGATGCGCTTTGTGAGCATCCCTGTGGTGACAGTTTTGGGTCTCTGGGTTTTTCTTAGCAGCTCCCCCAGGTGCCCACTTTGTGGGAATGGGGCCTATGGGGCTGCTTTAGAGTCACATGCAGAGTTCAGGAGGCTTACAGATTACAAGAACACCAATGCCTCTCCTCTCACCTGAATCGATTGATGGTATCTGTCGAGCAGGGCAGCTGTGGGCACACTACAGTGGTTCTGTCACTGAAAATGTAGCTGCTGAAGTTCTGCATGACTGAAGCCAGCTTTCTCGGGTCTCATGAGATCAGTACCAGGCACTTTCTCTTATTTTGTTGGGCCCTCTTATATTCTTTCTTCCTTCTTAGGTTGAAGTAGTCAGTGGAGCTCATTAGCCCAATTACCAAAATAAGGTTTTTTAGAAATATGTATGTGTAAGTGTGCCTCATAAAAAATTTGGGACATGGATATCAATTATCAGCCCAATTGACAATTCTTCAGATGTTGCCCTACTGCAGCCCAGAGATGCCAAGACTTCTAGCACTTCTGGATTGTTTTATTTCACAGCACTGTGGCTAACAGTTAATGACTATTTGATGAGGCCAGGGTGGTCCAAACTAGCCTTACACTCATCACTCTGAATTCACCAGACCGTTAGCAGCTCTTCACTTGGTTGGTGTTGGGTAGGGGCAACTATGTCTGCTTGAACTTCATCTGTGAAAACTCTATAAATTGGGCTGAGAAAATTATAGCTCTGAGGAATTATTTTTAAGGGTTGTAGGAACCTGACTTTATGAATTATGAAGATGAGATAAAATAAAGAATGCTAAATAATTCAAAGTCTTTTTCATAATAAATTTTGTATTCATTTTCCCTAAATAATTGGGAGAGACAGAAACCATGACATCCCAATCTCACTCCTTATGAACAACAAAGAAGCAAGTTCTTTGATGACAAAGTCATGGAAAACCAATACTTAACGAAATAATATAAACTGGAGCACACTGGTAGAAACAAGTATGTTTAAAGGGGCTGTGCAGGCAGCTAGCCTCTCACACTAAGGGGGAAAGGATCTGAGGGCTATGAATTGGGACCAGTTACTGAGATGGGAGTGTAGGTGCTCTGCTGTTAAGAATCAGAAAAAGATGGAGATGCCCCCCACCCCTGGTGCCATCCTTGAGCCACCACATGTGCCCAACAGTGTCCTGGGTTGTGGGACTTCAATTTCTGGATGGCAAACACCGGAAGACTTTTTAGTCCTCCGCCCCTACCTCGACAGCAGGTGGAGAGTCTCCTTAATACTGTAAAAAAGCCTTTCTTGGTGTGTTTGCCACTGTTGAATCCATAATGATTTGGCTTCCTTTTTCATCCTGCATTTGTTTTCTGCTGGTAGAAGATCCTCGTTTAATCACAGAATGTTGACAGAACAGCAGGTTTGTTTACTCTCTGGGTCCCACCGTTTGTCATTAGTCTGCTCCACAGTGCCTTTCAAAGGAAGTGAAACTTGGTTCGTCTCTTCCCTGCAGGCTGTTAAACACAGAATAATGTCTCATATACAGTCATATTTTGAGTTGCTCATGGTGAAGTACAATTGACTTCCATGCAAAAGCAGGAATGACCACATTTGTAGTCAGTTAGGAGGCCAAGACAGCCTTTTCCCGTCTAGGGGCAAAGGCCAGTTCATAAAACTAAACCTAGTATGTGGCCACAGAGTTGTTTTTTTTTTTTAATTCATTTTTATTGTTAGACTTATTGGGGACCACAGAGTCTTACATGTCAGAGTTACATGGACTAAATTATGAATTAGTAAGCTGCATGGAACTTAGTAGAAGCTTCAAAAGCCCGAGTATCCGTCTTTTCTCCCTGTGGTTCATCAAAAACCAAAACCTCATTTTACAAGCAAAGCTGGGTCTTGATTTTCATGTGGTTTCTCTGAAATCCAGAAATGTGGATGAAGTAGTGGTAAGGCCAAGCCAAAACTTGACCAAAGCTGCTGTCGCCTCGCCAGGTGGCCCCAGCATGACACGTGGGCCCCTTCCGGGCAGGGTGCTGGGGAGGTCAGAGCTCAGGGCCTGCAGAGTCTTCCCCTCTGGGCTCCTCCTCAAAGCCAAGGGTCCCTGGCCACCACTTTGGGGGCTAGACCATCAGGGACAGGCTCCCGTGTCTCACCTCTATCCAGTGAAGAGGCAAATGAGTTGCATTTTGTGAGTGGACAAAGGCAACGACTCTGAATGAAACACTGGATAGTTAAATATGTGACCTTGGTATAAAAATGCAAGTTTGCACACTTGTTTGATCAAGAAAGTGAAAATGGCCTCTTCCCGTACTAACAGCCACCAATGCCTTTCAGGGCGCACAGCCTGTCACCTACTGATCACCAAGCCGCTTTCTACCTGGCTCTGCAGCTCGCCATCTCCAGACAGGTCAGTGTCTCCCGTGTTCCCTGCACTTGGCGCATCTGCCACCTGGACACACCCCTTCGGCGCCTCCGTTTGAGCTCATAGCTGGTCCTCCATTCGCCCAGGGCCAACCTGGAGCCAGGGGCCCCTCCTGGGGGACACAGGCTCCTCACAGCGAAGACCCTGCGGCTGGGTCAGTTGAACCATGAGCTGTGAAGGCGCCGGCGTGCCAGGCTCTGCTTTTGGGGGTGCAGTCCACAGATCTGGAGGGCCCAGTATGGGGTCGGATAGCAGTGGCTGCAGCACAGGGCACGTGCCCCAAAGCAGGAGTCATCGAAGAGCCGTGTCCCTTGCCAAACAGAGCCCAGTGCTCAGCTCTTGGCGTGGTGGGGATTTAGTCCCCGGTGGGACCTTGTTGCCATGAGGGAAGCAGTGATTAACAGGAAGATGCCCACAGGCATCGCCAAAGACACTTTCCTTTAAAAGACGTAGAAGAGTCAACAATGACACATGGTGGCTCCTATGAAATAGGAGATTCAGCAGTCTTCTCGCAGGAAGCGCAAGCTCTGCTGGCCTTCACCTTCCCAACAGTAGCTTCCTGAAGCTGCCTTTGCCATTCCTACCCCTCCCATCCCCTCCCAGCTGTTCTGGAAGCTCTGGCCACATGCCCGCCTGCCTGCCCACCAGGTGCACGACACTGGTGGTCACCCCAGCACATTCCTGAGTACTGACAGGAGGGTGAATCAAAGGTCAGTTCCCCAGACATGCCACCCCTGGCAGGCCTGGCCTGTAGGCATGCGCTGACTCCTAGAGGCCTGGAATAGTATTGAGAAGTGGCTCCCACTGGCACCCCAGGCACTTCAGAAATGAGAACAACACCTCTGCACAGGTCCTCTCAGCCAGCACAGGGTGGCTCACAGCTGAACTGGGCGCGAGCTGCCCCCGCAGCAGCGGTGGGCAGTGGCAGCCCCCTGGCCTCTCCTCCGGGAGCCTCCTGCCTGCAGCAGCCCGTACCTCTGTGTTGTTCTCACTACACGGGAGCTTCCGCGAGGGCAGGAAGCCATGTCTGTCAGTGTCACTGCCTCCCAGGTGGCCAGCAATTGTTGATTGAAGGAACCAGCCTCGAAGTCCTTCAGGTCCACTGTTCATTTTGAACCCTGTATCAATTTGTCCTTGATTGCTCTGGTCACCCCTGCAATTGATACCATACGTATACCCTGTCTTTCGACTCTCCCCACAATAACAGACTTCCAGAGTGTGGTCCACACAGTCAGTTATCAGCCTAAGGAATGAATAAGAAGGAGGCTTGGGGGTGTGAGCAGCCTTTGCGGGCATGCAGCATGACAACACCAGACCTCTGTGGCAGTATTCCCCTGCTGACCAGACAGGAGGCTGTGGCCCTCTTATCTTTAGAGCCACTGCCATTTGACTAGGAGGAGAGGATGGGGCAGGAATCAGAAGATCTGGGGCCACTCTCATCTCAGTCATTCAGTAGCTGAGTAACCTTGGTCAAGTCATTTCACCTCCTCTGGACTCACCTCTCCCTATAAATGAAGGGTTGGGCCAGATGATCTCCTTCCAGCTGTGATAGCTATGATTCTATGGTTCAAAGCACAAAGCCTCTAGAGCCAGCATTTACAGCTTAAATCCATCCCAAACAGAATTTCAGAGAGGAAAGCTAATGGACTTGGGAAAGACAGAAGCCATGGCTTCCTCCTAAGGCATGAGGTTATTGAGGGTTTGGGAAGGGGCAGGGAGCTGAGAGGAGGCCCAGCGAGGGGACTGGAGTGGACGCGGGATGGAAGGAGTCTGGGGGCAGGTACATAAGAAGCTTCAATCTCGAGCTCTATTTAAAAATCCAGGTTCAGGTTTGGATTTTCCCCAGTTACTGCTAAACTGGCACAGAATCTAGGGTGCTCAGTATTCATTATGTATGCGTTTCATCAGCCACTGTGCTTGGGCGATTTTGAAGAAAGTCTTGAACAGCTGTTACATTTAAAGGTGTCTAGTCCTACTGGAATGCGGATACATCTGCTTTGTGTGTGACATTGCAGTTTGTTTCTGGGATCGAGTGATTTGGGGTTGTAGTTTGGGGAGGTGTGGGCGTTTTGTTTGTTTGTATATTTCCTTGATGTCTAATGGAGATCCAAGACAAAGGGACTTGAAAAGAATCACAGGCGTCTGATGATTTGGAAAACCCTGTTAAAGGTTTTGTGACTTATTAAGCACTTAAATTTCAGTGATACTCGATAAAATGAGAACAGTTTAGCTCAGGCAATTTCATTCCACTAACATCTCTAGCTATTTGTATGTGTCTCCATTTAGAGTGAACGTATCTTAGGAGTAATCAAAAGTAGATTAGTTCTGTGGAAATAGAGAAAGTGTTTACTTAGGGAGAAGCAAAAGATTTGGTATTGGCAGTTACACAGAGAATCAGGATCTCTGGAGTCACTTCATCTATGAGACCATTGCTTGGTGAGAACATATGTTTTCATGTTTGTGGTTAATATCTTGGGGCTTTCATAAAGACTTGACTTCAAATCTGAATGGGATACAAGGTGAAAAAACTCTTCATATTCACCGAGTATCTGATCTTGAAATGGTGGCTTCGTGTGTGTGTGTGTGTGTGTGTTTAAAAATTCTTTTTGGTTTTGTTTTAAACCAGATACCAGAGGCTCTGGGGTATGTCCGCCAGGCTCTTCAGCTTCAAGGTGATGATGTCAACTCTCTCCACCTCCTCGCCCTCTTACTGTCAGCACAGAAGCATTACCATGATGCCCTGAACATCATTGACATGGCCCTGAGCGAGTACCCAGAAAATTTTATGTGAGTGATCCTAGGCTTTTGTTTTCCCATACTCAAGTTATTAAATTTACTTCTTCCCAACTTCCTTCTCTCTAATCTGTCTAAAGTCCTTTGTGGACATCCTGAGCAGAAATAGTACAGCTTTCTCTTTACTTTTGTTTTTTCACGATATTTAGAAACAGATACACAGTTGACCCTTGAATAGCATGCACAGTTGAAAATCACATATAACCTTTGACTCCCCAAAAGCTTAAATACTAATAGCCTACTGTTAACTGGAAGGCTTACTGATAACATAAATTGTTGATTAACACATATTTTGTGTGATACACACACACACACACACACACACACACAAACACAAGGTTGGACAGTTAATTTCGCGAACTCATCCTAGAAGAAATGCTGCATACCTCACTGCTGAGTATCACTACAGTCACCTTCGAAGCACTGCCCTTGGGAAGCTATGCACCAATGCCAGCACCTAGCCCACGCTTCAAAGCAGTTTTGGAACTCTTTTTCTGGAATGGCCATCAGAGGTGTCGTCATCACTGAAATCTTTGTAAGGACACCTTACCAAGTTGAGGTTATGACACTGGCATTGGTGCATAGCTTCCCAGGGGCAGTATTTTGAAGGTGTACTCCCCCTGCTACGTACTTCACTACATATTCAGCAGTGAGGTACGTAGCACTTTTTCTACAATGAGTCATGAAATTAATTGTCTGACCTCGTGTGCGTGTGTGTGTGTGTGTGTGTGTTATATACTGTATTCTTACAATAAAGTAAGCCACAGGAAAAATATAGTATTAAGAAAATCATAAGGAAGAAAAAATATGTTTACAGTATTTATTGAAAAGCATCAGCATGTAAGTGGGCCCACACACTTCAAATCCAAGTTGTTCAAGGGCCAACTGTAGTCTATTAGGTCATCCTTATTAAGTTAACATACTTTATCCGTTTTTTCCATTGTGTACCCTTGGGGCACACAAGATGATTTTAGATGGATGTGGATGACCATTTCTGTTTTAATGGTTTTATATTTTTAAATGTCCATTAGAAAAAACAATCGCATATCAAAGTGTGATTTCATGGAAATTATTGCTCAGAGGGAGACTAAGAATTTCTTAAATGAGTGCTTTAAGTCAATTTAAAGAAATACATTAAGTTACTATTAACATAGACATGCGTATACCTGAATGTGGCAGAAGTACGTTGAACAAATACTTGGGAAACCTCTTTGAAGCCTGCTTGTCCTTCCTTACCAGGGCTTCCACCAGCTTCAGGTGATTCTTATCTTTTAGGCAGTTTTCATCAGGATTCCTGACCTTTTTTGTACATAACCTAAGAATTGTCATTAGAAACTGCCACATGCTGTGCTTGAATTGTCTATTTACCTTCACATCTTTCCTCCACACCCCTGAGTCCAGGACTGTTGGTTAGGCTTTACCGGCAAAGACATTGTCTTTGGGTCTACTGGGTTCCAGTGTTGTCCTCAGTGGGGTAGCTTAGTAACCAGTACACAGTGACCAGAAACTGTAAACAGCCGTGCACGCTGGCAGGTTCTAATTGTCTAAGTGGCAGGTCAGCATGGAGTGGGGGCAGCTGGGGACCGAGGTTAGAGGGAAGGGAGGTAGCTGGCGGCCCAGGCTGGCTGTCTTCACCTTCAGAAGTAAGTGCAGTCGCAGGTTTTAAGTGGATCAGCTTTGGCTTGCTTTCTCTGCCTCATCACCTCACTGTGTTTTGAATCAGTGCGTTTCAGCAGCTCTTCTTGGAAAATTGGTTCACACATTTCCATTACAAACATTTCTTTGTCTTCAAGTGAAAAGAGCACTTCTCTTCTCCCCAAGGAGAAGATTCTCATTATAACCCAGGAAAGCTCTGACTAGAGATTTCTTTCGTAGGTTCATCCACTTGTGCAGAGTGAATTAAAGAGCTTTGCAGTGTCGCACTTCTCGAAGAGCTCAGCCAGGCTCTTTTGCATACCAAGTACCTTCCTAGATTTCCTCCGAAGCTGGATAGCCCAAGGGGCCCTAAAGTGGTTAAAACGCGTAAAAAAATCTTCGGTCCTTGACCTGTCAGTAAAGTACAACCCAAGGCAATTGAACTCAGTTTCTCTCATCAATATTTATAAAGGGGCTTCCCTGCCTCCCACCCCACAACACCTTCATTTGTTAGTGTTTGGACTCCAGCTTGTAGCTCCTGCACAGACAGCCTAGGGTGTCCTCTGAGCATGGGCTTATTAAACTAATAGCCATACCACAGTAAGCAGTAAGCAGTGGTGGCTAATATGGTAATGCCTCCGAGTGACAGCAGCTGACAGCCTTTTCAAGTAGTAGAAACAAGGAACAGCAGTGGAGATATTTGAGGAATGCAAGCCTGTTATTTTAATGTTAAGCCTGAAGCTCAAAAAAGCAAAGCATATGGCAGCAGGTCTGAGAGCAGGCGATGACTTGTTTGCTTTTTAAATATTTGTATTTCTTCCTTTGTGATGAGAAACTTCTTCCCAGGAACACTTTATTAAAAGTTGGGCCAGATGTAGTCAGCGGATCCCATGGTTTCTTCCCAACCTGGGTAAAACATTGCAACACCAACCTAAGCAAGATTATGTGGACACCCGTTGTGTCGTATGGTCTGTTTGCTTGTGACGGGCTCCTCTCCAGCAGAACTGTAGACTTCTGGAAGCCTGGCAATGCCGGTGTCCTTCCCCCAAGCCCCACCAGACCCACTGCAGACTGAGTACACAGTTGATGTTCAGTCAGTGCCTGCTAGATGGAGGTGAACCCCTTCCCACCGTTCAGCTGTCGAAGAAACTGTTGAACCGAGAATTGATTTAACGAGCCTCTTAGCCAGGTGCAGAGCATAACAGAACTTTTTGGTCCTTGTTAAGCTTATTCAAGGTACTTAAACACCAACTTTTACCATTTCATGGTGATAGTAATGGTGGGTAACACTGGAGAGACCAGCTGCTCCTCCAAGGGCACTCAGCTGTCTCAGCCAGTGCATTTCAGGCACCTGTACAAGCTTATCACTCAGTAATTCACAGGAGTTCTTATTACCACTACAACAGTGTTTCAAATGCAATATTTTAGAAAGATTGAGTAGAAGGAGAAGATTTATTAAATATATTGAAAAGAATAATACAAGAACATGTATACCCACTTCTTTGTTTAAGAAGAACATTAATACTGAATTTTCTGGGTACCCTCTCAGTCCTGTTGCATTACCTCCTGCCTCACAGGTTATCTATCCCCCATCCTAAATTCTATTTTGAGCATTATCTATTTTTTACTAGATTTATTGTGTGCCATGTGTGTTTTTACTCCTAAATAATAAAAATTTTATTTTTGCATGCTTTAAAATTTCTTTAAAAATGGAATCACTGAATATATGAGGTCAGTCCACAAAAAATTCATTCATAAATACCTCTATTTTTCATATGACATGGCTGGATACTTTCTGAACAGCCCTCGTATATTTATACTACTTGCTTTCATTGCTTAACATTATGTTCCTGAGGTTCATCTTTATTGCACACAGCAGCAATTTTTTCATTATATTGATGAATAGTATTTTATTATATAAATATACCAAGATTTATTGTTCTAGTTTACTGTAAGTGGATATGTAGGTTGCTTTTGGTTTTCAGCTATTATGAGCAATGCTGCTGTAAACTTGCCTGCACAGTTCCCCTGCTGCACATGTGCAAGCATTCCGGAGAGTGAAATTGTTGGGTCACAGGATGTGTGTTATCCTCAATTTTACCAAATAATTCCAAACTGTTTTTCAGAGTGGTTGTGCCAATTGACACAGTGCCTGGGAGCCTGTGTGGCTCCATATACCAACATGTGGTATTGTCACTTATTTTTGCCAATGTGGCCACCAGTTAGTGTTGTCACGCTGTGAGTTTAAGTTGCATGTCCTTCATTATTAATGAGGTTGAACACTTTTTTGTTTGTGTATTGGTCATTTAGTGTCTATCTTTTGTAAAGCTCATGTAGCAATCTTTCATCTTTTCTAACTAGGTCATCTTTTTCATACTACAGAATTATCAGTTCTCTTTATATATTATGGTTGCAAGTGCTTTTTGTTGGTCATATGTATTGCAAAAATCTTCTCCCAATCTGTGCCTTGCCTTTCCTTTCTCTTAATGATGTCTTTTGATGAACAGAAGCTCCTAATTTTAAAGTAGTTAAATTTATCGATCGTATTCAGGGATAATATAATACTACTGTGTCTAGTTTAAGAAAGCTTTCCCTTCTCCAGGATCATGAAGACAGTCTCCTAAGTCATCGTCTTAAAGCTCTCTCTTGTTATCATCACACTTAAAGCTAGGAGTCCATCTGGAATTGATTGTTTTATGTATGTGTGGTGTGAGGGAGCCAATGTAATTTTTTCCCATATGGATATCCAGTTGTCCCAGTATCGTGTATTGAAAAGATTCCTTTCCCTGTTGCTCCATAGTGTCACTTTTGTCCTAAATCAAATGTCCATATGTGCAAGGGCTGTTGCTAAGCTTTCTACCTGGGTCTCTTGGTGAATTTGCCCGTTTCTGTTTGATTCCCATTCTTTATTTATTCTTACAACGTTTTTATATGAGAGGTAGTTCCATCCTTGCATCTTGTTATTCTCAGGCCTTTGAAGTTTCATATAAATTTTCAGATCAGCTTGTCAAGTTCACAAAAAAAAAAACAAAAACAAAAAAAAAACGCTGTTGAGATTTTGATTGGAATTACATTTAATGAAATAGCTCACTTTGGGGAGAATTATATATTTATGATAGTGGGTTTTTTAATCCATGGTGTGTATCTAATTATTTAGGACTTTAAAAATACTTTTTAAGTGACGTTTTATAATTTATTTCATAAAGATTTTGCCCATTTTTTTCTAGATTTATTCTTGAAAAATTTTCATGCTTTTCTATTTAAAATTCTTAAGAGGTAAAGGAAATTTCCTTCTTCTGGGTTTGCTAAGAGGTTTATTTTATTATTGCTCAGGAATTGAAATTAAATTTTATCAGATGCTTTTTTTCTGTGCTTACTGAGATGGTTACATGATTTTACTCCCTTAAACTGTGAATAGTATGTTAATTGTTACTTTGAAATGATAAGTTAACTTTTCAGTCTTGGCATAAGCCCAACCTGATCATGGTATATTAGCTTTTTTATGGAATCAGTTTACTAATTTTTAAAAGAACATTTGCATCTATATTCATGTGCAAAATAGTTTGTAATTTTCCTTTCTCGTTATATCCTTGTTGAGTTACGGCATCAAGGTTAGGCCAGCCTCATAAAATGGGCTGAAGTAGTTCTTCTTTGTATGTTTTGGAATCATTGTGTGAGACTGGAATTATTTGTTCCTGGAATAATAAGTTTTGGTAGAATTCATTTGTCAAACCATCTGGGGCTGGTCTTTTGTTCCATGGAAAGACTTCTGATGCTTTTTAAAAATGATTATGGGATATTCAGGGTTTCTACTTCTTATTTTATTAAGGGGTGTGTGTGTGTGTGTGTGTGTGTCTGTGTGTGTCTGTGTCTTAAGGCTTTGTCATTTCATCTAAATTTTAAGTTTCATTGGCATAAAGTTATTCATAATGTTTTTAAATTATTTTTTAATCATCATACAGCATCTGTGGTTGTCTTTTATTTCTATTAATAATACTGTTTAATGTACCTTCTTTTTTTTTCTTGAACAGCCTTGCCAGAAATTTATTACATTAATCTTTTCAAAGAACCAGTAGCTTTTTTATCATCTCAACTATATGTTTACTTTTTCTTTTATGAATTTCTGTTCTTTTTTATTATTTATTTTCTTTTGAGTTTGTCCTGTTTTATTTGGTTGTTATTAACCTTTTAAGTTGGATGTTTAGTTCATTAATTATTTTGACTTTCTTAGTTTCTGACATAGCATTTAAGACTAGAAATTTCCCAAGTACCACAATAGTTGTAAACCACAGGTTTTAATATGTGAAATTTTTGTTACTGTTTAGTTTTAAATATTTTTAAATTTCCATTATATTTTTATTCATAAGTTATTTTAGAACTGTGTTTCATAATTGTCAAATATGAGCTTTTTTGCTGATCTTTTTTTCATGGGCTTTTAACATCATTGAACTGTGTTCAGAGACTATAACCTATATAAATTTCATATTTGTTGAGACTTGTTTTATGGTTCAGCACGTGGTTACTTCTTATAAATATTTTGTGAGTGCTTGAAAAGAATGTTTGCTGGAATTAGGGGTAAGTTTTTATATATATTGTTAGGTTAAGCTATTAACTGTGCTAGTCGTATTCTTCAGTTATTGAGCAGAGATGTTGAAATCCAGCACTGGAATGGTAGGTTGTCCTGTTTCACCACACAGCAGTTTTTGCTTTATGTATTTTAAAGCTGCATTTTTTGGTACATACATTTAGAATTGCTATGTCTTCCCGGTGAATTCAGCCCTTCATCATTACGTAAGAAGGTGTGTAATTCGTTTTGCCTCAGAGTCTATTTTGTATGACATCCACACACATCCACATACATTTATCCACATACACGTGTGCGTGTACATATTGACGCACATACGTGTGTGTGTGTGTTTGGAATATCTTTTTCCATTCTCTTTTTATATTCTTTTATTTTAGATGTGCTCTTGTGCTCATTATATACAGATGATTTTTTTTTTTTTAAAGTCAGGCCAACAGTCTTATCTGGAGTACACATATTCAGTTCATTTCCATGTATTGTAAATGCTGATATACTGGGTGGCCCCAAAGTAGACATACAGTATAGTTTATTTGCATTTTATTACATTGGTTATTACATTTACGTTTGTTTAACACTGCTTAATCTTATAAGTGCTCAAAATGTCTCCCATCAACGCTGCAACATTCCTCGAACCTGTTACACACAGTATGACACAAATTCCAGTAGGTGGTGATGAATTTCATGGATTGAACTGTACACCTACTTTTGGGCTACCTATATTTGTATTAGAGTCTTCCATCTCATTTGTGCATTCTATTTGTCCTGCCTTTTTCCTTATCCTCTCCGTTCCTAGCTCATCCTCTCCTTTCTTCTGCCTTCTTCGAGATTGTTTTTATTACATGTTTTTTTCTTTACCAATTTGGAAAAGAAGCATTCTGTTTTCATGGTGGTTGTTTAGTGATGACCCTAGGGATTTTAATGAGGGTCCGTTTCTGGCAAACTTCCTCAGTTTGGAACTAAAAATATATTTGGCTTTACTCTCAAAAAGAGATTCTCAAACCACATATATAATTCTACGCTCACCTTTTCTCACAGCACAAGTGACCTTGCTCCTTGGTGGTTGTGAAGAAGTTGGCGGTTTGCCGTGCGCTCGCTGTCGCGTCACGGGTCTGTCTCTCTGGCCTGCTTGCCCTTGTCGCTGGAGTTTCACATTTCACAATGACGCAACCAAGAGCAGATCCCGCCTGGGACTTCCTGGGCTTTTTAACACTGTGGATTGGCATTGTTTGTGTTCTTTATCATTTCTAGAAAATTCTCAGCCATATTTCTTCAGATATTTCTTCTCTTATAGATAACATATAGTAGGGTCTTGTTTTTTTTCTTATTTAGCCTAATAATTTCTGCTTTTATCTCAAGTGTTCGGGCCTGTTCACATTTAATATAATTAGTGATAAAGTTGGATGTATGTCTGATATTTCTATATGCATCTTGGCCTTTTTTTGTTCCTTCTATATTGCCTTCTTTTTCTGTTGAAAAAAATGTCTTTAAATCCTTTAACTATTAAATACCTAAACAAAAGGATGAAAAAATTAATATTTGCTGATCAGGTAATTAAATGTCTCTAGCACATTGTGAGTTTTCCCCAAATTTAATTTAACAAAGTATATATTTTCATAGTGAGCAGTGTTCGTAAATGCTGAGAGCTTCCCTGTCTACAGTAGTTGGTATAAGAGCCTCAATCTTTCTTCTTTTGAAATACAGCTTTGCAAAAATTGTCCCAATTGATTAATACTCTTTACTTAAGAATTCTCTTCATTGGCCCCAGAAAGTAGGAGTGGGTACCAGGGGATGCTCAGAACACTTGTCTGTCCCACAGATGGTGTGGCAATCTGTCGGCCAGAGCTGTGATCAGACCCTCGCAGATCTTGTTTCTGTCATGGACATTAGTTTTTAGATAAAATACTGGGATGAGAACCAACAGTTTGTTACTTTTTGCCTTTAGAAAGTATATCAGGTAATACCATACTTATGGTGGCTTTTGAAGACTAACATCTAATTCAGCAAGCCTGACAATGGCTGCTGGGGGCAGCTGCTGCCATGTTATTTTCTTGCCCAGAAACAACTTGTGGTTGTCCAACTTTCCTAATTATAGGTTTTTAATTCATTTGAATTTTAGTCTTTTCCTATTTAAAGAGAATATACACATATACATATCCTTCTTCACACGCTCTAAAAGAGGTCATCAAATCAAGTAGCACAGCTAAGAAACCGTCAAATGTTACCACAAAGCACAGAGATACAAACATAAGTGGGATTGTTTCCTGTTTGGACAACTCTCTCAAGTGTGCTTTCTGACCCATAACGTTGACACGAGAAGACACTGGAACAAATCCTCAGTCCCCTGATTGAAAGCAGATTGCATCAGACAATCACATTTCTTTTTACACCAGCAGGAACTAACTGTGTGGAAAGAAGTGAACATATACAAGGTCTGTTTGGAAAAAATCCAGCCATAAATGCCTCCAGTTTTCATATTACATGGCTGGACACTTTTGGGATAGCTCTCGTATAACAATTCATTCACTCACTCATTTAGCAATAATAATCACTAGCATTTATGTGCTCCTTATTATAGGCAACTCTTATCAGCACTTAACACCTTTTTAGCTAATTTCATCATCATCAGAACCATGGTAGGTAATATCATCCCCATTTTACAGATAGGGAAACTCAGGCACAGAGAGGTTAAGCAATTTGTCCATCTCGTACCTAGTCAGTGGCAGAGTAGTGGTCTGGCCCAGACAGTCTAGCGTCGACATCTGTGCTTATAACCACTGCCCTTGAAGCACTGGTTTCCTGCCACATTCCAGGTGCCATACTAGGTATCAGGGATGCTGCCATGAACAAGGAAAGACAGTTATGTTCTCTCAGAACTAGCAAACCATGTGAGCAGGAATGTTACGCTATGTCCCCTGTTAATCTCATCAGTAAACTAGAAAACATGGTTAGAATCATTCTTTACTTGAATGGAGTATAGATCTGGTTTAGAAAAAAATTATTACTTGGTATGTAAGACTCTCTTTCTGTCTCACTTCCTCTCACACTCTCAGAGAAACTCAAATTAAGTTGAAATATCATGTTGAATAATGTTTTGATGTAGTGATTACTGAGAGGCCAGGTGTTATGGGCTATTTTTATGTCTGAGCCCAGTGATGGAGTAATGAACATGCCCATTAAATTTGCATTTGATAGAAAGTTGGACCACAAGGAAAGAAGCTGTTCATCTCATTAAATTAGAGAAATGATCCATGGATCCCTGAAGGATGCCTGGGGGTGATAAATGCAAAATAATCAACCCAGGGATGCCCATCCCTCAGATGCAAGTTGGGGAGGAGATCTTTGGGCAAAAGAGAGTGGACAGCAGCCTGAAAAGACCCCGTGGATTGAAGTAGAGCAGATTCAGTGTGTAGTAGCTTATTTAAAATCAATTTTCCACAACAACAACAACAAAAAAACAATCCAAGTAAAAAGTGGGCAAAAGACTCAAATAGACATTTCTCCAAAGTGGATGTCCTTAGTATCACTAATCATTGGGGAAATGCAAATCAAACAACCATGGGACCACTGTATACCCACTGGGACGGCTGTTTTTTAAAAAATGTACATGTTAACAATGTGGAGAAACTGGAACATTTGTTCTCTGCTGGTGGGCATATAAACTGGTATAGCCACTGTGGAAAACAGTATGGCATTTCCTCAAATAATTAATAATATATATGGTAATGGAAAGAGAAGTCACATTAGGTGGTGAACTTATTATACAACAAGCTGACAATGCACTGTAGAATTGTATGCCTGAAACCTATGTAATCCTTGCTAACAGATGTCACCCCAATAAGTCTAACAATAAAAATAAATTTAAAAAAATAAATATAAATAAAAATAATTTTAAAAAAGAAAGAAAAAAAATTAGTTGAGGAAATAAACTTCAATTTGGCAGTAACTTACATTTGAATATTACAAGTGTTAATCCTGTTTACTTCTCTCCCCCATCCCTAACCCTCCATTTTAAAAATAAGAATTGAAGGTAGGAAAGATTTAGTTATTTACTTGATTCACATGGGTAGTAGAGACAGATATAAGGCACATTTTAGTGTGCTAAATATGTTTGTTTTGCTACACTATTCTTAAATATTTTAGTTGTTCTTTGCTATTTCTTTTAGTTATAAAATCTTTCTTCTAATCCTGAATAAATTTTATCTTCATAAATTTCTATATTAGTTTGTAACATGAAGGTTGTCTTTTCTGACTGAAGAAAGACAGCATGGTAGTATTGATAGCATTAAAAAATTAATAATAAATTACTATATGATCGATCAATTCCACATCTGGGTAAATATAGTCAAAAGAATTGAAAGCAGGAACTCAAACAGGCATTGTACACTCAAGTTCATAGCAGCATTTTTCATAATTGCCAAAAGGTGAAAGCAGCCCAGTGTCCACAGATGAATGAATGGATGACCAAAATGTGGTATACAGTGGAATATTTATTATTCAGCCTTAAAAAGAAAGGAAATTCCGACACCTGCTACTGTAAGGATGAACCTAAGTGAAATAAGCCAGTCACAAAAGGGCCAGTAGCATATGGTCCTTCTCACACGAGGCACCCAGGACAGTCGGACTCGTAGAGACAGAAAGTAGAACAGCGGCTGCAGGGCCTGGGGGTAGGAGGGGTGGGGAGTTAGTGTGCACCGGGGAAAGAGTTTCAGGTTTGCAAGATGGAAGTGTTCTGGAAACCGATGGTGATTATTGTACATGAATGTGCTTGGTGCCATATAACTGTAAACTTAAAACTGGTAACTTTTATGCTATGTATATTTTACCACATTTAAAAAAAAAAATCAACTTGGTGACGTACTGACCCGTGTGGCAGTGAGGGGCCTTTCCACTGCGGGGAGGTTGAGCTAACATGCCGGTGGGCCCTTGCGCCCTTGAGCCTCTCTGCCTGGATCACCAGGCCACCGTGCTTTCTGGCAGACGCTTGCTGGAGCAGCGAGGCCAGGTCCGTGATCCTTCTGCGAGGTCCTGGGCCTGTGGCATTGCCTTCAGTGAGACAGAACCCCCAAAAGTAGATGAAAAATGGCTTGGAAACAGAAAGTTGTGTTTACGAGGCAAGGGCAGAACGGGAAAGAGGGAGTGGAGGAGAACTGTATTTGGAGCCACGTTTGGTCATGAGAGGTCCTCCTTTCTCCAGGGCCAGTCACCTGTGTCCTCAGGGGGGGAGTCGTACCACCCCAAACCCCCTCCCATGTCCACGTGGCCAGAACCAGGCATGCCCGTGACTGTTTGTCCCCCATTTTAAGGTCCTCCCAGGAGTGTCCTGCTTCCTTTCTAGAGAGTTCCCCACTTCCTGGTTATTTCTGAGTATGCTGGAGATGGTTTCCTGTCAGCCAGGGAAGGGAGCGGCCCACGAGGCCTGGCAGCTGGGAGGACCAGGCTGTGGGAGCCGCACCGGAGACCTCCATGCCCAAGGGTGGCATGCAGAAGGTTTATTTATTGAGTGCTTTTCTTTACAAGATCTCGAGTTCTCCTGGATACCCTCTTCAACAATTCGAAGTAAGGAGTGTCTCCTCCGGACCAACGCAGGGTGTCCCTGTAAGCCTCCGGATTCGCAGCCCCTGGCCCCGTACTTGGCACGCTGCAACCACTTACACGTGTTTCGTGCAACGAAGGACTGGAAGCGACGGCCCACTGAGTAGCCTGGTAGCCTTAGTTCACAGCTAAGCCTGCGGCTACCATGTTTCTTCTAATGTACATTTTGGTTTTTACTCTGCCGAGTCCCGTATATGATGAAATGGTAGTGTCCCCTGACTGTGGTGCACTGACCCCGCCAGCTGTGCAAAAACATCAAACGGTGCCAATACAGTTGAATGTCAGTCCTTTTGTAATGGTCTTTTGCATTCTAAGGTAATGAAAGTTTGCTATTTAAAAAGAGGGGATCAATAACCCAACGGGAGGTGATCAGGTTCACTGTCCTTTGAACATCTCCCCCAGTTCATGGTCAGACAGTCCCTACTTTCCGCCGGGGGTGCACCAGGGTCAGGAGAGCCAAGGCTGAGGAAACCGCCCCCGAGAGCTGCATGGCAGAGAATCACCTTGGCTGTGGCGGGCGCCTGGGGAGACCACAGCGGCCGCCACCCCCCGCACCGCCGGGAGCCAGGCTGCTGTGGAATGCCTGTGGTCTCCCGGGGCACCTCTGAAAGACGCCAGGCAAAGGAATGTGCTGAGCGAGAACACACAGGAGAGAAAGAGAACGCGGGACATGGAGAACAGGCCAGGATTCGCAGGGGCAGGTTTCTGGTGTGCCACCCAAGTCCCATTCCACGTCGGGTCCCGGTGAGACGTAGTCCCAGAGAGCTTCCCAGCAACCCTGAGGGCTTCTTCCTCCCGGTTCCCTTCCTGACCTGGGGGAGGGAGCAATGTCTGTCTCACAGGACATCACGGATTCCTTTGCATCCTTGTCACGTGTGGCCTGGGCGCGGTCCCTTCTGGGCCTAGTTGAGTGTAGGATTCCTGTTATTTTCACATCTGCCACCGTCCACAGAGATGGGCCCAAATGCCTCATTTCTCACTTGAGCTCCCATCCTTTGGGGACTGGAGGGCAGTAGACTTGCTTTAAGTCACCCATCCCCCATTTCAGAAGTGACCGATTGCTTTGTGGTTCAGGAAAAATAGATTATTTCTTTTTTAGAGCCAGAGTAGTTTGATGGGAAGACTTACTTCCAAATAGTTTCTGTTCACACGTTTACTTACCCGATGGCTCTCTGACACTGACCAAGCAGAAGGCGCTTTCTCAGCAGCCTGCTCACCAAACCTGAGGGTGAATTCTCCTCCTCCTGCTTACTCTGCAGACCCCGGCCCCCAGCCCCAGTACCACCGGGCAGGCGGCACTCAGGAAACTGTGCTGTCAGTGTTGGTGCCCTGTTGCGTTGTGGGCAGCACCAACTAAAATGGTTCCCTTCATAAAAGTGACACGCTCAGGCACTGGAGGAGATCTTTGAAACGAGGCCAGTGTGACTCCAGAGGTGTTTTCAGTTCAACCCGTCCAGGTCATTTCCAGCGTAGGTGCTGGCTCCTGGACACAAATTAGAGCTGAGATTATTCGCTGAAGCTGGAGCAAAAAATAAGCCAAACCGGGGTTTCTCGAGGTGATTTATTTCAGTTAAATATGTCAGTTGTTTGTTCTAAAAATATCGCTAGAAGGATGGGGGAGTATTCCAGATTGTTGACACTTTGACTGAAATGAGAACCGAAATGTAACTGATAGGGGATCTAACAGGAGTTCCTGCCTGTCAGAAAGAGCAGGCTGGATTAGGATACCAGGGGGCACAGCCGAATCCTCAGAGAAGGTGGGGACTGTCCCCAGTACTCCTCAGTCGTGAGCAACCCCCCAACCAAGTACAAGGGGCTGCTCCGTTCTGAAGAGCCAAGTGTCTGCTCCTGGAACTTTCTTTTGCTAAATAAGTATGGTGTCGATTTTCCCAGGAATCAGCAGATCTGGGAGCCTGGGCTAGGATAGCGGCCTTGGTGACAGTGAGGCCAGCGTGGGAGACATGCCGAGTGACCTCCCCAGACTCGCCGGCACATGGTACAGCATCTCCTTCTGCAGCACCCGTGAGCCTTAAAGGTGGTCAGATTTCTAAGACTTCCTCAGTGGTGAAAAACCCCCGGACGGAAGTTTGCCAGTGAGCCACCCGGGTCAGTTATTTGACAGGACTTCATTCCTGGAGAAGGTGTACGTATAGGAAGAGCCGTACTCTTCAAGCCCTCCTTTGGTGGTTCTGTTGGCAAATGGACCAGGAGTCAGTGTGTGCATTTCGGTTTTAGAAGGGAACCCAAGTACTCAGCTTCCATCCCTGAAAAGCCTGTAGAATGGGGGTTTCAGTCTGGTGACCGGAGCTCTGAAATCTGCTGGTAGAGTTCCATTAGGTCCGTGCACATTTCAAGTGTTTGGACTTGATGATGCTTAGAGTAGGCTGGCACAACGCCAAACACTCCCTGATGTCTTGAGCCTGGCTCCTATTTACTTGCCTGGTTCGGGAAGGCATTGGAGTTTTTCACCCTGAGAAGGACCCATAATGACAGTAGGTAATTACTCAGTGCTCTGCAGACTCAGAGGGGCCCTTTCCATGGGTGACAGTGTGAATGGTACCCCTGGTTGGCACAGGAACCCTCACTGGAGACCCATGGGAGGACCTGGATGGGATAATAGCACAGATGTTGGAAATCACTCCTAAAGGAAGGAAAGTGTTCGACTCAAGCCCACAGGTGCAGGTGCCCTACATTTGTGAGCTTAATGTACGTGGCTGATCAGATTCCCACTGAATGTAAGAACAAAATATTCCCAAAATTCTTAAGGGAAGGAAATAAACACAGGTAGAATTTCCTAAGTGTAGGGGGCTATGGGACGTCTTTAAGAACTAGGTATACCAGACCACTGATGGTTAGGATGGAGAGTTAGGAACTAGAGTGATGCTTCTTCACCTAAATTTGCATACAGATCACCTGGGAACCTTGTTACATAAAGATTCTGATACACTGGGTCTAGAGTGCTGGGTGTTCGGCGTTTCTCACAAGCTCCCAGGGGCTGCAGGGCATGTCTGCCTAGACCACACACTGAGTAGCAAAGCATTATAGGACCTCTCAAGGCCTTTTTCAGCTTTGAATTAGTTGGAAAAATCCATATCTTTTCTAATAAGCCAATGAACAGCATGTCTGTGCAGCCATTAGGTAAGCCAGATGATCAAAGAAATTGTATAGTATTTCCTGTGTAACAGTGAGCAGGTAGATCTTTCATTCCAGTGACACTTACTGAACATTCACCATTAGTGAGACCCCAAGTAGTACTTGAGATCTAGTGCGAGCAGTCCCGTGGACTGTTCCACACCTCCCCACCCTTCCAGCTGTTGTCAGAGCATCCTCACAGTGGTCTGAGGTCTGGGCTTTGGGGCCTACACATCCATAAGTCCTGTGTCATTGGCTCACCTGGTGGTCACTGGGTCCTGCAGAACTGTGTCAGGCCAGGCAGCTCACAGGCAGTGACGGTATTGATTTTCAGTGACAGTGGCCCGAGATCAGAGGCTGCCTTTTGCAGAAAACACCACCACCTGCAACTGGGCTGCTTGGGAAGGCCAGCCAGGAACAGAGTGGCTCTAGATCCAGCACGCAGGAGGCCATCAGGAATGTTGGTCACAGTGAATTGAGATGGACTTCCTTACGGAAAGCCACACTGGAACCTGAAGGAAACGCCCCCTTCCTCTCCGAGGCGCTGTTAGGTGTACCTGATAACACACCTGTCAGTGACCAGCCATGGGGCTGCTTCTCCCTCACAGCCAGCAGGTTCCTCTGGCTTCAGATTGTCCTCTCTCTTCTAGTCGCCACTCTTCATTTCTCTCACCCCCTCATCTGTGGTTGCCAAGCCATCTTCTCAATTTAAAATTTCGTCTTGCCCACGCGCGTGCGCACACACACTACCATGTGTCATTTCTTTCACCTGGTGTGAGGTGCTCACCTTCCTGCAGGTGGTCAGCAGCCAGCCCCACTGCAGCTCCTAGGTCAGGCTCCCCAGAGGTGAGAGGTGGGGACGGAATCCAAGGCCCCTATGACCATTGCCCACCTTGGGCTGGTACCACATGCTTCTCTGCACAGCTGTTTTGCATCCCTGCCTACACTCAGCAATCAAAGAGCAGGTCCCTGGCATGCTGGGCCCAGGAGCGCACACACAGATCAGCACAAAGTACCAAACGTCCAAGGTTCCTCTCGTTCTATTTCCAATCAACTACCTTGAATACAGCATTTACAGGCCCACTAATTAGTGAGGGTTTTGTGTATTAACATGCGTGTTTCCTCCTTGTACTTACTAAGTGCATGTTTTATGCTGCCAGAAAAGATTGGAGGGATGTATTACTTTAGTATTTCTCTAAAGTTTCCGAATTTATTTTCACTGGGAATTCTTCATCAGAAAGCTTTGTGAGACGTATTAGATTTCAGAATTTAGAAATATCTGCCCTTTTAGCTTCATCTTGAGTCCCAGCCTTAGAGCCCCAATTCCAGACACCATTTCTGGAGCTCACTGTGGTGCTTACACCTCCCCACCTATGCCCCGGGCACTGTATCTGCCAGCCTAGAAGGCCCCTGCCCCCCAGCTGTGGACATCTCCCTTCTCTGCTGTCTCCCAGGACCCCCCAGGCAGAGTCTGTCTCCTTCCTTTGTGCTGCCAGAGAGCTTTGTCCACAGTCTCCTTGTGTTCACTCCTTATCATGGGTCTGTAACACTAGACTGAGGCTTTGTGGGGAGATACTGTGTCTTATTCCCCTCTGGAGCCTCAGGGGCATAACAGGCACTTTTAAAATGATTGACAAAAGGACAAGTTCAAATTCATTATCAGGTACTAATGTGTAGGTAGTCACCTGTATGAATGTGAGAGGAATGGACAGATGACAAAATACATATGAGATGAGGAAGGAGATAGATTGTACCTGAGGATGGGGCTCATGGAAGACGTCAGACGATGGGGTGGGCAGGGCACTGGGGATAGGACTTCCCCACAGGAACACTGTGGGTGTAGATGGGGACATGTGAGGTTGACGAGGAACTTCAGGAACAGTATCTCGAGTCCAGGACCCGTGAGGTGGGGCCCCAGGGAAAGCTCAACCAGAGGTGAGTGTGTAGTAGTTGGGGACAGTTTCCAGGGGGCTAAGAAAGCCTCACTGGGGCTGATCATTAGACATTAAACCTAACCCTGATAAAATGCCACTTGGATATATTCCCTAAGGTGCCCAATGGAACATCACCGTGCCCCGCGCCCCAGAGCATCCCCAGGGACGTGGTATCTTCTTTTTAAGCTGTACACAAAGCCAAACATAGTTGTTATTTCAAGAGTTCTCTAGGGGTCCTTAAAAAATGCCAAAAATAGGGTAGAATACTATTTCTATTTGTTTTCATGAAAAGTAAAACCTTGATTAACTAGGTCCTTCAAATAACTAGAATTTTATATGTGCCTGACTTTTGGGTGAAAGAGGCCAGCCACAAAAAGCACAGACATTGTGATAGTATTTAAAAGAACCATGTCGATTTATCCTAGGAACAGCGCCCCAGCCGCCCAGACTCCTGTTCTCCTGTAGCCCTACTCAGGTTTCAGAGCTGTGACCGGTCCCTAAACCAGAAATCCTGCCTAGTATTCACGGTCAGTTCTTCTCTTCTGATTGCACTGTAGACTCTTTGAGGGCAAGGGACTGTATTTTACACCACATTTCATTCCACACAGTAGCTAACATAGATCTCTGCCCATTTCGGGGTGTTAAATATTTGGCAATAGATTAGAAAATGCTACACGTCTTCGTGAGCATTGGGATTGTGGTTAGACTATTTTAAGTCGTTCCCCTCTGTCCCTTGTTCAGTGCCTTGGAGTCTGATGGGCTTGGGTTTGCATTTCTCTTTCACCAATGACTAGCAGTGTGACCTTGAGCTTGTCCTTAGCTTGTTTCAAGAATCAGTGATTAAATATTTAAAGTATCTGACCGCTGCTGTTGTTGTTGCAATTATGCTTTACTTGCCTTGAAAGCACAAGTTTCCTGGCTTGCAGCTTGTTATTCCACAGTTGAGAGTCTTGTGCTTTCTAGAATTGCATTTTCATTTGAAAATAGCTGTCTGCTATCACTTAGGGATAGCTTCCATGAAGGAGTGCTATTTGACCTGTATCTTGAAAGATGAATAGATGCTTAAAAAGCAGAAATAGATGGAAAAGGCATTCCAGACCGAAGGAACAGCATGTGCAAAGACCCAGGGGCACGAGGGAAGGTGGCACCTGGAAGAAGTTGATCGTGGCTGGAATGGGGGGTGTGCGTGATGGACTGTGGGCGTACCAAGGTCAAGAACGTAGGCAAGGAGGTGTTAGATTTGGTCCGTCAATAGCATCGTCGGATTGGTAGTTTAGCAAGTTTCTTCTAATCTTCGTTAATTTCTTGTAAGTTTGTAATAGTTTCTGAACAAAACTTTTAAATTAAGTTCTGGACTTTGAGCCAGGGATGGGGGATACGGAGAGACCATTTTCACAGCAGGTGACTTACTGTACTTAGAGAAACATATGACTGACTTCACGGGTGGCCTCGGCTGGTGTGGTCAGCAGGCGGCCTCGGCCTGACAGTCTCGTGCGCCCTCTCTGTCAGGGTGGCAGTTCCACATACGGAAATGCAGTCAATGCTGGTTCGTCCCAGGCTTTTTCAGAGCTTGTTATTTTGCCTCGGGGTTTCCTCAGTGGATTGAATCCATACTGTCTTAGGACATCCACCTCAGCTCAACTGATGTTAATCACTGTTTATGTACCCCTCACATCTGTGCGAATGTGACACACACCCAGCCAGGTGTTTTCCCACAGACTTCAGATGTGCAAGCAGTGTTCGGCAAGTATGACAAGTGTCACTCAGTCTGTGTTCGGTTTTGTTCTCTGCCTCATGGACAGACTGAGGTTTGGGGAAACAGTGAGAAGGACCCGTCGTGTTGAGGCAGGGCTTCCATCTCTGCTTATTCTCGCGCATTTAAAGGCATGGCAGAGTAAGGCTTGTCAGGCCATTTCGCCCACTGTGTGGGACACACCTGACGGTGCTCAGCACCCCAGTTTCTCCTCCCCTGCCATGTGTTGCAGCTCCTTTTCTCTGCCAGTCTCTCTCTCATGCTGCTCCTATGCTACACGTCCAGGTGCCTTTCCCATCATTTGTGCTCAGCAGTTCTGCTCTTGTTCTTCCTGTCTGATTCTCTTAAATCCAGCCCCTACCAACTCCATATCCTGAGTCAAACCTTTGAAAGCTGTTATTTTGTGTTAATTAGAAATTCTTTTTCCAGCCAAGAAGCCTCGCACGGAAGCTGAGGCTTAGAGACAGCTCTGACGTTTCATACTTTGGGTACAGTTAAAGGACCCGTGGGCAATTGCTCTTAGAGCCACACCACTGCCTGCCGTGCAGGGAACCATTCCCCACCAGCTCCCACCCCTGCCGGGGGCAGGCGTGCTCGGAGCTGGGCTGAGCCGGAGGAGCTCCGAGCATCTCCCAGAGCGCGCCGCCATGGTCCTAGGTGGGGTCTCCACTGGCCAGAATCGTTTGACAAGCAGCTCTCATCCAGGAGGGTCTCTGGCCTCTGATAGGTCTCCACCAAAAGCTGGCAGGTGACCCTTTGACAGCTTCTCCTTTCTTTGCAACACATCTCCCAGTTGACCCCAGTTTGGTGGGAGGTTCTGATGGAAAAGAACTCCCACCACCTTCTGTGCTTATGGTGCTGTCAGCAGGAGTCAGCTTCTGCCTCTGTAAACCACCCCCCAGACACTCTGAGTGGCTGTCTTTCCTTGTCGGTGGTGCTGGAAAGGCCTCAGGGAGTCACCACGGCTCCAATGCTCCTGCAGAAGCCAGTCCATTTGCACGTCTGGCCTCACTCTTCACGCCTACCTGCTTGCGAATCAGGGACTGCATCCTCTCATTGCCAGGCCCCTGTCCCATCATCCCAGGCTTCTGCCAACCCAGGCTTAAGGAAGCTGCCACCTTGACCCCCACCCCCAGGAACCCCCAACGACCCCTTGGGCGTCCTGGGTTCCATTCAGAGGGACTGGTTGGGCCTCATTCATTCCCACCCTCATTCCGGCCCCCACAGAGGAAACCTATCTTCACATTGAGGCCGCCACACTGTGCGCAGTTGAGGAATTCACCTTTATGTCCGACTGAAATCACTAGAGACATATTTCTGCATCTTCTGTGGTTTGTAGAGAACGTAGTCAGTGAGCAAATGCCAGTTTAAGGCCCGTTGGCCTCCGAGCAGTTCTAGGTACTGTGGAAGTGAGGCCAGAGGGAGAGAGGCCAGGGTTCTTTCATTGAAGGGAGATAGACCCCACCTACGAGAAGGGCTGGTACAAAGATGACACTGATATTGTTTGCAAAGTGCCAAACAGAGGGCCATGCCCAGGGGAGGCCTTTCGTGAGCAGGAGTTCCTCCCTCACTTTTTCTTTTTCTTGTTATCCCTAACACACACCAGCTAATGTGACACATACTGAATAAAGACGCTAAAGGTGTAAGAGTGGTACCAATGGAAGACTTGCTGCATGAGGTGGGGTTTTAGCTAAGTTTAGGAAGAATTAAGGAGAGATGTGGGTTAATAAAGCTTGAGATCAAGGACATGGCACATGTATTCATAAAGTTATGAAAGAAGCATAGCTTTTGGCCATTCAATTGTATGCATTGGTAGGAGCAAAGAGTCCATCCAGTGGGAGGCGTGGCACAGAATGGGGTGGTGAAGTAGGTGTTACCCATGGGCCGAGTGCCTTAAAGGACTCGATAAGGAATTCTGACTTATTACTACAGAATAAGGGATCCTTATAGTTTTTTGAGCTGGGAATGGAAATAATTTGGGGAGATCTTTATAATATAGTTTCTTAGAGCTGGGCAAGTCAAGGGAGGGGGATACCATCAGGAAAGTATCTGAAATCATGCTGGGACTCGCACAAGGGTGGCAGCAATGGACCTGGGACCAAAGGAGCCGATGTCTACAGAGAGACATACGTAGAATCGCAGAATGGGCTCACTGAGGGCCAAGGAAGAGAGAAGGGTCTCCTGAACGCTCCAAGGGCTGGATGGAGGGTAAAGCCATTGGTGGTAACAAAAATGGGGATGAGAGCATGGTGATGGAGTGAGTGGGTGAAGTCCTAGCCCCCAAATAACAGGGCAGGGGAAGGTTAAAGGGGGGGGGGTGGGCCCCAGCCAGATGGCCCTTCTCTACGCACCTTCAGTTCAGGCCGTCGAAGCTACAAGATCTCTTCACCTTCACATGCTGAGGATCATTGTGGAAGGTTATTTGTAGACATTTACAGCAACTGTGTAATTTCATAAATAAATCAAGATTTGCTTTTGATGAATTTTTGGAGTTTCACAAATATTAATAAATCGGTTTTGTTCTAAAAAGCATCCTCTTAAAATCCCTGCGGTCCGAATGAAATCAGCCACTCTGATGCATTTCACCCACCACAATGGTCACGTGGCACCTGCGTGTGCCTCAGTGGTGACACAGGCAAAGCCAGTGCTGTGCTAGGAGCTCATGCCACTGCTTGCCTCAGATCCGACTTCTGGACCCTTCACTCTGGAATGAGTATGAGAGCTTCCCGGTCTCAGCCAGGCCACTCGGTCCTGTCGTGCTGGGCCTGTCCAGCATGAGCTGTTTCCTCCCTTTGTCTCCCCCACTGTAGACTACTGTTTTCCAAAGTGAAGTTGGAGTCACTCTGCCGGGGCCCTGACGAGGCGCTCCTCACCTGCAAGCACATGTTACAGATATGGAAATCCTGCTACAACCTGACCAATCCCAGGTAAGAGGCTGGCGGTGCCTGGTGTGTGGGGCCGCAACCGTCAGTGCCATCCCTGATTGGCATGCGTTAACCCTGTCAGTCCAGTGACTGATGGAATCTCCAAATCATGTGTTTCTTTTGCTTTTGCTGCCATGGTTACCCATTGGGTGCCATTCACAGTTGATCACTATCTGATTTCTCTCAACCAGCCATTTATTTAACTCCTCTGACAAGTCTTATCCTCTTTCTGGTGGTTTATAGACAGACTATCAGTTACATATTCTGGATGGGATTCCTACAGTAATATTTAAAAGACCTGCATAGAACACGGGCCACATCCTGCTAAGGAGAGTAGAAACCACTATTGGCATGATAAAGTATAACTTGTAAAAAGTTAAAATCATGACTCAAACAAATAGAAAATAAGCATGTAGCAAAGACTTCATTTACTTCATTAGCCAATGAGGGAATCAATAAAACATCAAGGCCTTTTCAAAGAAGAATTTGAAAAATAGATAGGATGCAATGAATTTGCAAATAAATGCAAAAACAATACCCTATAGGACAATAAAATATACTGCTTGGAGTTTATCTTTTTTACTGGGTGGAAATCCATTGTATCTCAACCAGAAAGAATTTGTTAGCCTGACTGTCGTTTCCTACAAGCACCGCTGCCCTGCAGAGCTGAGTCAGTCCAAGGGCCTTGGGCTGACACATAATCAGGGGACGGTCCACTAGTGAACTCCCAACGTTCCACTGAAAGACCTATCATGCCCATTTGGCAGTTTTACCTGTTTGTTTATATCGTTGAGTGTGTCTTGCCCCGTAAAGGAAGCAATTTAATAAAAAAGGATATAATTATTCAAGTGAGTTCAAAGAACTACTCGTACACTCAAAATAATTTTCAAGTGCCTAGCAAGATGTATGGACAGCGCACATTATGCTCTGAAAAGTCAGGAGCCCAAAACCGTCTAAGTCAAATCGTAAACGTGTCCTTAGGGTGTGGCTTGCCCCGTACAGTCCACCGGCAGGCAGACACGTGGGCAGGTGGCCTGGGGAGAGGAAAGGTGGATGGGCAATAGAGAAGCAACAGCATGCAGGGGTGGGGTCAGGGTGAGATTTTGTTTCACCAAAGTTTCTGCAGCCCAAAAGAGAAGTTCAAAGTCAGGGTGCTATTAAGGGGATGGGTCCTTGTGGACTGACAGTAACAGACTTGCTACCACAGGCCCCATGGGCAATACAGCTAGAAGGGAGGGAGCTCATCCTGGGAAGCCAGCCCGCTGTCCAGTTCCATGCCCGGCAGGTGGCCACGTGACTCCATGCAGAGCTGGGGTCGCAAAAGTTAGACGAGAGTCCCCAGCATGACCATGGCCTGTGGCCCGTCACTGTCCCAGTCTTCCTCTGGGTGAAGAGAAAATCGTGAGGCTGGCGGCTTTTCTTTGGTAGGTAGGTTCTGAAAATAAAGATCATTTTAATTTTTAAAAAATCTTCCTTTTCTAAGTCTTTAAGCAGAAATAGAAAATGCCCACATCCTGGCCTCCGAGAAGCCGCAGGATTGAGGGGAGCCTCTGACACAAGCACAGCCAGCAGGCGACAGCCAGCAAGCTGGCTGCTTCCGCACGGAGCACATGCCTCTGCCCGCGCTCCCTTTGGCAATGGGAGAATAAACCCATCAGCTCTCATGTTGCCAGTTTTCCCTCAGTGCTCCACACCTCTCCCACCTCCCCACATTTCCGCCCACTTAGCAACCAAGAATATTGAATGTGAGGAGAAAAAAATAGCAGAATTGAAAGCTTTTAAAAAACACTGAACCAAATGCCTGGGCTGCGTCCATATTTCCTCCATTTCCTGAAGGCTCTCGGGGACAGAGCAGGTGGCTCCGGCCCAGAGTCTGGGCGGTGGCGGTGCGGCCTGGAGGGGGACCCCTCACAGAACTGCTCCCCCAGCCACTTGGGGAGCCATGAGGGAGGGGTGGTCATCAGGCAGCCCCGCATCAAGGAGCTTCCTGTTTGGTTGGCTCCTTTTAACTGTGTTTATTTTCCCTGGGATATGAATACATGTTTCCCCTGTAGCCCTTACCATTGTGCACATTTAGACATCCTCCCCAGTGTGGTCGGGGAAGACTGACCCAGGCAGTGCAATAGAGCGTCCGGGGGCGCGCTGTGCCCTCAAAGGGCCAGCGCACTTCGCAGTCCTCCAGACGCAGCAGCTCTGGGCCCAGCAGCCTGGGGTCTGCAGTCAGGCTGCCCCGGGTTTAAGAACATGGTAGAATCTCATGAACAAGTGCATGAGAAGCGTCCCTGCTTAAAAAAAGGAAAATAACACAACTGATCAGATCCTGGCAGGAGGCGGTTGGTTTGTACCTGGGGAAGTTCCACCCTGACTTCCTGGCTCCAGACGCCCTTGTTTCCTAGCCTGGTCAGTGGTGGGGCGCCTTTGCTCAACCTGTCAGGGCCTCCCATGGCTCCCCACCTCCGTCCTGAGGCAGGGCCATGATGAGGCCCAGAGGAAGACGCAGGCAGTTGCTAGGCCACACTGAGACTAGACCCAGCTTCCTGCGCTCTGCAGCCCGCTACGCTCCTTGTTTTTGCCTGCAGGAAAAGCAGTCAGAGTGGACCGCTGAACCGAGCAGCAGTGAGCGCTCCTCCCACGCCTGAGGGTGCAGCTCCTTCTGTGAGCAGGCTGGTGGCGGGGCATTCTCTGCAGGGGACGTTTGGCAAGATGTCTGTCATTTCAGAAGCCTGGATTTAGTTTCCTGGGTCTGCAGTTTTGCTTTCATTGCGTAGAAATCTGTCTTGTGTTTTATCTTCTCTCTCTTAGTAGTGTCTAAGGCCCCTCAGTTCTTGTGCATTTTGGCTTGGCCACTTAGGACCGTGGGACTGCTGACCAGAGCCTCACCAGATGGTCCCAGGAGCCTCCCTGAACTGAACTTGTAGCGTTTCTGCTGCGCATGGTGGTCCCCTTCCCTTCTCTGCCACACGGTACTAGGCCGTGTGCATGTGTGACCTTCAACCCCTGCATTCATCTGCCTTGCAGGATAGTTCCTGCTCTTTGCACATCACAGAAAATAAAACAGAAGCTGCACAAGACTAAGTAACGTGCCCAGTTAACTGAGTGGTACGGCCATGCTTCAGACCAGGTTGTCTGACATTAAAGCCCCTCCCCCAAACACACGCCCTCTCTGGGCTGACAACCAGCCTCTTTTCCTTTGTTTTTATTTATTGCTGTTACCAGTTCTTTGCCCCTCTCCTCGTGGCCACTCATATCGTCTCCGTCATGTAGCCATGAGATTGGAAGACAATGTTCCTGATTCTCATTTCAGTCTCTTACTGATGAATAGCGTGTAAAGACAGTGGCTTTGCTCTGACCCCATTTCACACTACCAGTCACGGCCATTCTACTGGAACTTTTCCTCTTATAAAGCAGGCTCTCATTTTTTCTTCAAAGTAACCCCATAAAATGGACAAATATCATGTTATATCATCCCCATTCTACTGATGAGGAAGTTGAGGTTTAGGGATGTTGGGTACTTGCCTTGATGCGAGTCCTGGAGGAAAACAGGTGTTCCCTGTCCCACCTGCCCTAGTCACGTGTCCAACCCAAGCCCCCTCTTCCATCCAGTGTTAACCGTGTGCCAGGCACTGTGCCAGCAGCTGGGAAGAGGCAGAGCTGGGACGAGCACTCCAGGGCTCTGACTCCAGTCCCCTACCAGGTGGCCTCTGTGTCGAGGGTCTGTGTGGCGATGGAAAGTGGGGGATTTCCAGAAGCTTCCAATTGCCATTATCTCTTTAGCCTTCAGTACAGTTTACTCTAAATATTCAGTCCTAGTGGGGAACGGAAATTACTAGGATGGGTACATCTGTGTATGTGGGTATCTTCAGCTTGCGTACTATGGATTTGGGGTTCCTTCCAGTGTTCCCTCCCCAAACCCTCTCCTGGCACCACTGACTGGGAGTGGTTTTCCTTCTCTTCCTGCCATCCTCCCGGGGGGGGGGGGGGGGGGGGGGGGGGGGGGGGGGGGGGGAGGGGCAGGCAGAGAAGAGGGAACATCACTGGGCTGAGAGGCAGAGTAGGTGCCCACAGGAGGTGCCCGAGCAGTAGTGTCCCCGGGGGAGAGAGTTAAGGAGGCTCAAGGGTCAGTCAAGGCCTCCCAGTGTCCCTTCTTCCACATTCTTTGGGTCACAGCCAAGGCACATGTTGGTTGGTTAAAATTCTGCAAACTGTAAATGAAGAACTAAAAACCGCTTAAAGCATCCCGCAAAATTCTGCATCGACCACCACATTCAGAGTGGAAACCAAACCATCTCAGCGTGGAACGGTAGTTATGCATACACGCTGTTTTCGAAAGGAGCTATGGGAGGTGAACTCAGGGATGCAATGGGATGTCATTTCTCAGCAGGTTGAGGGGGACCTAGGTGCTGTGTCATTATCAGTGTGTGAAGTGCTCGAGTTAAGATTTTGGTTTCAGTTGGGGTTTCTAACATTTACACCTGGAAGAGGCCCTTAACTCAGCTGCCCCATACCTATCATTGCACCAGCAGGCTGGGAACATGTCTTCGGGAATGAGTCAGCCACGTGAACCTCAGGTGCAGGCTTGCAGGTACATGTGTCTATAATGACTCCTGGCATGTGCCTTCTGAAGCCTCCATCCACACGACCTCCGTTCAGCCTCACACAGGTCTACGTGGGAAGCTAAGGATCCTCTTCTGGCAGGGAAGTCACTGAGGCACAGGGAAGGTGGCCTTGCCCAAAGTGACCTACTTGTCAGGGACGGAGATAGGATAAGAACCCAGAACTCGGGCTGAGTGCCAGGATGCAGCGTCACTTGTGGCAGCCAGCCCTGTGCTCAGAAGCTTGGTGTGATGGGAAGCCTGCAGGACCACGGCTAAAACAGACCTCTCTGATCCACTTCCTCAGATTCGGTCCCCGAAAACCCAGGCATGTCTGTGCTTTGCAATGCCAACACCTTGAGGGGTTTCCTGGAATCCCCAAGGTGATGAAAAGTAGCACTCTGTTTTGAGATGAAGTCTTCTGAGAAACTCCTAAGCGGGGAGGCATTGCAATATTCAGACTTTCTGTAATGTTTATATTAAAATCATACATGAGCAGATCCATGCTAGAAATATTTAGTCAGTAATGTGATTAATGAAAATTTGCATGTACTTTTATGTTGCCTTCTGCTCAGAGACATTTATTGATTCTAGTTGTAGAAGTAATTAATAGAATAGTTTCCAAACTTGTACCCACTGATGTAGTAAGTATAGGCTGACAAGGAGTCTGGACCAAAGCAAGTTCCCTCCTGTTTCCTGCAGGTTTCTCTAACTGCATCACTGAGTGTGGAAATTGCAGCCTGCAAACCATATTAAATTTCATACCAAATCTTGTTTGTAACCACTTTTAGCAACAGCTGCATGGAGGAAGGAAACTGCGTTCCTTTATTGTAGAATTTGAACTTCTTAACAAAAAAATATTACTCTTAGAACCTTCAGATTGAGAAAAAAAATGGATTCAAAGAACAGCATTAAAGACGGATATGCTTGTTTTTGGACCCTCTTTGGTGGAATATCGTGATAAAGGAAAAATGAAGAATGCAATTGTTTTTGCTTACGAGCTTCTTAGAATTAAAAACAAAACAGAAAACAGGAGTCCCTGTGAGCTAAGGTCCCTTACCCGTGTCTCATTCCCATGGGACCTGATGTGGTTGGGCATGGGGAAGTGGAGCGGGCTGGGCGGGGGGCTCTGTGCCGGGTACTGGCCCAGAGGCTGGTGCCAGAACCCTGCTGTCTCCCCTCCACAGCCCAGGAACACTGGACGGAGGCTGCGGCTCCAGCTCTGCCGGCAACCATCTCATTTCGTGACCTCACACCTCCTTTTCCTCATCTGCTCCGTATGAGGGTCAACCATGCAGTTCAGGAAAGGCTTGTTCATGGTTGTGCTTGCCCTTTGAGAAGGAGAGGTCAGGAGTTCTGGAATCTGGCTGCACATTCAGATCACCTGGGAAGCTCTGACCACTGTTGACGGCCCCAGAAATTCTGTTTTGTTGTTCTCCTGGAATGGGACCTGGGCATTGGTGGTTCTTTAGAAATGCCCCCAGGTGATTTGCCTGTGCATGAGGCTGAGAAGCCCGGGTGTCATGTGTCCTGGGTTCATGTGTCCTGTGGATGGGCCTGATGAGTTCTAAGACTTCGCAGTGTGGAATGCCATTTTTCCCCTGAAAGATGGATGGGGACCCTAGCTTGTAGTTTTCATTTTTATATCTTGTAATGACACAAGAGGCTAAAATTAGCACAGGTCTGTGGATGTGGTGTAAGCCGTGTTTGTGATACCAAATGCTGAAAAGATTCCCAGCCCAGGCCAAGCCGGGACGCAGGAGGCCTTGTCATAAAGGAGAAGGTGCCAAAGGACACCAAAATGCACTCCAGGGGTCAGTATTGGTTGATTCTGTTTCCTTCCCGCCCACCCTTCAAATGACTGACATTTGTAGCTGTGTTTTGCAGTGATTCTGGACGTGGGAGCAGCCTCTTAGATAGAACCATTGCTGACAGACGACAGCTTAATACAATCACTTTGCCAGACTTCAGCGATCCCGAGACAGGTGAGAATAAATAGCCAGAGGGGACAGAATGGCGCCAACCCCAGCTGTGGGGCCTGATCCCAAGAGATGCAGAGATGCGGGGTGAAGACAACCAGGGACTGGGGTTGGGAAAATTCTCATACAAATTGCTTAAACTCTCAACTGAGGTGCATTTCCTCCCATGTGTTTTTCAAGTGTCTGCTCACAGTGGGGGAGGTCCTGTTGCATGCCCAACAGAACTCTTTGCAGTCTTGCTATTTTCCCCTCATTCTTGGAGCTTAAAATTAGGTTGTTCCCATCTCCATCAAGCTTCCCCTCTGCTTTCCTGTTCCTCTCTCACTTTAGATTTCAGACCTCACTGAAATCGAGGTTTTCATTTCTTATCAGTTGCACCTATGAACACACAGACACCCAGCAAAGAACCCTGCAGCGTGGCAGGTGGGCTCTGAGCTTCTGGTTGCACGGGTCCACCTGGAGGCCTGTAGCGCTCGCCGCCCTGGAGCAAAGGTTTCCACCCCAGCATTTGAGCTTCCACACTGGCCTAAGGGCAGAGGAGCACATAAGCCTCTGGAACTTCCAACTCTGCAGACAAATCATTCTAATCGTAATACCGATTATTCTGTGGCAATTTGGAGGACTCAGGCCCATAAAACATAAAGAAATTCATTCCACTTTGAACCTCAAAGGTAGTTCCAGTGCATTTGGATCCCGGCTCTGTTGCTTCCCCCGCTGTCCCAGCGGGGCCTGTGTGGGGCCTAATCCCCATCCGGGGATGCGGGGTCTTTTACAGGGCCAGCCTCATGAAAGGAGCCTCCAGTTCTGCCCTGGTGCCTGGTCGCAGCTCTGGACCAGCCCTTCCAAAGAAAGCGAGAGAGCAGCCCCAAGGCCTGCACAGCCATCTCCTGGAAAGTCTCTCCTCAGCTGGGATGGGAGAGAGAGGGCCTCTGGGAGCCAGGGTGATCCTCACGCCCATCCTCACACTGCCCGCAGGCTGCATCCCTGTGCCAGGCCCCCTTTGGCCAGTTTAAAGTTGGCTTGAGAAGTGTAACCCCAGGGCCCTGGGGCTCCAGGGGCAGAAGAGCACGGGGCATTGGGAGCAGCACAAATTGCAAATTAGGGCAGTTTTACATGGCCGGCAGCGGCTGCTCAAAATGCAGACTGGCTGAGCCGCAGGGAACTCCCCCTGCCGCGGCGTGGCCGGGCCTGGACCGGTCAGCAGTCCTTAATGGGCGGAGACTACCCGCAAGCCAGACAGACTCTAACACTGGAAAGGCGCAGCAGAGCTCTGCTCGTGGGTCCGTCCAGTCCTGCTAGAGACACTGAGTAACGTCCTCACTGCTGGAAAGGGGAGGTCAGGCTGGCGGCAGGAGCCACCGCAAGGTGAGGCTCGGCCTCCGCCGGGGGAAGAGAAGATGAACCTCCTGCTGCTGTGGGGCCTGCCCAGGGCTGTCTTCCCAGGACCCTGTGAGGATGGTCATGCTAAATTCAGACCCCCTTTCCTCCTCTGGCTTGGGCCTTAATTGTCCCACGTCACACTGAATACAGATATTGGCAGAAGATAAGGGAGGCCTGTTGTTATTTTCCCTGGAGACCTCAGATGCCACAGTGCACCTGTGAGGTGTCTGTGTGGCACAGTCAGGGGTCCTCAGTGGCGTTTCTGCTCTGCTCTGTCACTCCTGGAGTCCCAGTGGGTGCAGTCTGGACTGCTGGTACAGGTGCCCTTGAACAATAAACCACAGCTTCCCGGGCACTGGCCAGTGACCATTTTACTGCTATTGTTGTACTGTCCACCGGAGTCCCTCCGAGACTCCTTTCACCATCCCTGCCCCCAGACCCCCCGCTATTTGTTTACAAGTCAGTAGTTACTTATCCATCACAGACAGGTTATAAATGAGATTGAAACATTCTGCAGTGATCATTTAAATTGGACTTAAAAATATGCCTCCATCTGGATTAATAAGACCCAGTGCTACAAGTTCAGCTCAGTAGGCGGTACAGGGGGCACCTGCGGGGTGGCCTGTCTGGTGAACGGCCCACAGAGTCTGTTAGCTCTAACTGAGAGGGCACTGCTCCCATCCCTGCCCTTCTGTCTTCCCTAAAGGTAACCATTCTTATGAGCTTTTCTGTTTACCCTTCCCGTGTTTCCTTCATGCAAATAAGCATGCACATTATTTCCCATGTCCCCTGACGTAAAAAACAGCACAGGACATAGGCTGTCCAGCACCTGGCATTTCTCAGTTCACAGCACGTCCTGAAGACCTCCCCACACCTCCCCGTAGAGATTGTCCCCATTCTCCTCCACAGCAACAACATGTTAAATGACCGCGGAAGCCACACTCCAGATGTGCCCGTCCAGTAGCAGCCCTTGCCCTGCCCTTCCTCACAGTGGTCAGTTCCCGTGGTGCTGAAGGAGCCTGGATAATTTTGAATATCCACTGCAGCACTGCTCGTTTAGGAAAGCAACCAGGCTCTAGAGAAAAAGAGAAAAGGAACTTGTGCGAGGTAACAGTGGTCCCGAATCAGAACATTGTGAGTCTAAGATCAGCTGTGGTCTGAGAGAACCCAGCCCTGGCGGGTGGCAGCTTGTCACTCACATTGGTCCATGCCACACCCAGAGCTTCACCGCTCTTCTAAGTTCCCTAATGTAAAGGGCACAGCCAGCTTGTCCAACCTGCAGCCCAGGACGGCTTTGAATGTAGCCCAACACGAATTTGTAAACTTTCTTAAAACATTACAAAAAATTATGCACGGACCTTTTTTAGCTCATCAGCTATCACTACTGTTCGTGTATTTTATGTGCGGCCCAAAATGATTCTTCTTCGCATGTGGCCCAGGGAAGCCAAAAGGCTGGAGACCCCTGGGACACAGGCATCCGATGCGAGCAAAGCTGTACAATGTTGGCTTCAGCAAGGACGTGTGGCTGAAGGCACGGTGACCTTCCACCCTCACAACCCTGCCGATTCTGAATTACCCACTATGCACATTTGTGAAGGCACACACCCTTTTGGATCACTTATTTTTATATTCCAGCACTAAAATGTATTTACTTTTAAATTTTTATTCTGGAAAATTTTCAAACATACCAAAATAGAGATACTAATGTAATGAATCCCCATGTACCCACCACCAGCCTTCAGCAGTTAGGGTGTGTTTTTTCATCCTCTCTTGCCTCACACGTAGTTGTTGTAGAGCATCTTAAAGCCAATCCCAGACATCATATTTCATGTATCAAAAACCTCAGTATATGTGTCAGATTAAGAACTTTAAAAATTTTTAACCATGACACCATTATCATACATATTCGTCATTATAAAGTGCAGGCTGAGTGTCTTGACTTTGGAAGTGGTTAATTAAGTGAAATATGGTTTTCCACCTCTGGAGCTGTCCATGTGCAGATCTGTGCAATAACCTAAGGGGGACCCATGTCTGGAAGCTTCAGACTGGCCAAGTCCACTGTGGCTAACAGTGGATGTCGGTTTTATTAAATGGATGTGGCAAACTGAGAAAGCCCCCCTTTAAAGAACATGGTGTCCTTTCTAACATCACCTCTGACTCTCCTTCCCCCCAACCTCTGACATCCAATGGAGGAGTCAAAGGGGGTGACAGTCATAACTTGAAAGCCATGAATCATTGTCTTTTCTTTGGAAAAATTGGTAGTTCCTTAAAGAGAGGATGAAAAATGTTTTCTTCCTTTAGCCTCCAAAACAGGATGTGGAAGAAGAGGTTTATATTTAATCAATGTTAGGCATTACTGGAACCTACCTATCCAAAGCAAAATAATTCTATTAACTTGAAAGTTTGGTCCATTTTTTCCATGAGAATTTTTGAATTCTCTCTGTGGTGGTCTCCCCATTGCTGGGTATCTTTTGAGCTGTAAGACGTGAAGGTGGCAGTTATAGCTCCCTTTTCAAGTGCCAGCCAGTGCCAGGATGCTGGGAACGTGACACACCATTGCACCTCAGTATCTGCACCTAGGAAAACCTTAGTTCTCAAGCCAACTTTATGTAAGTGCTTCTCGGAAAAGAAAAAAAAAAAAAAAGAAGAAGAAAAACAGATCTAAGGAAAGTCAAGTTCTAACCCTCTCCGATTGAAAAGCAAATAGTTTCCTCCAGAATGTCCTGGATATTGTAGGTGAAAGCCATGTTATTTTCAGTGGATCGTGCTGCTGAATCTGTGCCCAGGTAAACCTGAGTTATTTTTATTCCATGGTGGCGTTGCAGAACAAATAAATAACCAGTGGAAAAACAGCAAATTTTTCTTCGAACAACACTTGTATTCTGTTGTCAAGTAGAGGAATGACTGTGTATTACATGACCTCATTTTCTTTGCAGCTTATGTGAGTATATTGAAAAGTCAGTTTTTTTTTTTATCTTTGTGTTTCTAAAGTTTTTTTGCCTTTTTCCTTTTTTTTTTCTCTTTCACCTTTTTAGTGTCAGATTCCTCCTCCTCCTCTTCTCTTTCAAGAACCGAATCTCCTCTCCACCTGTTTGTGTCTTCTCATCTTCATTCTCATCCCAAACCCGATACCTTTGTGTGGCCCCCAGCAGCCCATTCACCCAGTGACCCAGGTCCCGGCCAGGAGCCCTCTCTGTGTAAACATGGTTTATGGTTTTTCCTTTCTTGTTAGACCTGCTTCATTTGCCTGATGTTTCATTTTCTGATAATCTTCCTAACTGATAAGCTGGACAGGAAATTCCATCAAATTTATCTGAGAGAAAACCTTGCTAATTGGAAAACCCAAAAGCTGTTGGGGCCCGGAGGAGACATGGGTGCCCAAGTTCCAGCCTCCTCTTTGCAAAGTAAAGGGAGCCAGTCTTGAGCAGAGCTGGTGGGAGCTTTTCTAGAATACTGCTCCTAGTTCTCGGGTACTTCTGTGCTTTCCTGGAGTTGATATAAATATATCAGAATTCTATTTTTGAAAAAGGCAAATTAGAACAATTGGCAAGTGATAATTTATTCCTATTTCTGGTTCTCAATTTAAAAATGAATCCGACAAGTATATAGTAATCAAGCTAGTATTCTAAGATAATGGTCATATGCCTTTGAAATAATGTGGTTCTCGGCATTAAAATCTCACAGGGAGCTTTGAAAACTGCAGATCCCCTGGGCCCCACCCCAACATGTATAGTTCAGTGGGCCTGACGCGGAGCCCAGAAATCTGTATTTATAAAATGCGCCCCCCAGGATTCCAGCGCCAGTGGGTTATGCACTGTATTTTGAAAAACAATGTTATAAATTGTTTTCCAAGGAAGGAAAATGTATGGCTTGTGTCATGAAACTGTGCAGAAAAACTGAGCATTATTTTAATCTAATCTTGCTTTTAAATAATACAGAAATTTGAAAACCCATTTTAGGATGTTCGGAAACATGTCCGTGAAAACAAAATCCCTGTTTTGAAGTGCAACACGGGGTGATCAAGTCCTTAAATGGGACCTAAATGCGGATCTCACCAAGGGAGTCCACCCTTGTTTGCTTTCACTCATTGATTTAATGTTCACTTTTACAGGGAGCACTGCTAGAAAATTTAATCTCTATATCCATGATTTATAAGGGCTCATCTTTGTTCCAAAAGCTCAGTTATATGAGGAACAAAAGCTCATAATGGGAACTACTGCCGGAAAGAACTACTATCTCTAATGTGTTCATCTTTCGGATGGCTAACCTGCTGTGTTACACATACACACACACACACACATACACGCACACAGGCCCAAACGAGGTTATCGCCTAAAATAAATCATCCAAACCAAGAAACACGCCAGCCTGACTTACCTGCACACTCAGGGTTCTGCATTTTGCTTTAACCGCAAGCCCAGTTCTGTGGACTGGGAGATGACGGTAACGTTTATAAACGGCTTAATTGTTTTTAATCCACTTCTCAGAATAGACATTTTCCCTTACCACAACAATGCCTAGGGGCAAATGCCAACTGCAGTTTTTCCAGAAAAATTGTTTTTTACACTGACTTTTGTCCAATTTTTTTGGTCATAAAATGGGCTCTTACTGTTCAGGAAGAACTTTGTATGTTCCCACTGCCCTGTCCACTCTTGTTTGCACAACACACCCACCAATCCCCACACCCTGCCAGTACTTGCTGTGTTGCATCCGAAGGACCCTCTGCTTCTTATTTCCTCTCTCGACCAGTGAGGCAATTTATATCAAATTAGTAAATTGTTAGGGTGATGAAAGCCACTGGGCTTTCTGCTGAATGCACTGTCTCGAGCAGCGCTTGATTGCTTATATAGTGGACTCCAGTTAATGGAGAGTCTACTTAACATTTATCTGGCATCTCCCAACCTTCACGGGTGCCAGGTAACTGAGAGTCTACTATTATTTTGTGCAGTTATGAGTCACCTTCCCAGCCTTAGGGGGTACCTAGCCAGTAGCCAGGTGTTTTAACTAAGGCTGAAGTGCCCACGAGCCTTTTCCACCCAGTACACTGACCAGATATACCATTTTAAACTGATCAATACAGAATTTCCTAATTAAAACAGTTATGAGCTTGAATCCCACCTCTTTCTGTTAGGACAGATAGCCAAGTCCTGAAGGTTTGTGAATGTTACCCTCCAATCCTCCTTAATAGAAAGGAAAGCTAGCCCAACCCTACCAACGGTTGAATCATAATCAGGGTTAATATGTGGAAAGATCCGCAAACTATCTGCTGGATTGTTTTCCCCTTCCCTCTGGAAACTCCCACCCTGGGAACCAAACACACTGCATGAAGTGGTCAGCGCTCGCCTGCTGGGTGAGCACTTCACAGAGCAGGCAATGGATGCCCAGTTGGCCTCTTGTTTGGCTTAAAAAAACCCAAATCATTGCTAATGGAAACACGTGCTGCCCTTGAACTGAAACCTGTCTCCAGACGGCCAGGCTTAACAGTTGGAAGGTTATTAGAACTCTATTTGCTTTTTGAGCCTTAATTTTTTATTTTTCAAATGTTTTGTTTCTTGGTTTTAATTTTCGGTTTGATTTGTTGTTCCAAGGCAACTCTCCAGAAGTATACTTTCATGGTTTCCCCTCCCTTTTTTCAGTTAGTAAGTAGTTACCCGTGTGTCTGTTAACCTCTCTGAGGGTCTCCCGAGTCACGCTTCCCCGCACCACGGAACGTGTGTTGTGGTTGTTGGTTGTGGATTGTTGGGAATGTGGAGATGGCGTGGACATGAAGCTGCCACCTGCTTGCCCACCCCGCCACCGGGCCTCATCTCTCCTGAGCCGCTAATGCTTCCGCTGCAGCTTGGGTTTAAGTACCGAGGAGGCAGTACTTGTTTGGGAAGGACTACAGAAGGCGTTACAGGAAAAAGGTGCCCCAGTCAGGGTGTGCAGTGCAAGGGTCAGAGGCGGGAGACCCCCCGTCTGCCCCAGGCCGGGTTGTCGGTAAATGTTGGGGAGAGGGAACCAGTCGAATCTAGTTCAACCATTATTGCTACATAGGAAACCAATTCTAATAATTAATTTTCCTAAGATAAGCTAAACAGGCATCGTGAAACTTAGACCACTTAGACCACTTAGACCAGAATGTAAAGGAGACGGAGGGATTCTCTGCGTGTAGGCCTGGTGTGTGAGACGGGTTTCTTCCACGGCGTTCGTCACTGGTCCCACTTGCCAGAGAGGTTTCTGAGGCCACTGGTTCTCCCTGGTCAGGTATTTCGGGGCAGTAGTGCCTCCGCCTCTTAGAGACCCATGCTTCAGACTGGCACACTGCAGGCTCTGAGAAGTCCAGCAGTTTAAAAGGTTCAGTATTCCGAACTTGGACCCCACGTTCCCAAGCTGATTTCATCATTTTTTCCACCCTGCGGAATCACTATTCCAGGGACTGTATCTTGGGAAACACTAATGTATATGGGGACCCAGTGCACTTGAGACCTGAGCCTTTACTGCTTACGGCAAACACGAGGGCCGTCCGGAAAGTCTCCGGCCATGCAGTAGGAAAACCAGAGGCGTTTGCGGCTGGGCGTTTTCCGGACGGCCCTCGTGTGCCCCTCGGGGAGTGGATTTCTCCTCTGACGTCCAGCTCAGCCTAGGTGTGACTTTATTTTGTTTTTAAAAAGTCCGTACCAGAAAAGAGGTGTGTTTGGTTATCATCCTCATATTAGGGTTTTTCAGAAGAAAAAAGAAAACTTTCATTGCCAGGGTTCTTTTAATATCAGATTCCTCAAATACATTAAGAAGATTTGCTTTTCAGAAAGTCGAGTTACATTAAAATCATCAAGCAGCTCTTAGTAAAGTGAGGCTTTTTTTTTTTTTTTTTTTTGAGGCTTGATAATATTTATACAAGGGACTTGCATTTTCTGTTTTTTATAAAAGCAACTCCACCTCTGTTGAAGTTCAGGAAACCTGGGTTCAAGGCCCATTCCTGCAGCGGGACCCAGGCAACTCCTTTAATCTCGCTGGGCCTTGGTTTCCCCTTCCGTAAGCTTGTAAGTTTGCTAGTTCTGCTGCTCACACAGGCCTTCACGGTCGCCAGTAGGTGATCCTGATTTCAGGCCTCAATTGGGTGTCCTTCTCCCCGGGTTGCAGCCCCAGGCAGCTGTGGTCCCAGAGGGAAGGTGACCTGCCAGGTGGGAAGAGCCACCCTGGAGCACAGCCGCCCAGGGCTCCCTGCAACCTGCCCGTCACTCCTTAGACTTGAGAACCCCCGGCACCCCCATCCCTGAGTGCTCTGGGTCATCATTTTGGAGAAAAATGTGTGTTGGCGTTTTGTTCTCCTCTCCCAGAAGACTAAAATCAGGAATGCCGACTTGGGGTGTTGACTCGGTTCTTCACAGCGCCGGTTCCGGTGAAAACGCCGCTGCCTTTAGGCGTGCGTCACGGAGGAGGGAGTGCACGGACCGATGCACAGCGCCCCCCGCCAGGCAGTGCGGCTGGGAAGCACGTGCAAGGCGGCCACTGTGGTAGCATTTTCTTATGTGCTCCGCATCTCCTGTCGTCCAGAACCGTATGTCAGGATCAGGGAGTGACTAGTCAGGGGGCCGTTTGCACCCTCCGCTCCTACTTAATAGTTTTGTTTTGTAATCTAGACGGGTGGCCCCACAGTGGGTAGACAGCGTAGTGTGCTTTGTCGTGTCAGGGTGTGTGCGTACCCATATAATCTGCTGTGATGAATTTCATCGATTCAACTGTAGGCCTACTTTGGGGCCCCCCTGCATCTGAATTACTCTATTGATGACCCCACTGCATTTGAGGGGTGGCCCTACTGATTCAAATATAAACCTTTTCTTGTTATTTTAACTTAAAGCCTCCTTCATTAGTTCTGTGGTGCCCTTCTTTAAACAAGATTGAGGGGAATTTTAGGAAGTCGACAAGTCAGTAATAATAACCGGCTCTCGGATAGAAGCTGAGGAGTATGTGCTCAGTGACTACGATGGCGCCCGCCCCCGGGAGGCTGTCCCCCTGCCTTCAGAGACAAACGCCCGGGCCGGGGGCCCTTCTGTCCAGAGACGCGGCCTCGCGAACGGCCTGCGGGCAGGGTTGCGATGGCGATGAGCCTCCGCCCGGTGTGGTCCTCCAGAAGGTACTGTCTCCATCCCAGAGCCACGGCGCGGCTCGCTGACCGCTGGCACCTTCCTGCATGCATGGCAGTGGCTTCCCTCCGCGCTTCCACGTGCCGCCTGGCCCCGCCGCCACCCGCCAGCAGCCTGTGGGCCGCCCCCGCATGCCCGCTGGCGACCTCATGTCCCAGCTTCTCCCTGCCACACAGGCCCCTTCCCCGAACGCTTTCCCTGGCAAGAACGTCCCCCTTTCAGAAGACACATCCTGTCAGGTTTAAACTGTGTTTGATATTCTGTTAAAGTCATTTGGAAATTGTGATCTCGTCTGGGAACCGCGGGTTTGGCTGTCCTAATTTACTTGGCTGTCGTAATCTCTCTTCCACTCAGTGAAAAAGGAAAGTCTCTGCTAGAGTGGTGGCCACAGTTATTTAGCAGAGGGACCCCCAAGCAGGCGGCCTCATTGCCAGTGGGAGTTGGGTAGGCCCAGACAGGCACCCGCCGAGCCGCCACAGCCCGGCGCCCCTGTCACTTGGGTGGACACACTACCAAGAGTGGAGGTGGCAGCTCTCAGGGAATTAGAAATGTGCAAGGGAGAGCTCACAGGGCAGTTCTGGGAGCCCACCCCCCACAATCAGCTTCCTTGGCAAATACCTCCAGCAAAGATGGGGAATTGTCCTGACACCCAGGAGGGGTGGAGATAGACCAAAATGTTTAATGTTAAAACACAAACAAAAAGTACAGGGAAAATATACCTAATTTGAGAGTTGAGGTGAAAGTGGGCTCATACCGCTCCTCCCCCTTCGAAAAATAAGAAAATCATCACGAGCTACCCAGGCGCCACCTCCTTCAGCCCCGGGGACATTCTGGTCCCTAATGCCCAAGTGGCAGGTGTGAGAGGGTCACTGGCGGCCAGCGGTCTGCCGTGTTGGGCTGATTGGCTTCCAAGCCCTGTCGTGAGAAACAGGTTCTTTTCCTGCTGAAGATGAAAATGTTTAAGCAGAGCTCTCTGGCGGGATTCTTAGTCATTCAGATGGCTGTTTAGTATTCAGGGTCATTAAGAGGTAGAATGGCTGCTTTTTTCCTTCTCATTTTAGTCGTTTTGAGGGCACAGCTTCCAAGAAGTGGGGGCTGAACAAACCCTATTGACAGATAACATTGAATCACTGCAGGGCCCAGGGAAAATAAACACAGAGGTTCATGCTCAGCAGGTGACTCCACTGTTTCTTTTCAGAAAAACGCGGGGAGGGCAGGTGTCTGCATTGGCAGCGACATTAGGCAGAGAGAACGTGGGCAGCAGGCAGAGAGACAGGACCTGCGGTGCGGCCACGTGCTCCGTCATTGTCCTATATTCGTGCACAGGAGGCTGCTGAGTTAATTCTGCAGCGGGACGCACAGAGCTGGGCACACACGAGATACGTCTGCTGATGTCCGCACACGTTCTAACAGTTGTCCCTGGTCCCTGGACTGTGATGCTCGCCAAGTCACTAGGCAGGCGGGATTTCATCTGAGATCTCGTTTATCTTCTGTGTGCTGTGAAGATGTGAGGGGACAGGGAAGGTGGACATCCTTCAGACTGCAGCCACCTCCTTAACGCCACCAGAACAGTCTGAGAGACAGCTGGAATATAAATATATGCCGTGCTCTCAGTGACCCTGCTCGTGAAAACCCATGGTTATCCGAGATGACCAAGCCACGTTATTTATTATGCCTCTGGCTTAACAAAATTAGTGGCTCTGCGATCCCCTTGACTGATGGATGAACTTGGGTGAAATACAGTTCACATGTGGTTGCCACGCCTGAGGTCTATGGGAAATTGAGCCACAGGTGTAGTGTGCTTTGGAAAAAAGGATTTTTGTAAAGGCTTCGACAGCAAAGGCAATTTGAGCTGGCTGTTCCCTGTGTCCTACTTGAGACAGGGTTTCTCAACAGGCTTCGGCATATGATAGGGGCATGGGTCAGAAAACCGTGGGAGGGGCTCAGGGCTTGACTCACAGCTCCCCGGGGCCAGCGGCTTGGTTCCTGGTCCTCTTGGCATAGGACGAAATGCCTCTCTACTCTGTCACTTTCTGGTTCCTGTGTCCTCACCTTGCCTTTCCCTCCGACACCCTCCACCCATGGTGGTCCAGGAGGAGCCCAGGTGAAAACCCTGGATGTAGGGGTCAGAACAGTTCCTCAGGCGGCACTTTGCCTTTGTATCAGGTGTCCGAGATAATGTTTCCTGTGGGGCGTCCGGGGGAGGGAAGAAAAGCAGTTGGCTTGAGGAAATACACGTCTCCTTGGCTCCAGGCCGCTGTACCCCGTGGGCCATTAGGGCAATTAGGTCACAGAACCGGAGCCAGATTTTGCAGCATGCTCTCACTGCCTGCGTTAGCTCTCAGTTCCTCCGGTTTCGGTTTCGTAGTGGCTTTTCAGAGCCACTATGTCCTGTGACTGAGGGACCTGCATGAGCACAGCAGCTGCTCAGTCCCCAGGGCTATGACAGTGATAAGCACTTCTCAAATCAATGTGATAAATAAGAGACCCAGGGCGGCTGCTTGCACTTCCCCTGGCTTACCTGTCGAACCTGATCACGAGGAAGCTTATTTCTCCAGAGCCTCAGATTTCAAGTGAAAAATATGCCTCCTGTTCTTCCCTCTGATTTCCTTTTTCGAGTCTCGATTTGTCCATTTCCCCTGGGGTGACAACCCTCCTCACCCCATGTACTCTGTAGGAACACATTTGCTTTGGTGAGAAAGAAAAGGGTTGCTTTGCAAGTATGTGAGTCAGACAGGCCTTTCTAGTATAGTTGTTTACTTCGTAAATCAAAGTCTAGTATCTATTTCAACACGCACCACTTCAGTCCTATGAAACAGTAAAATATAAGTTGTTTTGATTACATTTTTTTAATCAGATTTATTCATTCTGATTCATAATGATGTTTATCCTGTTTTTTCCATTCAAATTCTAATCCAGTGGAAGAATTTGACTTGTGTTATTGCCAGGAAGAGTAGATGTTAACTATGAAATGATTTTGCCATTATTGTTAGTCCCCTGCTATTATTAATAAATATCCACATGCTCTAATACCCATCCCTAGTTTAGTACAGGGTCTCTGCCTTTGTGAAATGTGTATTAAAAGGGATTAACTAGGAGGGAAAAATTATTTCTGATGAACTCCAGTTACGCTCCATATTTCAATGAATGAGTTATATTAGAGGTGGGTGAAGTCCCAAGGAGGTGCAGTGTTTAACTCTGTGCCACTGTCACTTTCAGTCCAGGTTGCTGGATATGATGACAGCCACCCCAAAAAGCCCCTTGAGACAGTGAAGGTGCAGGCCTCTGAGCCATTATTAGGGGAGAAGAGTAGAGTATCCAAAAGAGGGGACCCCTGTCTTCCAAATTTTGTACAGTGACGTATCTCCTGACAGTAGCCACTCACTCTTTCACTCTGTCTTCTAGAGCCGCACATACAGTCTCACAGGACAGACAGCTCCATCAACTTCAACATGAGGTGGTGTGCTCTGCCCAGTGATGACCATACCTGCGGGATGTTGTGGGAGCATGGAGGCCCCGAGGCCCTACTTTCCACGGGGCAGTGATAGGGAGAAGACATGGCAGGCTCCCAGGAGCCTTCCTGGAGGAAGCGCGGTCAGGGCTGCGTGTAGGGCTGGATTTGGAGTCAGGCTATTGTTTGAGTCCTGGTTTTGCCACCTGCTGGCCGTATGACTGGGTAAATTACATAACCTCATTACATCAATTCCGTCATGTAAACAGTGCAGATACCAGTTACCTGCCTCGGCATTGTGCAGAGCTTAAATGAGACAGACAGACACACACACACACACGCACATTGCTAATCCCAGTTCCTGAAACACGGAATGTTCTCTAAAACTGGTCACCACCACCACCGCCATCAGTCATCATCATCATTTGCCAGAATTCACAGTGACACATATTTTTATGAGAAGAATTAATTAATGTACTTGTATATAGATATCACAAAGAGAAGGAACTTTGGCAGAAATTCTGATTCATTCATGTGTGGACCAAACTTGTATATAGATATCTTTGCAATATCTATATGCAAGTACGTTAATTAATTCTTCTCATAACAGGGCAAAATTAGGTCCTCCAAAAGTCACAAGGCTGGGTAGCAAAGAAGCCATAGAACCTGGTAGAAAATGTGCAGAATTATTCTAGAGTAATAGTTTATTTTAGTTATTTTTAAAATAAATTAATGACTATGTTAAACATGTGTCAGTTTTGATTTCTAATACAGTAAATGTCAATAGCTATATCCCATGTAAACAAAATCTCTTTAGGGTTCTCAATAACGTTTCAGAGTCTAAAGGGGTTCTGAGACCAAGAAGTCTGAGACTCACTGTCCCCCAGGTTGCGGGGCTCCAGCAGGGCAGGAGGGTTCGAGCTGGCTGGCACATGTAGCATACGCCTTCGAGCGTTTCTTGACCAAATGTCAGAAACGTCTGCTTCCTGTCTCTCGGGGTCAGTGGGTCTCAGGCTCAGCTGCACATTAGAATCACTAGGGTGATCTCACAATCAGATGCCCGGCCCCACCAATAGAGCTAGTGACTCCGTTGGTCTAGGGTGTAGCTATGGCCTCATGAATTTTTTAAATCCCCAAGCGATTCTGAAGTAAAACCAATGTTGAGAACCGTGGCTCAAGACAGTCAGAGAGGCAACAACCACCTCGTTTATTTCCTTGATAATTGCTACCAAAAATCTCAGGGAAAGTACTTCAAGTCCTCATTATCGAAGTTAAAATATTAATTTTTTTTTTTCATAAAAAGGTTAAAGACAAAACAACACCCCCCAAAATTGACAGTAGTTTAATCAAAATTGCTGTTAAGATTTTTTTTAAGCAGTCAGACACGCTTTGTCTAAGCAAGGTTGACTTTTGGCCATACTTCATCAGGTCTCCTGTATCAGGGTGGCATTGCTTGGTGACTTTTAACTTGGCCTCAAGTGCCTCTTTCTTGGATGGCAGTGTTCACTCTGGAGGACTCAGCAGTCCTTCCCCAAGAGTGCTCACCTCCTGTCCCCTTGCAGGACATTTGGTCCTATCCAGAATGTCCACTGAGACTTTTGGTCCATGCCAAAAGGTCCTTGATATTTGGTCCTTTCCAAAATATCCACACTTAAAACACCCCTGGGTTCCAAATTTCAGGGATCTTTTGGGCGTGGACCAAATGTCTCCATGGAAATTTTGGAAGGACCAATGTCTGCTAATTGCTGGTCTTCATGGACACTGCAGGTGTGTGGATCACCCAGAGGAGGTGGGTCCCAGTCCGCTTTCCATTCCACCTCCAGTAACTCACATGCACCAAACCCCTCACCAAAGGATTTGAGCATATGTAGAGGAATACATGTTTCCTTCACATTGAAACAATCGAAACACAATATGGATGGCCAGTCTATTCCTGCAAATACTCTTACAATGAATAAATTACCTTGCTTTTCAAAGCCCCACAGAAATTATCTCTGTGCTCACAGCTTTGACTTATCCAGAGTATAACCAGCTCAATTTATTTGAGTGGTCGACATCTGTCTTTACATAGCATCACTATGCTAAACCTTCTGATAAGTTGGAGCCACCACTAACAGTGCTGAAATGTTCATCTCCCTGTTAAGTTTTATGGTGAATTATAAATTAAGAATGCAGCCAGTGAATATCAACATCCACAGATTTAAATCTGAAATTGCTGAGACTCCTGCTCTCAGTTCTGAAACCGTACCACCAGGAATGAGTGTTAGAGGGCTCATTTGACTTCTGGATGGAAGTTCTTTAACCAAATTCCTGTGACCAGGGAATGTACCCAGTCTGCCCCTTTCCTCACCTCCCAGGACAGTAGGATTTGCTTAAGTGTTAGTTAGGCAGATGCAGCTTCTGAGCCCCAGGCCTTTTTCCTGTTAACCCCACTCCACTAGTCTAATATGAGTCTTAATAACAGACATCTGTTTATACATAGGGCAAAAGTGTGCTTTATCTAGAGTTCAGTCGTGGTTCTAGAATATGGTTCTGAATCTAGGGGTGGTGCCTACCTCCCTAAGGCCAGGGAATAAAATGGGAAGTTGCTGGGTTTGTCTTGAGAATGGCCCCCATCTACTCCAAGTGTTACCCCAGGAGGCCAGGACGATGCTTTCCCCCACCTCACACTGTTTCTAGACTTAGGTTCTTACAGAGGTGCTTTGTAAGTTCCCTTGGTAGACTTCCTTTATGCCGTGTTGTAATAGGCGTGTCACAGCTGTGTACTGGCTACCCCCTCCCTGCCCCCATACTCACCTACTGACTGAGCTTCGGGGGGTGGGGGGGGCGCTGAGCATAGCATGTACCGTGGTTGTTGACTAAGAGATTAGCTAAAGGAAAGGACAGAAACTACGGTCCCAGCTGTAATGAGTGTATTTCTCTATGGACAGTAAAACTTAGCCGACCATGGGGAGAGGAGTGTGTGTCTGTCTTGAACTCGTGTCTGTGTGTGGGAGGGGCCGGGTGGTTGGCTGGTTGGTCTGTCCTTTCACTTCTGATGCCTCTTCTCGAAACCCTCTACAGGCTCCGTCCACGCCACCTCAGTGGCAGCCTCAAGAGTGGAGCAGGCGCTGTCCGAAGTGGCTTCGTCTCTGCAGAGCAGCACCCCCAAGCAGGGTCCTCTGCACCCCTGGATGACGCTGGCACAGATCTGGCTCCACGCAGGTACTGCTCTGTCCCCCTGGGCCCTCCACCCGGCCCCACCCCACCCACAACCACAGGCTGTGGGGTCCTCTTTAGCCCACAACCCCTCATCCAGAGAAATGAAAGCTTTTGCAGTCACATACTACAATGTTACTGCAGTACCCCACCCCCTATCTATGGGGCATGCGTTCCAAGACCCCCAGCAGGCGCCTGAAACCCTACACATACTGTGTTTCTTCCTGTACATATGCACCTACGATAAAGTTTCACTTATACATTAGGCACAGTAAGAGCTTAACGACAATAGTAATAAAACAGAGGCAGGTTGTGGCTTCTCTTTGGGATGTCCTAATTGCCATCATCACTACTGCTGAGCTTTGGGGCCATAATTAAGTAAAATAAGGGTCACTGGACACAAACTCCGCGATACCACCACAGTCGCCCTGCTAACCGAGACGGCCGCCAGTGGTAGCGGGCAGGCGGTGCATACAGCGCGGGCGCACGCAGCGAAGCGACGCGTCACGTCGGGGCGGGCACAGCAGAACGCGCACGTTTGCGTCACGCTACACAGATCGCACGCGATGTAAAGCTCATGCATTGTTTCTTGCTGGGATTTTCCATTTAACGTTTTTGGACTGCAGTGTGGACCTCAGGTAACTGAAACAGCAGAAAGCGAGACCGTGGAGAAGGGGGGCTACTGCGCTTGGCAGGAACCGTGGGTTACTCTGTATCTGCTCATTCCTCCCCACTTCCGTCCGCTGACCCAGAGCCTGGCACAGAGCGCGCATCCGGGAAGGACTCCTGGGAGCTTGCTGTGTGGGGCGCAGGGTCTGTGCCCTAGCAGGCACCAGAGAGTGGTGCCCTGGGCATACTTGCTTTTCGGTGTGCTACGTTGTAGCACGGTGTCCCGGACCCAGAGGTCTGGAAGGCGTGGAGCCCCAGCTCTACTGCTTAGCAGCGGTGTAGGCCTGAGTCAATAGCTTCCCTCTCCGCCTCAGTTTCCTCATCTGTACGGTAGGGTTAATAGTGTCTCTCTCCTAGGGTTGATGAGCACAGTGCCTGAAACATCCTGACAGTGAAGTCTTGGAGTCCCTGGGAGAGAGGACAGGCATATTGATGACACCAATTTCTTTATCAAAGCCAGAAGAGTGGCAGTGCTTCTGGTGTCCCCACTCCCCTCTCTGATGGCATTCCTGGTAACCCTCAGAGAGTGGGGCGGGTACAGAAGCTGCAGAACTGGAAACGAGCCTGGGAAGCAGGTGTCATTGCCCCTCCCCAAGTTCCACGTGGCTGGAAATCCCCCAAATGAACCCCGCCTACAGTGTTGTGGCAGCAAGAACCCTACCGTACAGACTCCCAGCCAGCGGCTGTTGATACACGTACATACTTACGTTTCCATACACACGGTGACTTCTGTCCTTCAAGGTTCACACTTGATCGGCAAGGCCCTCGCTGGGCCCTCGCAGGCTGGCCTCTCAGGGAGCGAGGTAAAAGCCCGCATTTGGCTGGGGGAAGTGCTTATTACCCACCATTGTGCATCTGTTTACTCCTTCTTTAGCCAGGGCTGATTGAGGTTCGACCTTGTTTGGACCCACTCGCGGGTCCTCCCATATGAAAACACGGTTGGCTTGACCTGGCTTTGGCGCGTCACCGAGCCCAGCCCAGCCGGCCTCTCTGTGTTGGCCTCCTTCACTGAGCCGTGACAACATCTGTAAATGAGCAAATTATATTCCTCTGAGCAGAAGCACAAAAGCGGGGTGATTCGTGCACGTGCTGGTGTTCTTCCTGCACAGACGCTTGCCAGGGCCCCCCCCCCCCCGGGTCCTCAGCGAGCTGGCTCTAAGGGCAGGGGAGTGGCAGTGACGCCGTCCTCCGTGACTCCCTTGCAGAAGAGCCCTGTCGCTCGTCCATGCCGGTCCCACTCGGCCACCTTCGTGATCAGTGACTGTAGGGAACAGAAAGAAAAGGAGTTTGCTTGTAGCGTCCGGCCAGGAGAAACTGAACCTGCAGGGCCAGCGTGGGGGCTGGGCATGAAGTCACGTGCTCAAAGGGCCAAGGTCTAAAACCCCGAAGGGCTGAAGGCAGCCCTTGAGGCTGAAGGTAGCCCCCTTGACTTCCCAGACGCTGCCTCTCTTGTGTGCTTCTTGGGAAAGCGAATGACGTGAGTGAGAGTCCCTGAGTTCTGGGACAGCTCCGCCCTGCGGCTGCTGCCCTCTCTCCCACTCCGTTACCCAGACTTGGTTCCTCTCTGCATGGCCTGTGATGACTCTTGGGAGGAAATTCGTGGCTTCTTATTAGAACAGGGAAGAGCAGTTTGGAGCTATCCGTGAAGCTTTATGGAATCATGTAACCTGCATTTCTCATGGCCATACCAAAGGACAGACTAGAGCTCTCGTTGCTAAGGTACCAGGTATGACTGTTAACATGCTGCAGGTTGGTGGAGTTGAACTTAGGGAAATTGAACACCTCACCTGCCTTACAAACTCTGGGCAGGATATGCCTAGTGCTTACGGGCGTGTAGTGAGCCGTGTATGTGATGTGATCGACTGGCGTGCATTAGAAGTTCTGTAGGGTTTGTGCCATACTGACTCTTTCAAAGCAATGACTTTGAGTGAAGATTTATAATCGTATCCGATATTCACACAGCCTCTGAAGAGGTATCCAAAAGAAATTTAAAAACCAGACGGGCTCACTGAACTGTGAAGTTTTACCTTATGTGGTTTGCGCTCTACTGCTCTGAGAGGCAAATGAAAGGGACCTACATTTTTCAACAACTTAGGGAAACTAGGCAACCTCTGTGTCCATCGTCAGCTCTAGTAATACTGCCAGGTTCTGTAATTCTGCAAGCTCTAGAAGGAACTAGTTAGATCGAGGCCTAACACAGCCAAGGCCGTGGCATTTCTGTGACATCTGTGGGTCTCTTCTCTCTTGGTTGTTTTTTTTTTCGGGTGAACTGAGCGTAGTGGGAGCATGTGATGGCAGCCCAAGTGGCTCCAGATTTGAGGCTTGCTGGTACAGTCACCCTGAGATGACCTCAGATTTCCACTCTGTTGTATGAGAGGGTCTCTGGGCCACTTGTATGACCATTTGAGTGACAAAGAGATTGTGAATGAATAGGACATCTGAACCTATACCTCCTCAGTGAGGAGAGGAGCCAAAGGCCAGCGGCGAGCACAGACCCAGGCACACCAGGTATGTCACCATACAGCCACCCTCCCTTCCTCTGTGGCGGTACCTGAGCCATGGGCACCCTCTTCCCCCAGCACCTCCCTGACCTGTCCTGGACACCTCTGTCCCCGGTGCCTCGGACTCTTTACCAGAACACCTGGGGGCCCACCTGCCTGGGCCGTGCACATTCCGTTCCTTGGTTTGTTTGGACCTATGTGGCAATTGTATTGAAATTATCTTTGAGTAAATAATAAATGCATTGGGTACTCAACTGAAAAGGTACAAACGAGGTGGGGTAAGGAAGCTCCGTCCTACCGCTGAGCCTCAGCCCCTCCCCCACCAGCACCCACTTTAGCCGGTGGAGAAGGCAGAGCACTGGGAGTCACTGCCTGTGAGCGCACGTAAGGCTGACTCGCGTGTTAGCAGCTGCGCAGTAGAAACCCCACGTGTGAATTTACCGTAATTTAGCTGGTCCTTTCGATTTAACACGTAGATTATTTCTAGTGTTCCGCTGTTACAGACACTGCGGACAAGGCATCAGTAAGTATCCTTGTTTGTATTCTTCTGCATCGGAAAGATGAACTCCTAAACGTGGGATTGGTGGATCCAAGGGCGTGTCCTCTTTAATTGGATGAACGCTCTCAGATTGCCTTCCACAGATTTGTAGCAATTTGCATTCCAGTCAGAAGGGTCCGGTGCCCCTATTCCCACACCTTTGCCAACACAACAGATTGTCAAACCTGTAGACTCTGCCAGTCTGATCGGTGAAAATGGTATTTCAGTGTCTGTTCACGGCTTCTGCCCATTTATCTTCTAAGATACTGAGCTTTCCTTTTTGATTTGTAAGCCTTTATTATGTGTCAAAGGAATTTGCCTCGGGTCTCTGATATGTGCTAGAAATATTTCCCCTCATTTTTATTTTGTTATGATTTTTTCTTCTTGCCAGTTTTTTTAAAGACAGTTAATCAATCTTTTCTTCATGACATCTGGGCTTCCTAGGATATTCAGAAAGCAACTACCCATTTTTATGGTCTCTTTTCCTGAAAGTTCCAAGGATCTTCCAGTGCCATTTTTGTGTTCATCATCGTATAAAGAAGGTCGGAGAGGTTATTTTCCCTCCGTTTTGCAGGAAGGAGACCCAGGCTGGATAGAAATGAGTGCATCTACAGTGCCTGGGGCAGGAGTGCAGGTCGAATTGGAGCATTTGATGTTGGTTACACATCAGGACACATCTCAGTAGGCCCACCCACCTTCTCCAGAGTGGAGACCGTACCGTTGGCTGTTGGAAACTCATAGACACAGTAATTCAGAGTTGAACCAGAGCCTCTCCCCAGCCAAGCAGCTTCTTGGTGCTCATCTTCTAATTCCCACATTGGGATGGCAGCTAAAAATGACTTTGCAGTAGGTGGTTAATTCTTGCTTGTTACTTACTAATAATTATAGCTTTCACTTTGGCACGTCTCACAGTCGAAACCAACAGCTATTCTTAGATATGCAAGATCAGATTTTCTGATTTCTGCTGGGAATTCAAAGCTGTGACATGCTCACAGGCCCCTCGGCCCTGGTCTGGCTGCTTGGCCCTTCCCCCACCAGGCTCCTCACAGCCACCGGGAGGCCACCGGTGCAGATAATCCAGTGGCAGGGACACCCTGACGAAATGAAGACAACTCCCAGACAGGTGGCATGTTGTCACTGCACAGGGAGTGCCCATGGAAGAGCATGCTCGGCCCCCAGGGGTCCCGCCTGCCTGATTCAGTGCCCGCTGTGCTCAGTCAGCCCCACCAGACCTGCCCCTTCTTCTGCCCTGGGGGTTAGTTAATGGTCTCCAGCTGCAGGTGGCTAACACTTATCAAGGCCTGTGCACGTGTCAAACAACCGTGGGCTTTATGTCTTAACTTGTTTCGTCCTCATGACAGCCTCATGAGGTGCCATGACCCCATTCCTCTCCTTTCACAGAGGAAGACACTGAGACACTGCCGTCAGGGCACTTGCCTAAGATCACACGGCTAATAAGCAGAGAGGCCAGAATTCAGACCTGGCCAGTGCAGCCCCAGAACCCCAGCTCTCACCCAGGCTGGGCCCCTCACAGTATGCTTGACCGTCTGTGCCCATGCCACAGTCGGAGCTGGGCTCTGGAGTGCGTTGGTCATGAAGACAGACGCCATCCCTCCCCTCGTGCAGTTTACAGACACGAAACAAGGCAGCGACAGAGGACGCCATCCCCACTGTGGATGGGTGTTGCCCCAGCGGGGGTCAGTGGAGGCCTGAGCGCAGGGAGCAGAGACCTGAGGAGTGCTGGGCAGTTGGTCAGGACGCTGGCGGCGGGCACGGGACAGCGCGCGGGAAGGCCTGCAGCCCGCATGAGCTGAGTTAGGGAATGGCAGGGCCCCCAGGGCTTGAAGCCGAAAGAGAAACCAATAAAGTGGTCCGAGATTCTGCCTGACTTTTTAATTTAATCCCAAAAGCACTGAAAAGCTATGGAGGGACCTGAAGTGGGAGAGTGAGGGGACCAGACGGAGGTTTTCCAAGACCACTCCCTGCACGCGGTGGGAGGCAGCGGAAGAGCGGAGCGCACGTCAGGCGCGCGGCCCCGTGAGAGAGGAGAGGAAGTGGGTCCCTGGGGCGCGCTTGCGGGTGGAACTGACAGGGCTTGCTGATGGACTAGATGGGGGTGGGGGGCAAGGAAAGGAGGAGTCCTGCGTTTGGGGCTCGAGTCACTGGGTGACCGCTGATCCGTTTTCTGCAGTAGGAAGCCCAGGGTCAGCAAGAAAGAGCAACCCCAAGTTCTGTTTGAACTTGGAAGTGTCGGGTGCCCAAGGATGTGCGATGTCAGGCAGGCGCTGGACATTCAAGCCCGCACTACAGATTGGGGCTAGAAACCGAAATCTGGGAATGCGGATTAACATGGGGGGCGGGGGATGAGAAGGCCTAGGAAGGGAATGTCTTTGGAGGAGGGAGAGGGCTGCACAGGGACCTGAGCTCCCCCAACGCCCCGCCCCACGTCTGAAATCTGGGGGGATGAAGAAGGGCCAAAGAAACGGAAAGGAGTGGTCAGCAAGGCGGGAGGAGCCCGGGAAAGGTGGCCACCGGAGCGCTGCACGGAGGGGCCTGTGCAGTGAGTCGGGACTGAGGACCCGTGGGATCCTGGTGCCATCTTGGTCCACGCAGCAGGGTGACCTGAGCAGGTTATTTCCAGACCCTCTGGGCCCCGGTGCTTTCCTCTCCCAAACGTGGACAGCCATGGCAGTGACACAGGACGATGCATGGAGACTGCACAGCAGGTAGAAGCACCTAATGACTATTAAAGTGACCATTTTTAAGGAGGGTCTGACTGGTAGGAAGTGCTGTTGAGAAACCAAGTCAGGCAGTGACAAAAGCATTTGTTGGATTCGGCAAAAGGGATTTGGTGACCGGGACAAGACGGGTTTTGGTGGTGGAGGTGGGGCTGGACCGACGTGGGCTGCAGAGCAGAAGGCAGGTGCAGAAGGGAAGGCCAGGGTGCACGGTCCTGACTAGAAGAACCCCCATGGGGCAGAACAGGGGCATGAGGGGTAACTGGAGAGGAATAGGGGGCCATGAAGGGGGTTTAAAAGGGGCCAACACTGAAGCACGCCGATTGCTTATGGGGATGATCAAGTTAAGACTGAGACTCTTGTCACCCAGGAGAGAGCGAGGATATGTGAAGGGATAAGTCCCTTGAGAAGGCAAGAGACCGGTGGGTTCAGGGCACAGGCAGAGGGACCGGCCCTCGGGGACAGCAGAGGTGGGGTGGCATAGGGGACGACCACACACGTGCAGGCTTGGTGGCGAGACCAGGCGTGAGGTCAGCTCAGCTGACTCCTGGTTTCTCCTGGAGTGATGAGTCAAGGTCAGCCAAAGGGGTGGGGGGCTGTGGGAAAGGCCTGAGGCGTCAGAACAGCTGGGCCCGGGTCTACAAGGGGATAAAGTGTACCCCGCAAACACAGCGAGGGGCCGGGAGCGCGTGTCCCCTTCCCACCGAGCCCCTCCAGAAGGGGTCACTCCGCACAGGCTGACACAGCCGTGCGCAGACTCGGACGTGAATGTCAGTCCTGCAGCCAAGACCCGGACGGAGGCATCAGTCAGGCCCTCAGCGAGGACGGACCCTGGGCTCTGCTCCTCGTAGGGGCCCAGAGACGCTCGGGGCGGGACCGACGCAGGAAAACAAAGTCGCTGCCTGCTCTCACACCCAGGGCCCCAACAAAGAAACAGTAAAGAATGAGTCCAGCGAGAGGTGACAAGTGCGCGGGCCTCCCCAAGACCCTGATGGCAGGAAACTCGTAAGCGCACACGACCCCTCTCCTCTTTGGCTCCCATGCTGATCTTTACATGAAAGAGCAAGTTCATGGGGACACGGGAGGGGTGCCCAGGGACACGTGCCGCTCCTGGCAGACACCTGTGATCACCCTGGGGACTCCTGGGAACGGGAGGAGCAGGGTGGCCACAGCGAGGCCACTCTCTCCAAGGCTCTCGCTTGGCCTGAGGAGTCGTCGGTGTGAATGTGGTCACCAGGGGACTGCAGGGGCTGCGGAGAGGGGCCATCCAGGCTGGTCGAGGCTACAAAGTCAGCAGCGTCAACACTAGCTACAACCACGTGATAACCCATGGGCTTTCCCAGTCTCAGGTGGGGAGATGGAAAGATGGAACTGCAGCAGAGCCTGCTGTCCTGCAGCAGACCCAAGACCCTCACAAAAACGCGCCAGGGCCACGGCCACAGAGACACAGAGGCTGGGCTCCCCTCTGAGGGGAGGGGTGGGGTCAGGGACGGTACCCGGGGATGGTGGTGATTGAGCTGGGCCTTGACGCGGGGTTGAGGGTCACAGCATCACAAGAGAACAAACCAAAGCGTGCACGGAAGCAGCAGAGCTGCAGTGGGAGAGCCCGGGGTTCGGGGGGCAGTAGGAGCACAGGCTAGTGAGGGCGGGAGTTGGTCACTGAGGGCTCCGAATGCCAGCGCACAGACCTGCGTGTTATCCGGGTGCAGGGGAGATGCTGTTCTCTTAGAGGCCAAGAATGTGGGCTCCAAGCCAGGCTCTGCCCTCATTTGCCCAGGGAACTTGGACAAGTTGCTCAGCCTCTCTGTGCCTCAGTTTCCTTGTCTGTAAAATGGGATAAAATAGCAGTCCCTACAGGTTCGCTGTGCAGATGAACGGGAAAATGCGGGCCCTTCTTGGCACAAAGCCCCTGTTTGATGACTGTTAGCCGCTGTCATTGTCATCGTTACTGTTATCATCTATCCGTTCATTCATTCAGCAACATTTTCCTGGGCTGCAGCCGTGTGCCTTGCTGTGTTCTAGCCACGGGGACGTGACAGCGAACACTGCAGACACGATCCCTGCCCTCGTGTGGCATGTGGCTTACGTTCTTTGCAAGCGCATCCGCGGGCCACGTGCGGCCCAGGACGGCCTTGAACGCGGCCCGACACAGATACGTGAACTTCCGGAACACACTGCGAACATTATGCACCGACCTTTGTTAGCTCACCAGCTGTCGTTGGTGTGAGAGTGTTTTATGTGTGGCCCACGACAGTTCCTCTCCAGTGTGGCCCAGGGAAGCTGGAAGGTTGGACACCGCTGCTCTCAAAGGACAATGATGAGACAAGGGAAGCCCGTCGGTGGTTTAGGGAGGAAACGGAAGCAGGGAGAGGACGGGCCCGGGCTAAGAGGGCCTGAGGGAAGGAGCGGTTCTTCGGCACGGGGACGGCCCAGCTCGGGGTTGGCCTGGCAGCAGCAGTGTGGGACAGACGGCCGGAGGCGGTGGGACAGCGGGGCGGGCTCGAGGAGGCCTTGCCTCCAGGACACAGCTCGTTAGGTGCGCAAGGAAGACAGTACAACTTTTCTACTTCTTTGTGTTGTGTTCTTCCGCGGTTTCCATTCTGTGTGCATGGCGTTGTATGTAGTCTATTGTAATAATATACATGTAAGTAATGTGCACACATCTGCACCAGGGCTGGAGGCCAGGGGTCAAGGCCCAGATGGATGAGGAGGGGGCTGGCCTGGAGGTGGGAGAAGGGGTCCGTGGGCCCCGCACACTGCAGTCCCCTGAGGAGGGCCCTGGGCAGCGGTGGGAGGACATGACATCTCTAAAGGCATGGGCCCCACTCTGGGAAGATCACGGGGCCATGACCACATGGTTCAGGAGAAGAGGGGGCTCTTGTGTGCGGCTCAGAAACAGACAGGTGGCACGTGGACACGCGTGGCGGGCCCTTTTGGGGTGGCCAGGGCTACGAGCAGTTTGCGACCCTCCACGCAGGAGCGTCTGAATTTGGAGGGAAGGTCGTTTCCCTGCTTTTCTGAACATGACCATGCGGTTCTGCAAAGGCCATGTTGATGTCATACGGTTCACAGTCTCGGGGTGCAGTCACTTCCCCAGGTCAAAGGGCAGGGGCTGAGGAAGCAGCCATCCAATCTCACGCCCCAGTCTGCCGCCCTTGTCACACTTTCAGGAGCACAGGTCACTTGTCTTTGAGCTCATTCAGTTGTCAGAGCAAGGGCAAGTGTCCCACAGACCAAGATGTCCTGGGTCGGGGGAGAACAGGGCAGGATCACTCCCCCATCGTTGGTGGTGCCATGTGTCCCCTTCGAGGTCCCATGCCCCATGTAACACTGGGCATGAGAGACTGTCAGCCTGCAGCTTTTCCACTCCGGGTGGGGGATTGGCTGGCTCTGGGCCCTGTGTATTCCGGATGGACCCCTGCCAGGCTCCGGTGGGGGAAATGTAAATGTCCCCAACCAAGTCACAGCCATTCCCAGGGCCTCTGCAGGGCAGTGAACCCGAAAAGCATCTGCCTGTGCTGTCTTCCCCATAGCTGAAGTCTACATCGGCATTGGAAAGCCTGCAGAAGCCACAGCCTGCACCCAGGAAGCTGCCAACCTCTTCCCGATGTCCCACAACGTCCTGTACATGCGCGGCCAGGTCGCCGAGCTCCGGGGGAACCTGGAGGAAGCTCGGCGGTGGTACGAAGAAGCCTTGTCCATCAGCCCCACCCACGTGAAGAGCATGCAGCGACTGGTGAGTCCGACAGCGCCGAGACCCCACTCTCAGGCAGGGCTCTGCGTGCAGGTAGCTCACAACCCTCAAGGCCCTATTCTGGTGCCAAAGGCCAGATGCTGTTAGCACGTCGGGCTGTCACAGTGTGTAACTACTGTCCCTGTTGTTGTTCGTGCACACGGAGTCCCTGGGAGTTGGCACAGCCTCACAGCCCTTCCCTGTGGTCCTGAGTGCTGAGTCCGTGGTCTCTAGGCCAGCAGTCCAGGCCACCTGGTAGCACTGGGCACTGTCATTGTCGTCTTGGTCTCTGCACTGCGTGTAGCAGCCATCTTGGGGGAGGTGTCCATCCCTCGGGGAATTCAGTACAAAAGTCAGTGTACTTTTTGACCTGTCGGGGACATGGGGTAGGGGTGGGGGGCAGGGGGCTGGGAAGGCTCTCTTAATGAGAGGGAGCCAAGACTCCAGCTTGTCTCCAAGGCTGCTGGCTGGTAGTAGCATCCTGTCAGAGGAGGAGTAGGGTGGGCTCAATGGCACCAAGAGGACCCAGGTAAGTCACCGCCGTCTCCCACCATATGGTGGTGGCTCCCCAGAAATGTGCACACCCTTCTGGGAGCCCAGGCCAGAAGCCTGGGACGGTCCCCCCATTCTCCTCCCTCCCTTGCCTTGGGGTTGGCCGCCCAACTGCCTCAGTTTCCGTTAGGTGGGGGAGCAGACCCCCCACTCCCGAGGGCCTCATCTGAGCTCAGCCTCCGTGCAAAGCCGTCTGTCTGCTGTGTGGTCCCGTGAACATCTGAATTGAGAGGCGCCAGATAGCCAGGTCCCCGGAGCTGGGGGCAAGCTCAGACCTGCGTGTCAGGGTCATACTCCAAAAGGTGAGCCTTGTTCGCAGCGGTAGCGCACCTGTGACTTAGTGAACCCCAGGAAAGGGAGCTGGCCATGAAGCTGTGGTGTCCTCCATGTTCGTGTCTGTAGTCAGTGGTGTGTGACTGACTAGAAAAGTGGGCATGGGACAGGGTCCAGGGACAGAGTTCTGGGCCCAGCAGGGCCGCGCGCTGGCTCTCTAATGTCAGGAAGAGCCCTCAGTTTCCTTCCTGTAAAATGAGGACATTCAACCAGATAGGCTGAGTTTTCCTCCAGCTCTACGAGGACGTAGTTGTGTAACCACTAAGTACAGCATTCTCCGAAGGACCCCCAAGCCTCCGCTCTCTTGCCTTCTGTCATCGTAACACTGCAACGCACAGAGCAGCTGCGCGGTGACCACTGGCCCGCAGCGGGAGAGAGCCCAGGCGCCGCACACTGGGCACCGCGGGAAGGCCGCGTGCTTCCCAGTCATGTCTGGGGTTCAGCTCAGCCCTGGTCCTTGCGCCTGGGCCACCGTGACCTCCAGGAGCTCCGTGTCTCTGTGCAGTGGCTGTGGCATTTGTGAGCGCTGAATGAAACGATTTGCATACTGTGCCTCACAGAGCTCCCGGAACCTAGTAGGTGCTCATTAAATAGAAAATGAGCGGCAGTCATCTTCAGTTTTAAAAATAAATCAGACCTTGTCATAATTACAGACACTTAGTTTTTCTCAACTCCCCTTCATAATTTTACATATTATCTAAACATTTGTTTGATTACAAATAGGACATGGCTTTTCTTTCTTCTCTCACTATGGGGAGAAGAATTTGTAAGAGCTTTGGAGATCGCCGTGCTTTGTCCCCAGAGCATCGCAGGAGAGGCATGACCGTGCCGCGTATCCAGCCGTTTTTTAAAAAGAGGCACCATGTTTCTACCTCAAGGCCCATCAATTATTCAGAGAAGTATTTCTTGCCCATCCCCAAGGGGAACACATGAGACAGAAGATCAAATAGGAAGATCACACTGGGGAGGTTTTCTCTTTCACCTCCGGAGCTTGTCGAGACACCTGAGCCCTGACAAGTGCCAGTCGCGTTCCCTCCCGAGAGCGGCCGTGGTGGGTCCCTCACAGGGCGCGGGTGACACCGGGGCCGTGCCTGCTGGCGCTCAGGCCACAGCGAGCCCTCCCTGGCTCAGAGACACGAGCTGCTCTGGAGGTCTGGCCAGTAGGAAATGGTAGTAACAGTCAGCTCCTAAGGCTTTCCTCGGTGCATCCTGATAGAGTCAAAAACCACTCCAGACCGGAGGCAGGCTGAGGCCAACAAGCCTGCAGATTCTGAGTTTAGATTTTCAGAGTCCGAAACTGCCCAGCAACTGTGATCAGTGTGACTCCCCAAGGGTGGCTTGGATGGTTCCTTCCTGGTGACCAGTATAAACGATGTGCACTGGCCTGTGTCCATCCAGTCTGCCCCCAGCAGCCCAGCCCAGAGCTGGCAGGAGCCCCACTGGCACTGTAAGGACCTGGGTGTCTGTGGCAGGACCCGAGCCGGCACGGCCCTCTCTTTCCTGCCTTCCTCCCCAAGCTGCGCGGGGAAAGCTCTGTGTCTGTAGCTTCGGACAGAAGAAGGGAGGAGGGCAGCCTTGCACATACTCTCGGGGCTGAGGCAGGGCCTGGACTGGAGTCCCAGCACTGCCACTCACCAGCTTTGGGTCCTGGGACACATTACCCTCTCTGTGCCTCCGTTTCCTCAGCTGTATAAATGGTATAATATGAACACCAGGCACAAATAAAGCACCGGAACTGAAGAACTCTCACTGTGTCTCCCCTCGTGGAAGGCAGACTGCCTTGTAAACCCCGAGTGAAGAGGAAGGCCTCAGCAGGAGGGTCAGGAGCTGTCCTTTTACCAGATCGAGGCCTAGGGCAGACCCAGGGCTCCAAACTCCTGAGGCCGAGGGGGCGGGAATGCGGATGAGCGCTTGCCCCCCTTGCCTCGCACTCGGGGAGGGGCCGGGCCGGCTCAGGGCGAGGCACAGAGCTCAACACCGGAAGGACTTTTCAGAGCAAGAGCCCCAGAGGCGACCAAAGAACCAACCAGGGAGGTGCCGGGGCAAGGAGCCCATGGCGGCCGACCGTGGTTCACGGGAACACGCAGGGTAGGGAAACGGGGGGACTGGAGCCCGGGCGGGCGGCAGGAGCTGTTTGCAGTGAAGGAAGCCACGTGCTGTGTCACAGGTGGAGGCCAGGGGCCCGGTGGGGACTGCGGAGAGCCGTGAACCCTCAGGCGCTCATGCTTGTTCCCCAAAGAACAGTCATTTGTCAACGGGTTGTAAGCCACAGCATGCGCTCCGTCGCCTGATCGAGCTTGGAGGAGAGGCCCGATTTCAGCAGAAATGCAAACACATTAATAGTTAAAAAGCAATGATAACTTGGAGGCAGATGGTATTCGTTAAAGTTAATAGAAGGTCAGACTTAACAAGAGAAACGTAAATTGAACGCCAGTGAAAATTGACAATTTTCTAACAGTTTTAGCCTTCATATATTGTATGTGTTTAAATTTACATAGAGAGAGGAGCGAGAAGAGAAATAATGTGTTTAATATTAATGATGAGTTAGCACAAGACGAGAGGCAGAGAGCAGTGTGGGCGATGCTGAGGATGCAGTGAGCGGAAGGGGTAGGGATTACAAAGCAACGTTGTTGGCAAGGGGAGGAATTCATGGACTGATCAGACTTGTCCCAGAAAGTCTGAAGGCATATTTCCATAACAGTTTTGCATAAGTGTATACATTTACATACATTTGCATGCTGTGTTTAAAAGCCTTTAGCTCCCAGGACCCCAAAAGAATTAATGAAACAGAGAGCCACCTTTTCCCCACCAGTTATTCTGTCCTCCGGAATAGGGGGAGAGGAGGGAAACGGGGCTCACGGCGGACTGAGGAATGGCACCCCTGGGCGAGAGTGCCCAGGCCAAGGGCAGGCACAGAGACTCGGGCTGGCCAAGGACAGAATTCCCAGGACAGGCTCTGCAAACAGGGACAGCTGCTTGCCCTCTGATAACGTCAGCCTGGGCTTTTGAGAGCCGTGTGTGAGGTGTGCGGGTGGGAAAGAGACAGGACCTTTCAGGAGGGAGACGAGCATGGACGGGAGCCAAGGAGGTTGTGTGGAGGGGAGTCATGAGGCTCCAGGGTGGAGTACTGCTGAGGAGTACACTTATCCCGGCGCTGTTAGCAGGGCGCTCCAGCCCCCTCCAGCCCACCTGACGGGCCGAGAAGGGGTGTGGAGCAGAAGCAGATGGTGGGGTCATCGGGGCCTGGCGGATAGACAGCTGGTGGAGAGCAGGAGGCGGAGGTGCCCGAGGCAGATTCGAGGAGAACTGGGTGCAGGAGAAGGACTGGGCCCCCGGAAGCTTGGGGCAGGAGCAGCGGGGGGCACTGGAGAGCCAGAGCCCATGCCCCCACCTGACCCTCCCCACACCCCCGGGGGAGAAGGAAGAGAACTGACGTGTCACCCTGAGAGATGGCCTCCAGCTCAGGCCAGTCTGGCACGGCAGAAACAGGACATCTCAGAGCTGCTGTGAGAGATGGAAAAAGGTTAAAAGCACTGAGGGGCCATCCCTGTGAATGTCAGTGTCCCCACAAACCAGGAGGCGGGGCGGGGGGGGGGCAGGAGGCAAGGGAGCGGGCAGGAAGGAAGTTATCAGTCACTGAGCGCAAGGCAGCCAGAAGCCTGGGGGTGCCAAGCCCCGCGCCCGCTGCCAGGGGAGGTGGTGCTAGGAGGCCATGGGGGGCTCACTGGAGACCAGGGAAGTGACTGGGAGGCCAGGCGTGGGCGGAGATGGGCGAGGCCCCGGCCATCCGCCCAAGGACCCCGTGGCCGAGGCCTGCCTGCGCCGGCCGGGGGTCTCGGCGTGGGGGTTGCAGAGGGGAGACCACAGCGAGGTTGGAAGGGGCTCCTGCTCAGTGGAAGGACGCAGTGTTGAGGTCACCCCAGGGGCCAACCTAGTAAGACGACAGAATAAGCTTCTCGTTCGGGGCGCGATGGGCCCAGGGTGCTTGCTTGTCTTCCGTGGATGGACTGGAAGACGTGAAAAACCCCGAGTTCAGTCAGGGTGTCCTCAGACTGAAGCCTTCATGCACGGGCCGTCTTCGGGGTTTTCTCTGCGATCTTATGTTTTCTGACGCGTTAGAATCCGGGGCGACGGCAAGTGTGAGCACTTCACGAGCCGCGTTGCCGCTCTGTGCCGGGGGTGGGGGTGGGGGGGTTGGGGGGGGCGGAGGGGTGCGGTCGCAGCCCAGATGGGCCAGACAGCGGCTGAGCCGTCGGAGAAGCGCGTTTCCCTGTGAAATGCCCAAAGGCACGCCGCGTGGGGAGGGGTTGCAAGGAGGACATCAAACACCCTGTGTGGGGGCAGGGCTGTGTCTTCCGGGGTTTTCCTACATGGTAAGTTGTTTGAACAGCTCTAGGGGTTCATCCCGAATCCGAGACAGCAAGGCTGGCTGACACATTCCCTGAGAGGGCTCTTCTCGGGTTCAGAGAGGGGCCTGGAGTCGGAGCTTCCTTTAAACCGCGTTAAGCTTGCCCGCCTGCTGTCCCATTGTCCGTGACGAGCCCAGGGACAGCACCGAGGGTTGGAATCGAGGGAAGGAGGAGAGCCCTGGCTTGCTTAAGGCAGCTTGCGCTGCTAAATTATGAAACTTGGGTGTTTTTCTCTCTCTCCCGTCTCTTAACGTGTCTGTCTAATGAGATATGGACAAAATTGCTGGAGTCTCCTGTTTTATTAGTTAGCAGCCTGGTTTCCAATGTGTGCCTCTGTCGGAGGAGACACACAGCCTGGAGTTGATGAGCTGTTCAAGGTGACTGCAGAGACCAGCGTCTGTGTGTCTGTCTGATTTACCCCTCAGTCTGGTAAGGGGGACCCGGGGCCACGGGCAGCCCAGGACCCAGACAAGACAGGGCAGGGTTACACATCCTTCCCTGGAGAAGCCAGTCTTGCAGAGGGGGCCTTTGATCCCTCCTGTCAGTCTGGATAAGACCAGGTACAATTAAGTTAATGAAACAGAACCAAGATACCCTTCCCCTTTCAAATGCTGACCTGGGCAAGTGGATCTCTTTCTTCCAAAGTATCCATTTTCTTTCCGTACGTGGAAAGAATGATTGGCAAGAAACTAAACTTGACCATAGTCTAGTGAGAAGGCTCTTTCATCTGTTAGTTGCATCTTATTTTCTTTCAGCTTGAAAAAAAAATGCTTTTAAAATTAAGGAGAACAGTTGTTTCCTTTGAAGAAGAACTTAAGAAATAGTTCAATGCCCACCCTTCCTGTGATCTGGGTGCTTCTTGATAGCAGTCTGAAAAGTGTTCAGGCCTTGATTTCTCTACTGCTTTACTCACTGTAATTGGGATTCAGGCCAACATAGTGCATTCCATTGGGTGCGTTCTGTTCTTCATTCCACCTCCCCTCCCTTCTTTTAATCGTACGCACTGCATTCTAGCTCTTTTGATAGCTTGAAGCCTTTTCAAGAATTATTAATACTTGCCATGAATATCACTTTAACCTCTATCTACAAAGACACGTAGAACCTCGTACACCATATCTGATGTGTTTGTTCTCCTTATATGAGGTGAAATGGAGAATTTCTTTTCTACTGACTGGGAAATTGCTCTTGGTGACCTGCCCCAGGTCCCACTGCAATTTAGGAGCAGATGTGGACTGGAAGATGCTGAGATTGGATGTTAGTAGTCACTGAAACATCTGCAGCTTGAGTGATAGGTTGATACAGAGGTTAGTAGCATGGTGCTAGAGCCACCCAGGTTCAAGTCTCAGCTTTGTCACTTACTAACTCTATGACCTGAGACAAGCTCCTTAATCTTTGGTGCAGAAGTACATTCCATTGTCTCCGCTGTGAAATGGAGATGATCATAGTGCCCACCCCCCCACCCGGTGTTATTGTGCTGGGCAAGTGAGTTAATGCAGGCTGCAGAGCCCTCCGTAAACACAAGCTGGGGGCATGTTGTCCTCCGTAACTTCGGTCACACCTGCAGTGGAAGCCCACCCATATCTTTTTGACAGTGAGGAAGACATCTTCCCAAAGGAACTGACCACGGGTGAGGCTTTCCCTCTGACCTAGCATGACCAAATTTCAGCAACTGGAGGAGCTGAAATGTGAACATATCATGGTACCTGGTGGTTGACTTTGGCTGCATAGGACTTTGGCTGCTAAGTATTACGTTCTGACTGTTTCTCTTGAGCCTATATACGGCCCAGGTTATTCCAGTTAAAAGGCGTTGAAAGGAATGGGTGGAGGCCCCAGCTGGCATGACTTATCAGGGGGCAACTAAGAGCATCTCTTCTGTCTGGGCTCAGAGGGTAGGCTGAACGGGCCCGGCCATGGCCAGGCTGGGGGTGGGTCCTCGGCCTCAAGGGCAGGAGCTGGTCAGGCCAGAGATCAATCTGGGCAGCAAGAAGGGCAGAGCATGTCCTGGAGCCCAGCTCAGATGTCACCATCTCCCCTACCACCACCCGCAAAGGCACCCTCAAGCCCTTGACCCTCCCCCCTGTCTTGAAGCACCTGAACCGACATGGAGTTCTTTGTTCACAGATCTGTCTGCTCCTTGGGGGCAGGCGCCGTGCCTGAGGCGGCACAGTGGCCTGTGTAGACCACAGGTGGCAGGAGGGCAAGGTGGGTTACGGAGAGAGAAAGAGTGAACTTGAATTTGATAGGTGTCCTTATTCCTCTTGTACAAGTGAAGACCCCTCAAGCACTGGGGGCTGTCCCCCTTGAGGAGAATCTGAGCAGATGCCATTGGACCATGCGGTTTTTGAATCATCAGGCTAACTCTTGCTCCGTGCAGAGGCCCTTGGGTGTTCGTTGGCCTTGGCCCAGTCCCCTCTAGCCATGAGTATGGGAAGTGACCTGGTGGTGGGACCAGAGGATGTGGCCACGGTGCTTTCACATGAGACCGTGGAGGCCAGGGCAGAGCTAATTAGCAGGAGCTCTCAGTGCGGCGGGATCTCAGTGCCTCATGGGCTGGACCTCAGGGAGAGCGGGTAGGCATGGAAGGCACCCCTCCAGTCAGGTGTGCTGGTCCAGCCAGGGGCGGCACGCAGCAGGAGGCCGGAGGGGCAGCCCTCTGCTCCAGGGCCCAGGGCGGGCGCAGCTTAGACACTCTGTCCTGTTGTCCCCAAGCACATTCTTCTTCATCAGATCCCGTGCCTCGTGGTAGTGACCATCCTTGAACCAGGACTGCTGCAGAACAGTGTCTAGGGGTCCCGCTGGTGTCCACACTGGTCTCCCCAAGCTGCTGGGTGCCCCCTGGGTGCCCACAGTGAGAGAGGCCCGGGGCAAGGGCAGTGGCTACTGGGCAGTGGGTGTGCCCGGGCACAGTTGTATGCCAGCCAGAGGCTCTTAGTTCAGGTAGAGCCGGTCGCCCTCTGGGGAGTCCGTGAGAGACCTGGCTCCAGACTGGAGGTCAGAAAGGTGATTCATAAAGAACTGCTCCTGGCCTGGCTCAGCCTGCTGCGCCCTCTCTCTCCTTCCTCCCTGGAGGAGCTTACCCTCTCAGTGGGAGGCCCCGAGGCCTGACCCACAGAGTGGGGCTGGACAGGCCAAAATGCCCCCCTAGGCAGCCCAGGGCACCGAGACAGACATGGCGTGGCAGGTGCCCAGGGACAGGGACTAAACAGACCCCGGCAGCAGCCCCTCCTCTGCCGGACAGTGCCTTCCAGGGGCCCCTTTAGAGGTTCCATGCCAATGTCCTGTGGCTGCAGAGGAGCCAAGGGACAGGCTTGGGCCTGGGAGTGCCAGGAAAGGGGTGGAGGGTTGTCCCCCTAGGTTCTCTCACCCCTGTGTGCCAAGCAAATATCATTAAATAGCATTTTCTGTCTGAAAAAAAATCAGACACCCAAACCCAGTTCCTCAGGTTGCACGAATTCTCTTGTAGTCATCTCTCCCCAAGGCCACTCCCTTGTCCCTTAGTGGTGACTCGGGACACATCCTTGGCCCGTCTGGCTGGGTTACCTCTGTAGATTGTGAGCCTGGTGTCGTATTTAGGGCGTGACCTTCTGATCTTGATCCCAGTCTAAGGGAGTCTCTTCTTTTGTCCCCCACCACTACCCCAAACCCAGATCAAAGCAGCACCAAGACGTCATCTTTGCTTTGAGGGTACCCCTCTGGGGAGGAACAGGGAGCCCCGCTGCTTGAACTGGTCAGCATAGTGTCTGTGCCCGTTTGTGGGGAGGAGATGGTGGCAGCAGTCACAGAGTGTGCCTGCCAGAGCGGGGGTCAGAGTTCGAGCCCAGTGGAAAGGACATTGGGTCGGGGAGGTATTGGAAATTATTTGGGGGAAGAACCAGGCAATTGAAGAAGTCATCAATTTTTTTTATGACTTTCTGACAAGCTATAGCCTCATAGCCTTTTGAAACTGTATTTTTAGCTTAAGACATTCTCTGGTCATTGGGCATATGGGTTTGGGGTAGTGGTGAGGGACAAAAGAAGAGACTCCCTTAGACTGGGATCAAGATCAGAAGGTCACGCCCTAAATACGACACCAGGCTCACAATCTACAGAGGTAACCCAGCCAGACGGGCCAAGGATGTGTCCCGAGTCACCACTAAGGGACAAGGGAGTGGCCTTGGGGAGAGATGACTACAAGAGAATTCGTGCAACCTGAGGAACTGGGTTTGGGTGTCTGGGGAGCCGGACCTTCTGCTGCACCTCCACGTGGCTCCCACGTGGCTCAGGGCCCACGGGCTCGCCAGCCCCTCCCCAGCAGTGCTCGCACCACAAGCAGACGTCATTTGCTGTAGACGTCCTCGGCTTCTGCTGGGTCTTTGGGTTCCTCCTATCACTGCCTCATTTCCTCAGTGCCAGCCAGGGAGCTGTGGCATCAGGCCACCCCTGCTCCACCGAGGACTGAAATCGCAGAGCCAGTGCGGCCTGAGCAATGAGGCCGTGTCACTAGGCGCGCCTCTGCAGCAGCGGAAGGAAAAATTTAATTCCGTGTTTATTGCTGTCTTCTGTTTTAGAGTCTTAGATGACAAATTACAGGCCGTGCAGCTCGGCGTCTCATTAATGATTATGATTGAAAGTCATTTAAAACCTAACATACTCTATCCAAACCCTTTATTCTTAAAATCCTGCCCCATTATTCCAGTACGAGGTGACATTTCTCTTCGGTTGCCCTCCTGCCAAGCCACAGTTACCGTTCCCAGCTCAGACGAGGCTGTCTGATCAAGTTTTCACTCATCTGGAATGTTCCGCGTCCCTAAGTCCCCTCCCTGGACTCTAGTCCCGCTGCATCTCCCATTCCTCAGCGCCGCCCTCCCCCACGTTGCCTGGCTACTCGCCTGTGCCCGAACCGCTTCCCCATGGTTTGGTGCTGGTCCCAGAGGCTCCCCCGGCCGCCTGCCCCCAGCACTCCTGGTCTCTCTCTGGGCCATGTCCACCACCCTTGTTGTCTGGACCTTCAGACTGAGCTTAAAGCTCTTAGGCCCAAAGGTCTAGGGAGGGCATTCCGTGAGACACGTGTCCCAGGGGCTGCCTCAGCTTTCCTTCATCCGCATCGAGGGTGAGGGCCTCAAGTGGACAGGGAGCAGATGAAAGCCTTCGGACCTGACACCAGCCAGATGGTGGAAGGTGTTGCAGGATTTAAAAGGCCAGTGAAATCCCCTGCTCTAGGCACCCCCTTCTACAGATGGGGGAGCCAAGCCAGATGGGAGAGGGACCGGCCCAGGGCACACAGCAGTGAGTGGCAGACCCACCAGGAATCCTGACCGCTGACTGACACACAATCCCCTCTCCACCCCTCTCCTGGGTGCTACCTTTACGAAACACTTGTCTCTTAAAATACCTTTGCAGGTATTGTTTCTTTTAAAGCCTTTAGAATATCAACGGGCTAGTCTCCTAAAAGGCCTGTGAAGCAGGAGAGGACTCCACGTGTGAGTCAGTCAGTGTTCCAGCTTTTTCTTTAGCTTCACGTTTGGTCCCATTTATTCAGCACTCGGCGTCTTCCTGGTTGTTGACAGGATTAAATGAGGTGATACATGTAAGATGCGTGGAACCCAGTTTGTGCCAGACACGGGACTAGATCCTGAGGATACACATGTGCTGCTCCCCTCGCGTCCTGAACGTCTAGAACAGCGGTTCTCAACCTGTGGGTCGTGACCCCTTTCACAGGGGTCGCCTAAGCCCACCGGAAAACACGTATTTCCCATGGTCTTAGGAACCGAGACCCCGCTCCTCTATCCGTCTGCAGGCGGCTCCGCCCACATGCAGATACGCCCACATGCGGGTACCCGGCGTGATGACGTCATCGCGCCAAGCCAACCCCCTCACGTACGCCCCGCACAAATACAGCTGTGTGTGACAGGGTGGGCGCCATAGTGTACTTATGCGGACCAGTCACACCTGTGCAGAGAGCAGCTACTGTGTAGAAAGCAGCCACACCATGCTTCGAGACAAAATTTCATTTATTTGTAATTAGAAATAAATATTTCACAATAT